>JAHREE010000096.1:5081174-5390662 GCA_033628505.1 Tringa tobata
ACACACACACACACACATCTCCCTTTTGAGTTTCCTATTGATTAGCTTTGATGGCCCATGATCTGACCCGGTACATGAGCTATTGTGGGTCCGATTATTCAACACTTAAGTTTCTCCACATGTTGTGCAGGAAAATGCCATAAGCTTGTGAGATCCATGGTGGATGCCTAGACATTAAGGATAGTTGGGCTGAGTGCTGCTGTGACTTAAGTCCTTTCATATCTATGGGGCAAGGACTCTTTCAATTAAAATAAGCAGTGTATCGAAAGTTTAGGTACAAATTCTCCAAGTCACTTCAGAAATGGCCTAAAAGGCCATCATACTTGAGCATACATAAAAGCTCTTGGAAGCCTTAGATATATCTGAGAGACCAAAAATAAATGCAAGAAAAAAACCCTCAAGAAACGTTTAGAAAATCATAGTGAAAACAAAATAATTCCTAAATCTAAAAACAACAAAGACAGAGATTTTATATCTAACGGTTTGATGCTACTTTTTAGTCATATAAATAAAGAATAGCTATGATAAATGAATAAATATGCTGCAGCTCTTCTACGAGAAAGAGTTGCAGAATTTTATAAAGCTACGTTACTGTTATTTTTCACTTTTAACTTTATAATGCAGATTATAGCTTTGATTGAATTTAGAGAATATGAAAACAAAAAAGCCCTGATCCTACAAGTAAAGTATAGTTAAGCAACTGAAGTGCTGATGTGTTATACAACAGTGAAAATAATAGTTCAGCATCATAGTCCAAGTCTCTATGAGTTCGAAGCCTTTAGTGCTGGCACCTTTAGAGAGATAGCAAATCCTTCTGTCAGCAGGTATCAAAATTTGCTCTCCTGTGTAATTCGGGATTTGCTTCTAGATGATAACAGATTTCCTAATTGCTGCTTTTGTGCTTCTGAACTAATGCATCTCTAACCCACTTCAGCAAATGGGGAAGCAGGGATGGCTATAACACAAGTGGGAGGTTGGATAAGGCAGCGTGTACCACTCGGACTCTGTCAGGGTGTGGAAGGAAAGTAAGACTCGAACTGTCCAATTTTAACAGACTACACTCCTTAAAAATAAAACAAAAACAAACCAAAAAACTAAGAAGGCATTAGTCAAAGACAGAATTTTATCATCTCAAAAAGGGTATGTTGAATAACTCTAGACACTATAATAAAGGAGTAGCTGCCAGCTTCTCCATCAGTATCAATTTGGCATAATTTCAGCAGATCCAGGCCAGCTCAAACGTTCTGAGGTTTTCTTCTGTTCTGTTTGTGGGAACACCAATTGTATGGTGCTACAGCAAGTCATGAACTTATTGCCTTGGACATCTGAGATAGCAATGTGCATGATATTATTATTATGGTAACATCATTTATGCTATTTATGTAAATATTTTTTTCCCCTCTACCTACTCTTAGAAGATGTCTTGGCTGGATTGTTTAACATTTAAAATAATAGAAGAATGCATTTCTTCCTACAATGAGTATTTCCCATTTCTGCCCTTTGTCCCCAGTGCTGTCCAGTCACCACTGTTCCACACATGGTGGTGAGAGGAAGGTGAGCAGCCCAGCATCAAGACTTCAGGGGACTGGGTCTGATCCTTGCTTTTCCGCAGATTTACAGGGTGAACCTTGGTGAGTCACAAAGAGTAAGTCCCAGCACCTAAGGCAGAGTTATGGGTGCTAGTTAACACTGTGTCTGTGGCTATGCCTGTCAGATGCCTACCGTCCCAGAGCCCTGGAAGCCTTTGAAACTACTGTAACACACATAAAAAATGAAAGAGTGTGCAAAAAGACGTGAACTGCTAATAGTTTTGGTTAGTGTTTTATGTCTTCTGTTTGTGATTTTTTTTGTTGTTTCAATTTTTGCAAAAAGTACCCTGACAGCTGTTTTTAGATGATTAGGAGGTCAATTCTATAGCTGTCTGAGGCTGCAAGCAATTACACAGCAGACTAATGACGGTGAAAAATCTTTGTAGTCTGTGGTAATTTCTGAAGAAATAAACAAACAAACATACTATAATTAGATCCAGTTTACTGTATCTTTGCTGCTTCTACCTTCCTCTGCCATGTCTGGTGTTGGCCACTGCCAGGGACAAAGTTCTGGACAAGGCTGGCTTCAGATGTCATATTGTATAGCAAACACTATGCTTTTAATAAGTCCAAACAATCTATTAGATTTAACATCACCTAAATTCATCACTTAACAGGCAAAAATGCACACAATCCTGATGCCATCAATAGGCAATGCAATAGTGTGCATTATTTATTGGAGAAATTGTTGCTCAAAAGGCATCTCTGCGTTCAGGATGCACTGAACAACAAAACAAGTTATGCTGCTACTTCTTATCACTTCTTAACTCCCCTGAGCTCACCCAAAGGAAATGAAAAACACAGATTTCAATACTGGGGATGGGAAGATAAATTTACATTTTATTAGTTTTTATTAGTTTGAACATATCTCCTTGTTTTTATTGGAGTATTTTCAACAGACATTTTCAGGAACATTTCAAAATAATGACACAGGCATATTTACTAATTTTACTCATTGCTTTGGCCTTTAAAACTTTAGCATAGTAGGGCCATTAATGTATTTTTCTTTGACATTGGTTGCTTGTCTTCCTTTACCAATATACAGGTAATTATACTTGAGCCTGTCTTCTAATTAAAATTTCACCCTGTATATTTGCTCTGTAGTTGGCCTCTTTGCCCAAACATCACTACTAACTTTATTTTCATTTGCTTTATTACTGAAGACAATGCTTCTTTCATCTGTTGCACCATTAGATACAGCCCTCATATTGTGTTAGCACTGAATATAAATACACCTGAAAAGATATCTTCCTCCCACAATATGTTCAAGAGACTAATATCATGCTCTATTCTTAGTCACGGGGAATATAATTCCAATCCAAATTAGTCTCTGGAAGCTTTAGTTTCAGAGACTTCATGCCTCATAATGAAAGAGATGTACTAAAATAAATCAAGCTATTAGTGAGTGACAAGGACTTTGTATCCCGCTGAGGCGTTATTCTGCCTGTTCCCTTAAAGCCTATCCTTGGCTTATGAAGCGTCAGCCTGGACTTCCTCAGCTGAGAATTTCTTGCAGCTTCTTCCAACTATTGAAGAAAACTGCAGGCAACTCAATAGCTTTTAAAAACAACCCTTCCTTCCCTCCTAAGATTTTGGAGACCTTTATCCTGCACAGAATTTTAATGTATTCTCAAAAATGTATCCCCTCTTTTATTTGAACTGGGGGGAGGATCCTCCCCATGAACTAACCAAGACTGCATGTGGCACTTTTTCACATCTTGGAAGGCTCACACTGAGCTAATATCTTGGACAATGCTGTGTGCATGCAAGTCCAAGAAGGAGCAAGGCAAATAAGAGCAGAGATTCAGATCTGAAACAACCCTATCACCACACCACGCGTGGTCTGCCTTGGCAGCAGAGTGTGAAATTTTGGAAAAATTGGGCACATCACCCCAGGCATCTAACTTGCACAGCCATGCTTGCCCAGCAGAGCAGCATATGTCTCATTAACCTTGATAGCTTCGTAGGAGTTGCTGTTTTGTACAGTGCAGAAACATTTTGAGATATCTGCTGTTTTAGGCACAAAACGACTCTGTCAAGGTAGGAAAAAAAAAAAGCTTCCCTGCATTGGAATCCTCTTTCTTCAACAAATATTTATGTGGTACATTGCAAAGAAATAAAAACTACTTTCTATTAATAGTTAATCTAATTCATTTAGCATTTTCGTTGCTCCAGGCTAGTGGTAGAGGATCTTATTTTCAGACATTTATTCAATTTCCACAATTTCCCATCCAAAATCATTGTCCTGGGGCAATTGTTACTCATTATTTTTGCTTCATTTCTTTTTCTTGCTTCTGCTTTTTACCAAGTCTAGTCCTAATTCTTGCGAGTTGAGCATATTATACTGATTAGCTATATCTTCTTAATGATGATGCTGGCTTAGCCTCCTTGTAGCTCCTAAAGACATGAATTGACATGAGGAAACAAAATACAGTGCTGACCACTTCTAGAGTATCTTACTGTCATTCGGTCAGTGGTCAGCCCAGCCTAAACCATGCTAGATGGCAACAAAGACAAGCCCTTTTGGTGGTCTTGACTAACCCTGTATCTTTTACAGACTCTTGATGGTAAATGATTCCTACCTACCTCCGGCTGTTTACAAATTTCCTCCTTCCAAAGGTCTCCTAAGTTCCCCATGTGGCTTACATGAGCTTTCCCAAAACTGGTTCAATAAGAATGAACTGGGTTAGCCTGTTTAGTCCATTTGTGCTAATCTGGGTGGGTCTGATTGATTGATGAAGCTTGGAAAGCACTTAGACACAAAACTGCCTGCAGATGTGAAGAGGGCAGGATATAGTGATACAGAGCTGGGAGCAGAATGGGCCAGGTTGCACCTTCCCCAGCATTGTTGTATGCAGAAGATGCCACCTTGTACTAAACTGTGTTGGGAAAAGAAAATGGGTTCGATCCTACTTCATCATCACCAGAATCAATAGCAACTTAATGTGACTAAGGAGAGAAATGATCTGCCTAGGAATCGTGCAAGAATCTTTTTGGAAGAAAACTGGAAATGTAGACCAGTCTGACCTGCCTGATTTTCATTCAAAAAAGAAAAAAAAAAGATACTGCTAGATCAGGGCTCAAAACTCCCAAGTGAACTTTTATGAAAACTTATATGAAAACTTTCACATTTAAAACATCATATGCCAGTTTTTTACTCCATGAAATTCTGATATACTCATAGTGGGAAGAGATAAAAAAGGGGTTCCTAAAAGAGACTTGGGAAAAAAAAGTTTCTTTCTGAAAATAGTGGTGGGGAAGCTAATGTGATTTTATTAATTCCATAAACCAGCATGTAAGCTGCAGCCTGCAGTAAAAAAACCTCAAAACCCAGAAATTATTTAAAAATTACAAGCTAAACCAGAAAATTAAATAGTAGTAAGAATACCAAATCTACCTAATGTAATTATTCATTTAACAAGATAGTCTTGCAGACTAGCAAAAGCAAGGAGATCAGAAGGACCATCAGTAACACAACCAGAATCTTGGCAAAAGTGTTAGGAAAATAAACATGGATATATCTCACTGGGTTGAGCTGTTTTGCTATGATGATTAATACCATTTGCAAACACTGAATAATGCCATTAATAAATATTCACTTCCTGACTTCAAAATCTGCTAAATAAAAGCTACCTCCACTTGTAACCTTCACTTTCCTACACTCAGCTGTGTTGTTTTTCCTGACAAGGATATTTTCAGCCCTCTCCTAAGACTGTCTGGGACACTATTGAATTAAAAAGAAGAACTGAGCAAAGACTGGAAAAAAATAATCCATTTTTGCCATTAAAAAAACTTTTAAAAAATCCCCAATGTCCTGACCAAAAAATAAAAGTGTGCAGAAAAGAATGAAATCAATAAAAACATTCCCATGTGTGTATTGATCTTTTCTAAGAGGCAATATTGAGAGCAGCTGCAGAATTGTATTAGTTTGCTAGAGCTTCCTGATTAAGGGGATTACCGGTTCTAATACAAACAGGTAATAAGGGATGGTTGAGCACATTACAAGCCTGAATGAATTTAAACAAGACAAATACATTTATTACCTCAGGATAAGTCATGCTCCCTGTGTGCCTCTTACCTTATTATAAGGAATATTTTGAGGACTGTGCATGTTGTGCAACTGGCCACTAATTAGGCATGAAGGCTATATTTGATGGTCTGGATGTGGATTAACTTGAGCATCAGGTCATGTAAAATTGGAATAATGTCTGAAAAATCAATGTAATACCAATAAATGCCTTGCAATTACTGCTGATATTCTTGAGCTCATCATTCACAGAAACACAGAAACCCACCTTCATGCCATAAAAGATCTAGCTGGAAAAGGTCTTTTTAATCAAGTCTAATTCCTGCTCTTACAGAAAATCAAACCCTAAAATTCTGTCTATAAGGTGCTTGAAGACTGTCTTGTGATTAGTTCTCTTTGGCATTTCATAACAGTCGGAAGACCACATACAGAATACGGTCCTCAAAGAGTTAGACTCATTCTTCTAACTAACTGCAGCTGAAGCCTATGCATTGGCTTTTGCACCAGCACAGTTCCTCTGTGGAAATCGCTCTTTTCCTTTGTATATTGATTCTCATGACAGATTTACAGAGAGAACACAACTTCACCTACCAATCTCCATTTTGCTAAATAAACAATCCAATCTGTGTTTCAGTCTTTTTTGGTAGGCTTGCCTCTCCTGTAGTTGGCTTTTTTATCCTTGTTGCAATGTCTCCACTGGTTTAAATAGCAGTGTCCTATATCATGCAATATCAAATGACTTCCTGAAAAATCAGATATATTGGATCAATCATATTCCTCTTTCTAATAATTAAATGTGTTATCAAAGACTGATGTTAAGAAAATTTGCCAGACTATACTATATTACTTTATTTATCCCATTTTGGATTTACCTCCCTGTTTTGTTTCAAAATATGTTTTGAAGTATGTTTCTACATACTACTAAGGAGAGATTTGTGCATCTCCAGATATGTTGAATTCACATAGTTCATTTTTCTCCTTTCCTGATGGATACTGTAGGTGTCATTTTCCAGATAAAGGACTATCTGTAGGTGAATAGATATTTGAGAAGCTCTTCCTACTCCCTGTGCCAACTCTCCAGTATTCTGTGACAGAGTGACCAATTCTGCTGATCATCAGCACAGCAATGTCTTTTCAGCTTTGCTCTCATGTCAGTGGTGATAATTCCCATGCTTATATATTTTTTCGCTATTAACTATCCCATTCATGGTCCTATGTACTACATAAAGGAAAAAATATTGTATTACAGCTTTTCCACTGAGCAAAAACTGAAAATGCTAAGTTAATTTTACGTGTACCACATATTGATGAATATTACTAACCTCCAAGCCCTTTGTGGTTTCTGTCTACAGTGTGCTCATCAAATCAATACCTTCAGTGATTTCATTCAACTCAGGTGTGCCAGACACATAGACTTAGGTAAAACCAAAAAGATCAGGTTCAATCCTCCAGGAAGCAGAAGACCTCTGCTGTGTCCCTGCTGTGCTGGTGAGCCACGTTACGGACAAAGTTTACAGATTAGTAGAAAATGGAAGTGTTGGAAACTTCCCACCTGATATCCAGTCTTCACAGAATCACAGAATGATATGGAGTTGGAAGGGACCTCTGGAGATCACCTAGTCCAACCCCCCTGCCAAAGCAGGTCCACCTAGAGCAGGTTGCACAGGAACATGTTCAGGTGGGTTTTGAATGTCTCCAGAGACAGAGACTCCACCACCTCTCTAGGCAGCCTGTTCCAGTGCTCTGCCACCCTCAAAGTAAAAAAGTTCCTCCTCGTGTCTTCTTATATTCTTTCATTCTGACAAGTATCCTACAATAAGAATGACAACCTCGACAGCTTTTTCCCAAGGAACAGCTGTTTGTTCTCTGGAGTAAGTGAATGCTCTGTTATCCTGAAGTGGTGGCTAGTATTGCTTTGTCAGTGTTTTACACTACCTTACAGAAAGTCAGTTAAATGCATTTTTATATATATCATTGAATGTGTATATGTATAGAATGTGTATGTGTATATATATATAGCATATATACAGATAGAGAGAGGGATAGAGAGAGAAAAAGGTGCTGTGTCAAATGTTAGCTATTTCCTGGTGCACACTTTCCCACAGATGCCAGCCTACATCTAGTGACAGCAGTTGGATTGCAGTGCCATATGCTCCCTTGAAAGGCAAATTCTTAGACCCATTTTCAGTGGGGAAATCATAATTTTTAATGCAGCGACAGTATTTCATTACTGCAATCTATGGCTTTAACTTAAGATTTATTTGACATCTGCAGACTGGCTTTCCCTTTCCTGAAGAGGTTGTTGACAAAAATGGTGATAGCCTGCAATATTTTGTTGATGCTGTACTTTGGTTCAGCCTTGCTAGGCTGGGTTCTCCAAGGCTCTCTGATTTTCTGCTTTATTACTTGTGACTGTCCAGGATGATCCAGGTAGGACAAAGCAGTGGATCAATTTGATCCCTTCACTTACGTGATTAAACAACATTCAGCATGGATAAATGTCACCTCCATACAGCTTTCAGAGGCGGTTTGGACAGGAACAGTCAAAACACATACACACTTCAGAAATTTCTTGGAGAATAAAAGAATGGCTTATGTTTCCTCTGCACACTCTACTAAGAACTAGATATACCCAGCTCAAATGAGAGGCTTGGGAGAGATCGTCTGGGAGTGCATCATCGTCTGGGATTTGGGATCAAGTTCCTAAGTGTTGTCTGCTTTGGGGCAACCGACTGCACTTCCCGAAGCAAATGGAGATGGTTTAACTCAGATGGCAGTGATAAAGGACTGCATCAAATTGCGCTGCCCAGCATTTTCCAAGGACAAAAGGCGCACACTTGCGTGGTGCCAGGCACCAGAAACTTGCAACTGGAGCATAACCCGAGCTCTCAGAGCGAGCAGGAGGCAGGGACATTGTCAGCCTCAAAGCCATGTGGGAGCAGAAAGGTCTCAGGGGTTGTAAGTCACAATTATATCTTTTTACAGATGTCTAATGTGTTCTTAAAGATCCCCAGAGATGAAGACACTTCAACCACCCCAAGCAGTCTGCTCTGGTGCTTCACTCTCTTTTCTGCAGCTGTATTTTTTCCTAATGTCTCATCTGAAGCTTTTTTGCTGCTTTTTAAGACCATTCCTCCTAGTTCACAATGAATACGAGCAAACAATATGGCAAACTAAAATATTTCAAAACTAACACTGTACTAAGATTACAAAAAATAATGAAGAAAGGGAACTCAGCTGAACAGGCAAGCAGGGATAGTTTTGCAGGTGAAAATCTTTTGAAAAAGTCTGCAAGAGTCAGAAATGAGACCTTAAAGAAAATTACTGTATACCAATTGGGACAGATGAAGCTCATTACTGCCAATGGCCTACATGCTATAAAATGGGTTAATATTGCCACAGAAACCTTTTTGGTGTGTCTCTGTAATTAGCACAAAAGTATTATTATTGTAATTAACTGAATCCCCTAGTACCTACTGCAGTGTTCATGGCTGTAAGCAGGTTAATGTGAAAATTAATTTGTGCTAATTCACACAAGATCAGCGATGCCCGAACCAATCTGGCTGCAGCGGCATTTTGTGGAATAACAGTATTTTCCTGTTGACTTACACAGGGCACTGAAGCTTCAAGAATGTCACGTAAACCCATCTTGGCTTTCACTTGTGGTAAAACTCTTCTGGTAGTTCTCTGTCTTCTTTGGATAAATTTATTGTGAAACTCACCCCTAAGTGAATAAGGAATGTACTAGTCCTAGGTATAGAAATTAATGGAATAAAAGATTTGGGCAGCTTCTTTAGCTTGCTCAAGGGGCTGGTTAGTCTCAGAACAGACTGTTCTCCAAGTGAACAAGTTAAGTTCACCTCTCCAGGTGAAAAGTTACCTTTTCATTTTGAAAGGGTTATGTTTGACTTCTAGGGCAAAGCATGGTGCCACATACACACAGGAAAGAAAAAGATAAAATTCTTCCATGCACAAAACCTTAAGTGCAAGAGACTGTAGGAAAATTCAGAGACTTGTACTCTCCCCTTCTTAGTCATAGGCAAGATTGGAAAATAATAAAATCCCACTACCTGGATGACAGACAGAGAACATGGTTGAAGTCAAGCCAAATCAGGGGGTGGTTCAGTGTTAAGGGACAGGAAGAGAGAAGATAACTGGTTTCTGTGCCTGCTGCTTTTAATTCTTCCACTAAAAAAATAATGTCTTGCAGTGGACAGACAATTTCTGTTCCCTGTTAACATTAGGCTGAAGAAACACTGTCATCACCTGCCAGTGTAATAGGGAAAATTAAGCTTCACAGCTTTAACTAAGCTGCCTTGTAGCTGTGACTATTCTTGCACTGTTTGGACAGTGACTAGCTATGCTAGGAATGGCTAATTAAGGATTTTTGCGCTCTCTTCTTTCATCTGTGTTAAACTAAACTTTTGCAACTTGCTTAGCTCACCTTCCTTCAAAGGGCTACAGTCCCATGTGAATGTTTTCTTATGAATATCTGGAACCATCACTCCTTAAGTTTACAGCTGCAGTCTCTAGTCATCCTCCTGCAGGGATGTGCTACCACAATAATGTGAGGGAAACAGAGCTGGATCCTCACAATCTAGTCCCACTCCTGGATCCCTTCTTGTTCATTGCCCTCCCACCCTGCATTTTGAGGCAGGCAAATGACAGGGGACTCATAAAGGCTGTTTTCAGCCTGTTGGGTTTAATCTGTTTCATCAGCCTCTCTTTAGGCTGTGGGCCTAAAACCTAAAGAGAGGCTCACCCACAGCTCAATTCAGGGCCACCATCCTCTAGAAGATCTCTCTCCACCCAGTGCAGGAGGAGCCTGGTGGACCAGCCTTCCTTTTCCTTACCAGTAACAGGAGAGTTTTTGTCTGCTGGGCCCTTTCTGTCCCCTGTCCTTGACACAGGAAATCAAAGCCCAGACTTCTCCCTCTCTTGACCCATTCTGTTATAACCTTAGAATGTAACTTTATACTTACACTACACTGCATTTCATGGTAAAACTAGCCTATGTGTCTCTGCCCCCACTGACCCGTCAGTTCTCCTCTGAGGCTGCACTGTCAACTGGGACTAGAGTTAAAGATTAGCCCTGGTTTTTAATGAGCGTAACAGTGGGGTCAGTGAGCTGTGGTAAGGAGCTGGGTACAATTAGGTGGACAAGAGGTCATCTCAGCAGTGCAGCCCCTGCAGAGCAAGGAAAGCCACACAGCTTCAGGCTTCCCACCTCCTCCATCCCCTTTGCTGCTCCCTGGGACCATCCACAACCTCACCAGAAGCTCGGTGAAAGCCAGGTGTCCTCCCCACACCTCCCACCGCCTCCAGCGTGCTGTGGGCTGGGGAGCAACCACTCCCTATTTCTTCACTTGCAAATTACCTGGCCTATGTTGATGTGCCCTGTGCCTGTTCTTTGCCCAGCTGGAGTGGTTAATCCCTCCATTTCTTTCTGTTATCTGCCTCACCTCTCCACTATCCCTCTTAAATTACCTGTTAAAATAAGTTTTAAAGAATACATAAACACTCTTTCTCTTCCATTGCTTCAGCCTAACTACTCTTTTGTTTGGTTCTTTTTTTTTTTTTTTTTTTTTTTTTTCCCAAAGCCTTCAGTGTCCTACAGATGTACCATGGTCATGAGATTTTTTGAAGAACAAGTACGTTTGATTTTCCTTTCTATATATGCATCTGGGTATTTCTTTTTTTTTTTTTTTTTATTCCTGCTTCCCTAAGTTCTGCCAGGTATCCAGCTTGTTGGGTTCAATTAGTCTCCTTTCTCACAGCAGATATCCATCTGAAGAGTGGCCCGTGATGATTTCAGTTGCAATTTGCTATCATTACTTTAACTTTCCTTTTCACAAGGCCATTTAGTTGAAAGACAATCAAGCTGAGAGAGGCTGAGTTGGGAGTGGAAAAAATAAAGTGAATAAAAGGCAGTGAAACAAACTTTCTTTTCTATAAAATAGAACGTGAATCTTGCTGAAAGCTAGGCAGGTCACATTGCTTTAGATACTCGAATTTTTTCATACTGTTCAAGAGGTATTGTAAATATGCAAAATTGCAAAGGACAATATATACAGCTTTGTTGTTTTATTAAAGGTAAACAGAAAGCTGAGAACATCTTACTATTCCAAGCTTAGAAGATACATAAGAGGAGGTCCTAATGACACTACAAATGCAGTTTTAAAATCTTTCACAGTCAAGCTTTCAACAGGGCATAATAGTTCAGTTCCCTGCAAAAAAATATACGTCTTTGAAATTACGAGCCTAGTTTGACTTTCATGTGTTATTAGCTCTCAGTGGAACTGAAGCATTTAAATTGATTGTAATGAGACATTAGCAGACACTATTACTGCAGCAAACCATTCCTGTTTTGAGACGGCTGGCTCGGGAGGCCTCTAAAAGCATCCCAACAGGCAGCGGGTATCGTGCACTGACAAAAGGAAACAAAAATCAGCTTTGTAGAGGGTTTGCCACGCAGCTGGTGCTGCTGTGCAGGGCATGCCAAGCGGCTGCTCTGGAGGGCACCAGTAGAGGAGGGCAGCACCCCTCAAAGGGCGGGAAGGGATGCCAAAGGGATTGCTGCTTACATGGATGTATGTTTTTAAACGTACGCAAATGAATTTTGGCCAGATGTTAAAACAAAAAGAATTACATCTCGGGGTGTGGGGGGGGAAAGAGACCAAATCAAAGCAGACTTCTTGAAGCAATAATAATAATTACTTACATATCTCTGACACCAGGATGCTGAAGGTGAATCTATTCTGACAATTAGAAGACTTCTTATCTTGTGACTTCTATCTCAGCTCCTTCATTTTCAAAAGCCTCTCTCACCCTTGTCAACCTTTTCTATTTTCCGCTACAGTTTAAATACAATGAATGACCTATGTCAGTGACTCTCCTTCTTTCCCCCCCCCTCATCTTTCTCAATTTCTTTGCAATCTGATTATGCCAAAAGCCTGGAATAGTCTCTCACAATCACCCTGTTTTCATGAAGCTTGTAAGGATTTCATAGCTTTAAGACTGTCATCGATTCTTGTGCTTGTATATACACATCTTTCTGCTTATTCATTTATAGTGATTGTGTAACCTAAATTTCTAAGGCAAGTACACTGAAAAAAAAAAAAAAAGGATTATGAAATACTCTGAAGAGCAACCATTGCAAATGTGACAGCTGCTAAGAATCACTATGACTTTCATATTCCTCCTTCCCCCAGAGGTTACTATTGTTGCTGGCCGAGGAAACAGCTGTGGCATGCTCATGAAGGGCAGAAAAGGCCTGGAGAAGGCAGAATTGCCCTTTGGCAGTTTGATATCTCACTGGAAAGATTGTCAAGCTTATTTACATTTTAATTTGCATGCCAGGCTCTACGAGACTTTATATTCGGGTTCTGCTTTAAAGTATCTCCTTCACCGTAATCACAACGACCTTTAGATGTCTTCCCCCATTACCCTCTGGGGGCTGCAGCCCTGGCTGGCTGAGCCATCCACAGGACTCACAACAAGAAAAGCCAGGCTGAGCATGACATTTATCCGAATGGTTGGCTGCTCGTAAGGTAGCCTGTTCTTAATTTATTTATTTTTTTAATTATTATTATTATTTTATTTATTATTTCCTGTGGGAGATTAAAGAGCGGTGTGGGCAATGGTCACATCCTGCTAAAGGAAAGTGCTAAGGGAAAAAAAACCCCTTTTCTATAAGACAGGAGCAAAACTGGCAGCATGCATCACCTGACAGTGGCTACGCCTGAGAGCAAAGGAGGCAGGAAGGATGAAAGTGGGCATGACTGATTACTATTGACATTATTTTTACCGACATACTGACAGCAGAACTTGGCAGGATTATACCCACTGGCTAGTTAAGAGAAGCACTGCCGTAAACATGCCCTGCTCCAAATAAATCACGGCACAGGCACAGAAGTACAATGCATGCATTAGCCCCCAGCCTGTCAAGCTGCTACAAAAATATGCGGTCGTTCTTACTCCCAAAATAATGCCAGTTGAAAACATACACAGATTATTCAAGGTTTTATGACAATTACCTCTGTTGTACCTTTTGGCTGCTACAGAAAAGACTCTAGTGAATATATTTTGGTCAAGTAAAGCCTTCAAAGCCTCTGAAGTAACCCTGGCATACAGCGTGCTGGTTTTGCTGTTACTGGCTGATCCCAACTTTCTAATGAATTCATCGCCTTGGGATTTCCAAATACTGAACCATTCTCTTCTCAGAGTTATAGAGAACACCTCTGGGCATATGGTTATCAAACAATTTCTAAGTCCGCAAGTCCTGCATTTCTGATTAATTTTGATATATAACAGAAAATCTTTGTACCCTGTGACTATGAACACCCATTGTAAGAATGAGGCCAATGTGGGCCGTATGTTTAGAGTTACATGAAGTGCTGTATTTGGAGGAAAGGAGAATTCTGTCCTAGGTCACATTGCAGGGACAGTAAGACCTGAGTTTCTGCACGTATCTGCTTTCTGGGACCATCTCAGAGTTTTATTAATATGTTCCACAGTATCACAGGGAACCTGATTTTCCCTGTCTCTCAAGTATTGACTTTAATGCATCATCAAAGAATCGCACATTAAATAAATAGCATCAAGCCTGAGTCAGTGTTTGCCAGTCTTTCCGAAGAATTTAATGGGAATGTCATCGGGGCAATACCTGAACTTTTACATTTCAAGAGTTAATTTCAACTGTTTAGATAGCAGTGGGGGTAGCCTTATTGTTGGGTAGGGAAGATTAATGCATTACGTCTGGGTGGACAAGCAACATTTCTTCACTTTCAGGCAGAAGAAAGTCTTGACTTCAGGCTTGAGAACCACAATGCAGGATAATTATGAATTCTGCATCCGCTCAAACTTGTAGATGAAAACTATATTGGTACCAGTCCTTTCTGTTCCACAAGATAGTATGTGTCCATGATAAGAGAAAGAAACTATGTAGTTTTTGTTTGGTTTTGACAACTTTGAGGTTTTGACTGGTCCATTTACCGCAGGTCAGACACCCTTTATCATAGGGATCTGTCCAGGATACATGGATCTGAAATGCCATGGTTTCTGGTGGATGACACCAGTCTGTAATTTCAGTGCTGGAGGTTTCTGTCAACTTCTCTTATTCTTGATCTGCCACAGATTCTTAACTCAGCATGCTGACCTAAGAGCAGAATCTGGCCTGGCTACATGATGGCTGAGCTAAGGACCTGGGAAAGAAATGAATGCATGAAACACAGTGATGATGCCCCTGTTTGAAGCCTTGTCATTCTTCATCACAATTTTACTACAAAGTTTCAAAGGCATCAACATGGACAATGCCAGAAGAAATAAAAAAATTCTTGAAGGGCTGTGACATGCTGCCTACAGCTGAAAAGAAACTAAACTTCTGAAGAGATCCAAGATCAAAGGACCTGGGAAATGTCAGTTGGATGGTGCTTCTATCATGTTACAAGCTCGACGCAGCAAGTATGGGAGAACAAGCTCTGCAACAGATCAGAGCCAATTATCAAAGTAATCCCATTTGGCCATAAAAATATCTAGTCATTTAATACTGCTAAGCCTTGTTTGTAATCACAGAGCTTAATGAGAACAACTTCCACTGAAAGGAAAGAAGGGAAATCTCTGGAGTAGAAAGGCTGCTAAAGAGGACGTTAACAAATGCAAGTAAATTTGAGGTTTTAACTTCTTTTATATAGGCCATACTCTATTCATAGAGGATTTTTTTTTAACCAGCCAACCCAATGCCGAAGCTGGCT
The DNA here is from genome assembly GCA_033628505.1 of Tringa tobata. Classification (NCBI taxonomy): domain Eukaryota; kingdom Metazoa; phylum Chordata; class Aves; order Charadriiformes; family Scolopacidae; genus Tringa; species Tringa tobata. The sequence continues at coordinate 5,096,543 of JAHREE010000096.1, forward strand.
TCAAGATTATGAAAGCACACTTTTGTTTTCATACTCTGTGCCATGTAGGCAAGTCTCTCAATTAAGGAAAGGTTTCTTTTGTTTGAATGAGATTCTGTTTAATTTCTGGCAGGCAGATTTCAGAAATAATTACCATCTATAGAAGGATGAATAGCAGACGAATCTATAATTCTCATTACCCACCAGAATTTCAAAGTGAACTTAAATTCTAAGCAAGCATTTGGCAGATCTGAACAAAGGAGAAAAGATATTGGACAAAAGCAGTGTTGTTTAATTCAAATCTTGAACAAGAAGAATGATATTTAGCAATGAGTGGGACCTAACATCTGGGAAGAGCCTGAGAAGTATTTTCAGAATACTGAGAAGGATTCATATGTTTTTGAGAAGACTGGCTCCTCCTTGCCCTGTTTAAGGCATGTTGGATGTCACACCCCAAACACTAGGGAATGGTTTGGTCAGCAGTAGACATTAGTGTACGTATTGAAGATTTCAGCCAGCTTACATGGTAAATTCCCGATGGAGAGGAGTGAAGAAGGTAGATCTCAGCAGTTCCCAGTGAAATGACAAGAGGTAACGGGCACAAATTGAAATACAGAAAATTCTACTTGGACACTAGGAAAAACTTTTATATGCTAAGGATGATCAGATACAGGAAGAGCTTGCCCAGAGAGGTTGTGGAGATATTAAAAATCTGACTGTACATGGCCCTGAGCAATGCGCTCTTGCTGATGCTGCTAGAGCCAGGGGTGTTGGACTAGACAATCCAACTGCCTTCCAGCCTCCACAGTTCTGTGATTTTGTGAAACAATGGGTCCAATTTGAATATAACTCCAGGGTTATATTCAAATGTAATACACAAGAAAACCTCATTCTTTTCTTTTACTTAGAAATACAGAGCTGGTAAACACCCACCCCACCCCCTCACCCCCCCCGAAAAATAATGTATGGTTAATAACTTCAGTCCTTTAGAATGCAAAGATCATTAGAATAAATAAAATATTACACTTAGAGATACTAGTGTCCCCTGGTTCACATTATCCTCCCTGGTGACAGTGCTGTTGAACAACTGGGTACAGCAATATAAAGGTTTAATATCCGGCTATACTTAATATCAAATGCCTTGATATTGGCAGTGCCCACGATGGCTACAGGTCTGTCAGCATTTTCAAAGCTTTATAACAGCCATAAAAACTCGTGGAGTATAGAAATGAGTCAACCAGTACTTATAATTGCTGGCATTTAGCACCAGAGATGATGACTAAGAATCTATATTTGAAATACCTGGAGTTGGTGGAGTCCAAGTACAAATCCTGGGGAAGATCAACTAAGCACTACATTTTTGTGAATTAAATATGCTGAACTGTGAGCAGCTTACTGGTTGTAGAACTTTTAGGCGAGCACTTAAAACCACATTTATTCTGCACATGCACTGAAAAAATATTCAATTATCTTGCAAAATGAGTATTATTTTGACTTGGTTTTCCCCGAATCCAGAATATTGTCATGTTTGGCATTCAGTTTCCTGCCCTTTCATCAGCAAAGGTGGCTGCATTTCACATTTTCAGAAATAATGTTTAGGAAATTCCCTAGAGCATCTTTTTCAATGGCAGATGTCATGCCTCGTGCTCAAATGCAGTTTGACAGCATTTCAAATGGTCTTTCCTTTCTCCTTTAACCAACTCTACAAAAAATTAAGTTGAAACAAAAATTAGTATTAGTATCAAAAGGTCTCAGATGTTTCTCTGCCAGAGAAAGAGCTTCATCTAAAAGGGTGTTTCAAGATTAAACATCAAATTTATTTATATATAGCAGTTTTTGCTATGAATCTATATGGCAGTTTATGCAATTTATCTAAAAAAATTGCTGATATTACAAACAACATGCTAACATAATTTACAATTACACTGCTTTTTATAAAAAAAAATAATCTTGATGTATTCTGCAAACTCAATGCAGTACAAACATTATATGTCAATGGTATCTACCTCAAAGGTGTAAATCACAATTACAGAAGCGCTGCAAGTAAATCAAAGAATCAAAATTGTGCTTGATCTGCAGATTTAGTAGATTGATTTAGTTAAATCAACTTTATCTGAAAGACCTACAGACTCTTCCAGAGTCACAGTCAGCAAGAGACATATCCACCAGAAGATGAAGGTAGAATCAGATGTCAGCAAGAGGTTAAGGCAGACGTTGACCACATTTGTGTTATCAGGCTGGTCTTTGATTTGCATGTTTTTAGGTGTATGGAAATGGTGTAAGTAAGATCAGAATCAGGTTCTGTATGTTTCCAGATCGATGCTTAGGCCTTTACAATTTCCGTGACTCGAGTGAGTGTCTTTAATAATTGCAATCAAGTTATTTACTTGCATGTTAAACTCAAATGGCTAATTTTTCCCAGGAAAACCAGTAAATTAAATATGCTTCTTCACTGAAAAATCAAATTTTTATTCTAAATTCAATTTGCCAGAAGGGATATGATTTCTCAGCACAGATACTCAAACATTATCCCTTCTGCCCCTCTTTTCTTCCTGCCTCAAATGACAGTTTGGGACAACTGAAAATGGAGAGGGAGTAAAGTGAGGAGCAATGCTGTAAATAATTTGGTACCCAAAAATTAAAAGTTTTTTATCATATGTTTCCAGGTGTTGTTATTGAAACTTTCACTTCTAAGCTGGTGCCATAAATTTGATTGCTTTACAGCAATGTAGAAGGATACATTTATTTCAGCAGTATCTGCTTATGGTTTTACTCTCTAATTTTTAAATGTCCTCTCCGTTCTACAAATATTTCTGTTTATAGAACAGTATATAAAAATGACAGCAGGAAAAATAAGGAAAAAAAGAGTGTATATACATATAGGTAGGCTGAACAAACTGGACTTATTTCTGGTCTTTTGAACCTCATGTTGACATGAAATATCAGGTATATTTTGTCTTTATTGTATACTTTTAAAATAACTCTTAACCAAATATACCAATAACCAAAATTCAGCATAGCCTGGGATCTCAGGTAAGGTAACCTAACCCTGGGGTTAAAAGAAGGGGTAAAAGAAATGCAGAAGATGAAAGTGCTATTGTTTGTACAGATTAAAAAAAAAAAAACAAATATGCCAGGTAGCTGATTAATTTGAACTAAAACAATTCTTAATCATTTTTCTTCCCATGTTTTAAATCTTAAAAATACCTCTGGTAATAAATACAAATCATTACTTCTTGATCAAACATTTTTGTTAGAATTAGCTGACAGGCCCGCAGACAACATCTACAGCCTAAGCTTGTTTCTTCCTCCATTAACCAAGCGTACCAAAAATAAACAGGAACAAAAAAATGTCAGTGTTTCAATCTCGATAAGTTTACGTGCTTCTTTGCTCAGCTACTGACTCACACTTCATATTAAATATCTCAAACATTTGAGGCAAAATGTTGGATTTTAAGGCTTATGAATAGTATAGGGCAAAAGTCAGACTGATTTATGAATGGTAGATAAACATGAACTAAAATTTCCACATGCTCTTCACAGTAATTCCACTAGAAAATGCATAAAAATATGGAGTCCTACCTACTTTCTGCCCTCCAGCCCTTCTACTTTTTTCATATCACTGCCATTCAATAACCATGCACTGAAATGAATTTAACACAAATAAAGCAGAATTTATTTACAGCTCTGAAAAGACAGGTGAAAGCTGGCTGTGAGTGTTCTCATTTCAGCACTCAGGTGTGAGTAGCAAGAAGTGAAACACTAAAAATAAAGGAAGATATCCGAGTGCAAAATATTTGCACCACATAAACTTACAAAGGCCAATATGTAATTGATACCATAAATGTATCTGTATTGCTCCACAAAGTTCTTTCAAGAACCTTGTAAAACTAGATCAGTCTACCACTATAACTCAAAGATGACAAAATTTGAACTGGAATAGAAAAAACCAAACATGAGCAGCAAACACACTAGTTTTAGTATTCCTGAACAATTTCTTTAATTCAAACAACAACATTTTAGAACATCTCCAGAAAGTTTTAGGGTTTTGAACTGACAAATTGTGAAATATTGTGAAATGAAAGTAATTCCATGCCTGGAAATCCTGTTTTGATGTAGGAGTGCTATATTTTCTCTCTTCTGAAACTCAGGTTTGTGTTGGATGGGTATGTTTCACAGAATTATTCAACTCTTGTGGTTGTACCTCAAAGAGGAGAAATACAGGCAACTTCTGGTAACAGCTGAGTTTCACCTAATGCCACCTACTAATAATTTTATTTTGCATTTCTGAACTACAGCCCAAGCCAAAGGCGGCAGCAGCCAGTGTACACTGTCACTTTTCTATGCAATATCTATCAGAAACACCCACCCGACAAAGGCAAGGATAGTCCATGGGACATTAAGCTGATAATAATTTTGCCCATTCCCAGTGTTCCATTTGAGATAACAGATTCCGTTCTCATAGAATATTCTGGCAGTGGACAACACAGACAGACAAACTAAGATTAACAGTGCTATAAATACAGAGAGAGTGAAATATCATTTACATGAAAAGGTAGTGTATCCTAGGTTGATGGTACTTGTTTATATCTTCTTAAAACAGCTAAAGGTAGGGTTTTTTGAGAGAAAGTAGAGACTTTCTTTACTGAGCAATACTCTCATTACTTTTCTTAGACACTTCTAGGTAGAAACATTTGCTCCTTAGTATTACTAGCTGCTCTGAATGGTTTTTTTTCTACTTGTTGTACACATTACTGAACATAGCAAAAATGCTTCTGAGAGTACAATTTAGCTAAAATATAGAAATAAATAGCTATTAAAAAAAACAACAAACAACAAAGTGAACTGATTACAGTCTGCCTGGCTAGTTCACTTGTTCAGTTTCAGCATGTGGCTGCACACAACACAGTTCAATCAGTTCTTTATTATTTCATAATGTTAAAGGTTATTACCACAACAGAGAAAAGGGATAATAGCGGGTTCTTAAATTAGCATTTGCTTAGCTCAAATGCCAGTGCACTAATCTCTTTCGTTAAAACCTAGCACAAATAGTATTGTAAATCATGCTTACAGAGTGGTGGGTTTCTGTTGTCTTCCAAACAAGAAACATCGCATCTGGAGTACAGTCATCAATTAGAAGGGACACACTCTGCCATGTCCCACTGTCACTTTGCAGGTTCTTCAAACACAACACACTGAGCAGGGTGATGTAAGGATGACATTAACTCTCAGGATTTAAAAACTGTTGTCAATTCAGATTACACTCCTGCCTGGCTAAAATAATGGGAGATTTCTGCTAACACTAAGAAAGTATTCTGGGGATGAGGGCTCCAGCCGAAGTTTTATCAGGCTGGCTTTTGAGTGAGTGCATTGGTAATTCCCAAGCAGAAATATGGTGATGCCATAAGAATTTTCCTGTAGTACAAAATTAAAACTGTATATTAATATTAAGCTTTATGCCACCAACTAACTCAAGTTCGCACAGGACAGAAGATAGTACACCACTGCCACAGATGAGCACCACTCCTGTTTGCATACTGGCAAGTGGAGCGACAAACGTTCTTCATCTTCCACAATCCCAGGCAAGACACAAAACTGAGGAGCAGCATGTATTTAGGAGTGCTTTCAGCCTGCAATGTGATGGGGTTACAGTCACTTTCATATAGGGCTATATAAGAAGGTCTCCACAGAATTTTTGTTCTTCTACACATGGTCATGATGTGGAAAAGACTGACAGTGTTCATCTGGAGCAATGCATAGTGACCTCCTGTGCAGCTCATGCCTGGGACATGTATCTAATACTTGTCTGCAGAATTTGGAGTTCTAGTGCCTCTTACTAGTGCTGATCTTGGATGTGACTTGAATCCTACACCTCTGTATATGGGCAGCTTCTCCATAGGCTGTACCCGTTCCATGGTGGATACACAGCCATAGCAACCAGCACTGTTCTGACCATTCATGTCCCCTGAAAACATGGAGAAACCCCATCCAAAGCTGACATGACAGCTTGTCTCTTGAAATGGACCCTTGACCGATACTGTTTGTGTTGTTGATCATCTAGACTATGTCAAATGCCACTCAGAGCACTTGTATCACTTCATTTCATTGACATCTGGCTCCTACTGATTTCTGGTGCTGAATTCTCCAGAACCAGCTCTGTTACCCTGGAGCACATTCACCTCACCTGGGAGGTGACAAGGACAGACAGATCTGCTTGTTGTCTTAACCTTCTGGAAGAAAGGAAGGTGCAGGGGTTATGCACTTTGCTTTTATTTTTTTTTCCCACAGTGAAGACTATTTGCATTAAAAGCTCTTCTTTTTTTTTTTTTTAAACTTTAAAATAATGCATCCAGATGCCAAGACACTGAGGGCCACTAACCAAACCAAGCAATTGCATCCTCAAACAAATTAAACTTAGCATTTATGAGATGTATTTTGCTTATAAGTGAATCTTTCATTGTTTTCATAACTTGAATATCCTCTCCTGCTTGTACAATCATACAAGTTCATAAAAAAAAAACCCTCTTCTGCAGGATGAGACCTTTGCATTTATTTCACTCCCAACACAAAGAACAGACCAACATCAAAGAGCACGTTGTGTTTATGAACATGCTCTCTCTCTGCTCCAGTTGCCAGGTTTGTTCCTTTCATGCACTGAGTGTTTAGTAATCCTTTAAAATGCTGTTTATCTGCCTTTTATCTGGACACAAACCCTACTGTTTTTCTTTGACACATTATCATCTTTTAGTCTATGACTCTACTATGTTCTGCTTCTTCCCTGCCATAAGTTACGTTGACTGTTCCAAACACTCAGGATACTACATGTCTTACCTATCATTCCAACCCACTTTCCCACTGAAGGACTTCTCCCCGAAGCCCATCACTATAATTGCTGGTGTCTGTACAGCTTTCACACCTGTCATGACTACTGAATTAAAACCTGAGAATCCTGCAAAACAGCATGCAATGCCACTTCATCAGTCTCTTCAATAAAAAGTAAGAGGAGATTTAATATACAGTTAATAGTTTTCAATTCTATGCACTACAGCTTTCTGCACTTGAGAGTCAGCTTTATAAATGTATTCCTTTATTTAAAAATATAGTTTGTTTGTGTACGTGTGTACTTGACAGAGGAAAAGAGAGGTGTTGAAGGCACACAAATATGAGTTTGCACACTGCTGCTGCAATCTCCAGTTGCTTTTGACACAGACAAAAAGCACAGTTGCACAACTACACAGGCACACATTAGCTATATTTACTGCAAACTGAAAAATGACTCTCCAAAGAGTAATGCTGGGTTATCCAATACCCTATTCCACCAAAAATGTTGCCCATCAGCTGCTATGGGACTTCACAGCAAACTTGAAGGTCAGTAGACCTAAGGCATTTCAGACCAAAGAAAAAAGAAAAAAAGATCAATTCCAAAGCTAAGGACTTTTTTTCCAAGATGTTCTCCCCCAGGCATCTATATTTTACACAAAAGATAATCTGAACATAGGTGCCTTGGCTGGTTTCAGCTGTAGCCAAAAGGCAAAAGCTGACAAAGATTCCTCTTGGAGAGCAGATTTCTGCTACTTGGGAGTGCTGTGCATCAACTCTAAAATATTCTCTCTATTCAGAGATGAAGAGGAAGCCAACATGCTTCTTGGAGTTGTGGTGTAGAGCGTTTCCAGCAGAATGTGCCACTAACCACACAGACGGCTGTTACCTGGACCAGCCCTGGTGACTAAGGGGATTTAAGGCACGGTGCTCCACGGAGAGCATTGCCATACCTCACTGCGAGGTGGGAGGCATGGATCACAGTAACAAACTCACATCCAGAAAAAACAACTGTGCTCTCCAGACCAGAGAAGCTTTAAAAGACAATTCCCAGTCACTGTTCTTTTCCCTTCAGCAACACCCCCAGATTGTGACCACAAAGGAGCAGTGGGCATGCACCCAGGATAAAAAGTGATCTTTGCCACATCCCCTGGCTATTTTCCATTTGATTGGCCTCGGTCCTATCTGGACTGAACTTCAAAAAGCTGGTCTCATCTGTGCCCAAGCCTCCATCCTACTGCCTGCAGACTGAACTAGTTGGTAGCTTAATTTATTGTGTTATAACAAATAGTGAATCTGGAGCTCCGGTGCCCACAAGAGCCATATGCCCATATCATAACTTTCTCCTTTTAGGGTTGCTTTTCCTGTCCTAATTTATACTTCCTCAGTTACAGTACATACATTTACATGGTTAATGTTCAGCTTGCTGAGATTACACCATAGTGATGCATGCAATATAAATGCCTAGACAGATGGATGCAAAATCACAGATTTCTGAAAGGAGGAGAACTTGCAAAGCAAGAAGCTCACACTTCAAAAAATCTCATTTGCTAGCACAGGGGTCACTGAAAATAGATCTGAATGCTTAAAAAGCAGTGAAATACTCTTAAATAAAGCACTGCTGACAAAGGTATATACTCTTTCCTAGAAATAGGCTCTGGTCTGTTAGGCTGCCAACAAATGAGCTTCTTAAGAAATTCTGATTTTTTCAAATTGATGACTTATAAAGAGTAAGTGCAAATCTGTTCTGCAAAGGAAGTCTGTGGCAAAGGCCACTTTGCCAATAGCCTTCCTCTTTAAATAAAAAATGATGCTAAAATGAGACACCTTATTAATTAAAACAGTATCTGTCCTGCAGCTTCGATGCTTCACATATAACTCATGTAACAGATTATTTCCAAATGAGAAGTCACAATAAAAGTTCAAATCACTACAGAATAAGCAGTTCGGACTGATACCAGATGATAGGTTGCTGGAAGAGAATGTCTCCCTGCAATTATTAATAATACAGCAACAAGACAACAGGTGCTGCTCTGCCAAGCCCTCCTGATATTTTGATAAAACAAACTCGCCTCTCCAACCCACGGAGCAAAAAAAAAAAAAAGACACAGGCACAGAGAGACAGGAGCAACGACTGCCCCTGTGCTGATACTGCTACCGATAAAAGGAAAAGTAAAATTGTCACTTGTGACTACCTGCTTCTCCCAGGGAGGGATACAGGTATTGTAGGGCAATGTTAATATTTCAGTTTCATAAACTCTGCTTTTCAATTCCTTTCTGCTTAAAACAGCAACAGCAAAAAATGCTGGCTTACTGATCTTTAAAGGTTACTGGCAAGATAATGTGGACAGATATTAAAGGAGCTTGCTTGAGAAGACACAGAGGTTGTAATGAAGAAAGTCATAATTAAAGCAAAAAATCTAAAGCTGGAGAAATTTAAAAAGTAATGCATATGTTATAGGAAATATGCATTTCCCTGCCTAGCTGTGCTATATCGTGTTTCTTACAGTTTCTTTCAAAGTCTCCCTTTGCCTTTCATCTTACACATGTTTCAGCACTGTTGTTATGCAAGATGGGGAATCATTCATTTTAATGTGATACTAAGCATATTACCACAAAAACAGAGAGGCTACCATTTTACTGATCATCTAATTAAAAAGCTCTACAATAGAAATTATTGCAGCCTCTCGCTGCACACAAAAGATTTAATGCTGCATCTGAAAAGCCACATGTACATAAAGGCAAAGAATTTGTAAATTGCTTCTGATTTTAGCATTTTCTTTTTCTTCCCCTTGTTACAAAAGCCACAGCTATCACTCTCTTTAACCGCTAATAAAAGCAATGTAATGACAGGTAGATTTGCCAGTTTGTAGCTTCTTTGAACCCCCAACACGCTCACTAAAGGAAAGTAACTTTAGCTAGAAAAGAGATCCTCGCAGCACTATGGTGAATAATTCATCATTGCATTTTTCTTTTCATCTCATTTTGTGCCAGTAACGTACACAACTGAAAATATTGCAAAATCTAAAAACAACCACAGACAAGGACTTCCAGCAGCAAAATGCACATAAAACTAGCAGGCAGGTTTCCCCAGCTTATATAATAACAGCTTTAGCTCAACAGAAACCCCATCACTCACCGAGGACTGAATTCACTTGAACAAAAGCAGAGCCCAGTCACCAAACGCAGCTTCGCAGGACTCTTAATGCGAGATGCTCCTGTCTGCCGTGCAGTTCACACTTGCCTTTATAACTAAGCCAACCAACAACATTCAGTTGCTGAACCTGATGAATTATAAAACGGTAGCTCCCAGACTCTCATATTTTACATCACAGGGGGTGGTCATCCAGCATACACACTGCCTGTGTACATATATTCTGCTATAACTCATCCTGATAAACACATCAGCGCTGGCAGCAGTGACAGTAATTGGTGCTCAGGATGTACAAGCACAAACCAATAGAGCACACTCCCACCTTCTGCTCTGTGCCACATCTCTACCTGTCAATCACTGCACCTTGTTAAGGTGGAATGATCAACTGCGCTTTGGGGGAGAAGCAAAACTCGGAGGAGAAACCATCTACCGATATGAATTCCTCACTTAAACATTTCTTAATTCAGTGGTAAATGTAGCTTCAATCTCCTCTAGAAGCAGTTTTCATGATTTTTTTTTTTTCAAATCTTCATAAAATCTTCCCTTCTTAAAGACACAGATCTTGTTTAGTGACTAACACATGCTTCGCAACTTCCACTATCATGAATGGAAAATATTCAGGCAAATTCCATGGACATTAGCAAGAATAAACTAAAAGCATCACTGTGTATGTTTTAAAAGCCTCTTTAAAATGCTGGTAGGTTTTAAGAACGTGCTCTAGGTTATAAATATGTATTTGTAACATTCTTCAGTTCTCTAATGCTTTCTTTTTTCCATATGCTTGCATTGTTTTTAAAGTTAATCTATAGACACAAAATAACAGAACCAAACTGCTAAAACTTAGAGCCATTAATAAGATCAATTAAACTAAGCATTTTCAAATGGGATTAATTACAGCAATAGCAATCATGATTGTTGCACATGCCCCAAATTAACACTCACAATTAGCCCCTAGCAAGCAAAACTGGTTATAGTAATGGTAATCCACAGCCAGGGACCAGTCACTGGAAAGGGTTTTGTATGGCAAATCTCTTACGATGGAGACAGAAGTTGCTCTTTCAGAGTTGAGCTCCAGGAATTTTGCATGTGTTTTACACAAACTCTGGGCTCTTTGTACGAGCACAGAGCGTGAACAAATGCTTTATTCAGGACAGTTTTCTATTTCTACATCACTGGTGGCGACTCAGAGGGCTCCATTTGGAGCCTGAACTTGATCCAGCTCTTTTTGTTCCCCCAGTCCTGTAAAACTCTCCCAGCATTTGGTACCACGACGAAAGGTTGTGCTTGGGAAGGTGAGCACAGTTGTGTGAGCGGTTGTGCATCACCCGGATGCTTTTCCACGAACAACTGGGCTGAGGAATGCAAATGAAGGCAGCCCCAGGCAGAAACCCAACCCTTCTCACCATCTGGACCGACTGATGTGCGTCATGATGTGGGAACAGGGTGTTGCATTTCATGCATAGCAAAGGCAAGTCCTATATATATATCCCTTTCCTCCCGTCCTCAGCTGCTTGATCCCCCCCCCCCATTCCTCATTTGTCTCTTTGTGTTCAGCACCTTCACTAGCCAAGAAAATATTCACTTCAGACTAGAGGCACAAGCAGTGTTTCTGCATGTGCTACTGACTCCCACTACAGGGGCTTGTATGAAAGAAAAGCTGTATATTGTTGGGGAGACATATCAGGACTTAATCAGGGTAATGGTTTTGATGTCTCTGTCTTCCTCAGAGGAAAGGGCAGCTGAGATCCAATAATTGGATTCGCCAGTGATACTGACTGAGAATAATCCAATATGGGCAGAAAATATTCCAAATGACAGACCTTGGCTTATTCAGAAGGAAAGGAAAAATATCTGTGCTGCTGGATTTTGCCTTATAGAGCCAAATTCTATTCTCATGGGTTTATGCATTTCACTTGCAAATTATGGAGGATCTCTACGATGGCCCAAGCACAAGTTTGTTGCCTTGTGCACTAATTAGGGTTTTCTGACCTATTTTTCATAAAAGACAGGTTTCAAACCATATGTGCCAGAATGGCATCTCATTTTCCCTTCTGTTTGTCCTTAACCATTCAGGTTTGAAGAGGCTTCCCAATGATCTGTGTAAACACGGTGCACGGCCTTATAACGATTTGGTGCAGCGTGATTCAAGACAAAAGCAATGCTTGATTGAATCTCCTTGACCAACGTAATGTTCACCCTAAAATTCAGCTCCCCTGTGCTGAAGTACAGGTTTGCAAAGCTGACCAGTACCACAATAATGTAAGACACTGCAATTTTTCATAGCTGTGTGTAGGTGGCATGCATAAACCACAGTCTGCGGTATTACACAAGAGACACCATTCCAAGAAAAATTGCTACCCCCTTTCACACTTAACTTGCAATTTTTATTTAGCTAGCCTGGCTTCCACGTTACCTTTCCTTGGGAAATATTTCATAGCTGATGCTGCCACGGCATCCAGCAGCGTGGTGTGCTGTAAAGCTGTTACCTTCTCGGTGAATGGATACACTCATCGCACAACCCATGGCCGCGGGGCTCTGTTCGTACGTTTTGGTGCAGAATGTGAGATTTCACATTTGAACCTTCTCACTTCACTGACAGGTGTGTGAAAATCCCACATGGGGCACCTACCTACATATATATAGATTGTATTTTTAAGGCATTTGTAACACACACATTTGGTACTGACTTTGAGGTTCTTTGCTTCAAGCCGCAAACTAGAAATGATCTTAAAAAGGAAAAAAAGCCCCAAAACGACAAAACCGTTTCCCATTTGCTGCCAAAACATGACTTCTTTCTTCCGTAGTCACGTGTACTATATTGACTACACATCATAGACATCCTATTTGCTATCTAATGTGAGCACGCAGATCACTGGGGAAAAATCAGGGCATTCAGCTGGAATAACAAGAGTAGTTACCTTTTCCGCTCAAGAAGCAGCTGAGGAAACTTCAAATTAAGAGTGACTACAGGCAGATTTGATACTATCAAGATCATGAATTAGCTTGTACAGTTAACTTCCATCCCAATGAAGCAAAACTAGATCTCCAGGGTCTCCACGCTGTGGACCCAGAGTTCCAGGTGAATAAATGTGCACCAACAGATATAATTTCCAGGCTACACCAGATGGTACAGACGATCAGTCCACTGGTCAGTAATTCTTGCCGTGTGGCCTCAGAAGCCATTGTGCAAATTTAAGAAGTGTTTATTCAGTATGTTGCATTTAGCAGTTACACTGTTGGATTCCTTTAGGGAATTTTTGTCAGAATTACGCTGGGTAAAGAAAACGCTCTTTCATCTGATAGCCTGTTGATGGCACTGTCAGAGAGTATCCCTAAAGCAAAGAGCCCAGCAGGATTTAAAAAAGGACTGGGCATTTATCAAGCAGTAAAATCCAGAAGAACAGAGGTAACAAGAAACCTAAGCTTTCCAGTGATTGGGCAATCTAAAAAAACTCTTTCTTATGGATATTTCTCTTTTGAACCCAGACTCAAGCTATTGCTTCACCTCAGTCTGCACCATCTCACAACAGCCCAGATTTTCCTGGGCCCCTTACATGACAAAACCCAGAATCTCAGGGGTTGCAGGTCACTAACCAGGTCATTGCCCACCTTCCTCCCAGTCAAGGCACTAATTTAGCTCTCCCTCCTTAATCCAGCTAAGAATTACCATGAAATCTGTATAAAATTAGTAGATTCTGAGACTCACCTTTTTTTTTTTTTTTCAAATTAAAATTGGCTGAGCATACTTGTGAAGGTCTTTTATTACATTTGATAAAGGTAACCACTAGTCAAAGTGAATTTAAACACCCGTACTCTCTGAAGGGTAGTAGGGTGAGATAGGGTCACTGTTGTACCTTTTGAGTACAGAAATCTATCAAACCTGTAATTCCAGTTGAGACCACTGAGAATTTATGAATTTCACAAACTACTCCACTGCCTGTGGTCTGAATCCAATGAGAATTTGTCCTTTTATAAATCTACGGTAAAATAGTACCACACATTAAGTCAGACAGAAGATTTCATTGCTGTAACCTACATACATCATGCACTGCAAAATAAACAGCAGTGACAGTGTAAATGAATTTAATTGCCACAGCAAAGCAATGGAGAAATTAATTTCCTCTCAATGTAACGCACTTGCAATTCAATTTAAGAACAGTTTTTAAATAGAGTTTCAGTTTCTAAGACTAATCCTTGTAAGTACAAATGAATAAAACTGTATATTTAAATTAATTAATAAATTAGCTGGCACAGGACTTTGAAGATATAAAGGACCGTACAAGTGCTGTTACTATAATAATATTTTTCTGAATTACAACACTTTTCTTCCTCAAGTGACATCTTTTTTGCTACAAGTGAAGAGGGCAAGCTCAAGTCCTCTTTCTGAATGAGGACTGTGTTTGAAAAAAACACAGAAAAAAGGGAATTAAAGGGGATATTCAGCTAGGTCTGGATGAACAGACACCCAAGAGAGCAATTCCAGTTGATCAAGGGGAACGAAAAGAACTGGCTTTGCTAGTTAGGAAGGGTGAACTCTCTTAATGGTGGCTTCATAGTCTCAAGAATATGAATTATCTTATCAGTAATAAAGAAGAGCTGCTAAAAGGAAGGCCAGATGGCACTTTCCCTAGAGCCTCTGGAGAGGCTGCCTGGATTTGATTTGAAAAGCCTTTTATCGCACCCTGTGAACCTGGAATGCTACAGCAGCCCATTTGAAAGCCAGTGGATATTTCAGGAGCCGTTTGAGACTTCACACAAACATTGCTTTTCTGTATGGCTTAGATTGGGTCAGCCAGTCTGAGAAACTTGAGTGATACAGTTAAAGTATCCAGAATCAGGGCTTTTTTGTTGTTGTTGTTGTTGCCTGGACTTTCATTTTCCCATTGTTTCTGCTGTTTCCTTTTAAATGAGTTAAAGTTGTCTGAAGCTCGATACTCAAATCCAAAACAGACCATAGAGGACGTATTAACTCCAAGAGCTGGAAAAGTAGCTCAAGATCCACTTTCTGTTAGGTAAAAGAATAGGTTCAGTAGCAAGCCAGACAAGCATCTTGTTACACATCTTTTACACAAACAGACGGTCCCACAGTCAGCTCCTTATAAGCCTGGTGCGGGGAGCAAATGAGTTAACAGCTTTGTATGGCAAAGAATGGCAGAGCGACTTGAAGATCCTCCTGCGATTCGCAGTTTAACTCTGCGTGCACTCTGTGGTGGGAGGAGTAGGTGGCTGATTTGGGGAAGAAGTACAGCACAGGAATGATACGCTTGACTCCTCAGAGGATGGTGACGAAAATCTGTCAGCTTGGCATAGTCCTTCCCGTTACCTACAGCGATTACTGACGCATGGAGAAAGCAACAGCTCGACAGGCATCATGGTAAGAGGCACGGTATGTGAGAGCAGATCTCCTTCAGCAAGGGAGCCCACGGCACCGCTGCAAGGGGACATTCGTGGAAAAGGGACACAAGACGTGCACACAGAACAGTCTTCATGAGAAAACTGTGAAATATAGGGGTAGATGATTGCAAAAAAATAAGCGGCATTGCCTGAGGACGCCTTCCACACTGGCTGTGACAATGAGCTCGCACAGGAATCAGTACGCACGCACACTTTTAGATTAAGTTTTCCCCTCCTACAGTTTTCTTTCAGGAAAGAAAATTTTTCAGCCTGGATGACTAACTACAATGCAGATGGCAGAGCAATGTAGAGATACCCATGCTAGCTCCAGATGAACTAGCTTAGACAACACCATGAGTGAATTTAACCTACTCATCTTGAACTCCAGGGTTATGCTGTTCCTGCAGCCTGAACATTTAAAGCAGTTTGTGATCCAGGCAAGCCAGGGAAGGACAGCAGGTGACACTCAAGTGAAGCCTGTGCCAGCCATTCTTGAAAAATTTACTTCTGCAGTTTTTTTGCCATTACTTGCAAATGCGCCAAGAAAGTACCTCCCAGCAAGAAAGAATATATGCAATTGCAAGAGCAGCAGAGTGAAGTATTGCTCTGAGAAGAAAGGAAAAAATAACTGCTCTGATGGGACATGGCAACCCCTCCTTCAGCTCAGCAGGAATCATCTGTAGCCTTGCATGGTTCACAAGACTGATGATGCTGCAGATTTACCGTCTTGGCTCTAATGTCAGACCAATTAATTCAGCTCTCACCAGAAACCCTTTTGGTTAGCACAAGGTGATGGCACCCTGGTGACCCTGCTTTGAGGAAACATTCACAGCCAGTCATTCCTGAAATTTCTGGGTGCTCTGAAGGCATGAATGGCAATGACACTCCATCTACAGGTCAGCAGTAACCATCAACAGGGAAGCGTCTGTCATCCCATCCCATTTGTACCTGGCAACTTCCACAGAGTCGGAGCTGGGCACTTAAGGACGAGCCACCATTTTATAAGGATTGTGCCTGATGGGACCCAGGAACCAGGACGCTGATTAGATGCTCTGCTCTTGAACTACTTATAGCGCGAAGATTAATTAGGAGTGGGAAAGTGCTCTAAGACCTTTAACTGAAGAACTGGAGAATTTAAGGAGGTGAAACATAAATACTTATTCTCGCTACAGCATCAAACTCTCTGAGTGAAACTCTACTGAAATATCTCACTATGTAGACAAAACAAGAACATTTGGTTAGTATTTCTTAATTTATATAATGGGATTTATCAGGAAATAATGAAGAACTGAACAGAGAGACTGAACACATCAAAGCTGAGGATGTGCAGTTCTCAGCACTTAAATTTGTAGCCATCTACTGCTTTGCTCTGACCAGCTTTCTGCTAGATCCCTGAAATGGAAAGAAATCCTATGGAAAATAGAGGCCAAAGATAAAAAATAAGAGCAATAATAGGGTGGACAAAGCTGATTGCCTTCTCTCCCTTGTGTTTACAGTTCAACAGTTTTTTTAGCAGAGTGCCTTGGAAAAAAACAAGAAGGAGCAAATAGCAGTAGCTGAGAACCTGGGACATTTGCTGCAGGAATTTTGTTCCTGTGTGTCCTGGGAGAGACGCTGCTTCTGCAACTCAGTTTCTCAGCTCAGCATTGCTTCATGGTAAGAAGACAAGCTAAAAATAATGATGTGCTTAGACGTTAATGCTGCAGGCCACCTAAGGACCTTCAAAGCAAATAGTTTTGCAAGAATTGGAGAGTCCAAGCAGTGATTTTTTCCAGTCTCTTTGTCTGCTTTTAACCACAATTAGGAAAAAAAAAAAAATATCCTTCAGCCTTCCCAATGTTTATATTGCATAGCAGACAGTAATATTCTATATATGTCAGCCTGAGGGTTATAAGGGGAAAACAATAAAAAAGCACTGTCGCTGACTGTGGATACAAATTAAAGGAACTTCTTCAGCTCCAGTTCTCAGAGAACACACTTATTGGCCTTTAAAATCTAATTTGGTGGTGGAATAATCAGAAGTGACATACTTGAATGAGAACAATAGAAACAAAGACCCTGAGATCAAAACAGGGAAAGTGGACAATCCAGGCTACTTTGTGTTTGTACCAAACAAGGATTTTAATAACAATGTATGAAAATGCTGTAAGATGAAAATGGGCTACTTTTGAAGGAGGCAATATGACCCTTACATAGAAAATGCTGTCTGCAGTCCACCATGAAAGGATGGGGCAGTTAAGAAGATGAAGCCTTGTGGAAATCGTAGTGGGTTTCATACCATAACAGATGAAATGTGTTGTGGCAATGTGTGACCCTCGGGATGTCATGGTATTCTGTTAGAAAGTAATAAAAATTGTGTTGCTGAAAGCATCATCAAAATTCTGGGCATGCAAAAGTTCGTAAGCTTGTACCAGAAAGTTGTGAGGGGAAAAAAAATCATTTTGCTTTTCAACGGTAAATTCAATTACTTTGTTTCCCAGCCATCATCCCATTGGGCTACTGCACTTCAGGTCTTACCCACTGAAATAACAAGGACTTTTAGGAGGATGAAAAAATGCAAATCCTTTGTGTGTGTTTACACTACACTACACTACGCTACCTATATCTTAATAGAAAGAATAGACTAGTAAATAAAGCTTTTCTGAGTATGACTGGCCAGCAGAGCTGAGCAAACAATTTGCTGTGAATATATGCTTTCTTCTCTGGTTTTTTTTTTGGAGTTTTTTATTGTGTTCACAAATTAATGATGATGTAGGAGTTAGTAGGTGCCCTCCGCCTATAGATGATTTATGAACATTATGTTGTTAGTATTTACAATATGAGTTTTGCATAATCATATACTATTTCTTCATTTCCTGTCTGGTGAGGTGTAAATATTAGCACTACGTTTCTTGGGCAAATATTCCTATGAAATATGTTAATTATAAAAATATTGCTAACAATAAGTTCAACCAGACACTGGATGGAAATTAAATGCAAATGATCACAAAAACACATGAATCATTCAATTATATATACATGTTTCTAGTAAAGTTTTTGAGGTATATGTTTGACTTTTCCCAGAATCCTAAGAAACATAATTTTGAAAGTCAAGTCATAATTAACATTTTTCTTCCTGTAACATAATTTCTATACCAATACTATATAGAATGAAGAATGTACTGTTATACGCTGCTTGGCTTGCAATTAATTGATTTTCAAATAAGCATCTCATTCTAAACGACAAACTTGTTGACTTAAGAAGACTTAGAAAAAGTTAGGGAAAATCAATTAAATGTATGAAATCAATGTATGTAAAATTTAAAGCATGTTAATATTCATAGAGTCACTTCAGGGTCTTTTTTCAAATGAAACTGGAAGAAATTAAGGGCTCTTTTTTCTGGAAGACTTAAATCCATTTGGGATCCTAATACACATTAATTTAAAACAGTGCTCCCTGCAAATAATTGATTTTCTTTAACTTCCCTTTTACACCTGGTCAACAAAATTAACTGCTTCCTGTGGGAAAGAGCCTCAACTGGCATTAGATTGGATGCTGTAGCCAGAAATTAGTTCTGACCTTTCCAACCAAAACAAAATCCTCTTATTTTTTCCCATGTAGTAGTAATAAAAGAGACACAGCTTATGTTCAGTTAATTAAAATTTAGGTGTATACTTTATAAAGAAAAATAACTGAGGGACAAGCCATTGAAATACTCAGATTAGTCCTTAATATAGTATTGAAGAAGAAAAATGCCATCATTCAGTATATAATCACCGATGACAGCATTGACAGCTGAGAAAATACAATTATGAAAAGCTGATCTTTTTCTTTGAAGTAGTGTTTCTATAAGTGAGTGTCCCATATTAATTTAATGTAATGATTTGTTTGATCTATGTGATAAATATTATGACTGCTGAAATCTAAGGAACGTTCCACATTACTTTCTGCATCTGAGGACTCTTTAATTACAATTGAGAGACAACCTTGTATGTGAAGGTGTGTCCTGTGTGTATTGAACATTATTAAGATTAGGACAATTTTACAGTCCCCTTGGCAAGTCCAGGTGAAACTTGATGAAAGACCTGTAGATCTGATCTTGCTAAAATGTACTTCATCCCTGCAGCTTCATGCCAACATACAAGAGGGGTAAAATGACACAAGTATTCTGCTTACAAGTTCTCCAGTGATCTGTTTCCACAGTTCTTTGATTCTAACCATAACATATTAATGGCTGTATTTCATTCTGGCACACTTTTTTTGGGGGGGGTGTGTGCTAATTTTTCAGGTGGATTTTCAACGCAGAGCTAGGAAATGGAACTAGACTGAGGAAGCTACTTTCCCACTATGTTCATGTTTTGGCAATTTGCTTAAAAAATCAAACATGTAGATTTGAAAAATCCCTACCAAACAGCCTGGGGACGGTCCCTGAGCTGCTCAGAATGGAGGGTGAAGCTTGCTCATTTTGTCATGATTTTGCTGGTGTAGCATAAAAATGCTACTGTAAGAGAGAAAACCAAAATTAATATCTTTTGCATAACTTCTCAGCCAAGTAGCATTTGGGGCTTTAGAATGGGAAGAGGAAGACTCAGCATGGTTCCTCAGCTATTTTAGTCCAGATACCTATACAAATGCTAACCATCTTGGCAAACACAAACCAACCTCAGTTGCACACATAGCAGAAAGGAAGAGGATTAGCAGGCAGTCTCTCAATATATTTTATGCAAGTTTTCTAACACTCTCTCTCACTTTATGGTCTACTTTGCCAGCAGCATTAAAAATGAACTCTTCTTACAGAAAACACGGGGGTTACCTGGTTGCTCTGCTGCTCAAAGCAGCTCCATAACCAAGACCACCTATCTTCTGCCCTGAGTAATGACCAGCTTTTCAGGGATCCTCAGTTCATAGCAAAAAATATTGTGTATCTGTCTTTAAAAATGTATTTTTAGACGAAAGTCTCATCCCCCTTTTTTGAGGAGAACTTTGATTTATACATTTTCTGGAGAATTTTATTACCAGGTTCTATGTGATAAAAAATATGAACCAATAATTCAATAATGGTTTTGCTAGAGCAGTTTTCTAGCACAAGAAGGTTTCTAAATACTTATTTAGCTATCCTGAGAGGCAATTTCCATGCAGAGGGATCTTTACACCCTTCACACATACTTCTTGTTCGCTTAAATGAGGACACACTGCCTTATACACAAGCAATACTTAGCATTCAGTTTTCACTGAATGGGTAGAACCCAAGCTCTGCTACAAAGGAAATATATAGATACACCTCATGCAAAATAAGGCATCCTTTGAAGGGTAATTTCTTAGTGCCTGTATTAAGATATGACTACTTAAGAGTGTCCTGTGAGAAAAAAAAAATCCTGTACCAACCTTCTACATATTATCCAGATGAAATGTGTTTCTAAAGACAGGTAACTGAAGTCTCTCAAACTAATTTCAGCACAGTGCTCAAGCATTATTAATCAGCTATAGATTTTCACTGTGAACTACACTGTGATATGCCCTGTTAAATTATCAATTATGTTTATCTAGTTGAAATAGCTTGTAAAAGATCTATTCCGATTCTCATAGATCTACTTGATTCTCACAGAATCAAAAAAATAATTCAAGTTGGAAGGGACCTTCCAACTTTCATCTCATCCAGCCCCATGCTCAAAGGAGATCCACTTGCTCAGGGCCTTGCCCAGTGGAGTTCTGAACATACCCAAGGCCTGACATTCCACAGCATCTCTGAGCAACTTCTTCCAATATCTGACTGCTGTCATAGTGAAGACTTTGTTCTTAATAACAAATTAGAATTTCGTCTGCTGTAATTTGTGTCCATCGTCTCCCACCCTGTCACTGTGTATCCCTGTGAAGACTCTGGCTCTTCTCTATACCCTCCTTTCTGGCAGCTGAAGACAGCAACAAGATCCCTCTTCCTTTGAGCACAAAGCTTCAAGATGTATTTATTTCCTTGAAAAACAAG
Organism: Tringa tobata; assembly: GCA_033628505.1. Classification (NCBI taxonomy): domain Eukaryota; kingdom Metazoa; phylum Chordata; class Aves; order Charadriiformes; family Scolopacidae; genus Tringa; species Tringa tobata. Next base: position 5,117,852 of record JAHREE010000096.1, read on the forward strand.
CTTAGAAACATTGAAGAGAAAAAAAAAAAGGTGCTTTTTGAAATATTTTATGGCTATGAACCATGGTGAAGGGGTAAAATATTTGATAGCCAGTTTGTGAGCACCATTTTCCCCATGAATTTTATCCGCCTGTTTCCTATCTTTTTTTTTTCCATCCCAACCTTCTCTAGCCCAGCAAAGAGATACTGGTGGTATCAGGAGAGGCACCACAAACAGTGCTGCTGATCAGAGCGCTTTGTAAGGGGAGAAGAGCAAGTCACAGCAGTTAAATGGGCTTGTATCTGTCTGCATGGGCAGCCACAGGGGTATTCATGGAAGGTCTGTGCTAAGTAACAGCACGGGAACGATTAGAAAATGTGGCTCATTTCCTAAGAACTGCATTCAAAAGCACAGCAGCACTGGGAAGAAAGGTGGATTTTAGGTCAAAAAAGTGCCATTTGCTCCTTTGGCTTTGTTCACCTGGTTTTATCTCCCTGTAGCTCATGAAACTGATTGATAGTATATATTAAAAATTGTGAAAAAGATAGGCATTAATTAAAAATTGAAAAGCTATGTAGATTTATGCAAATCGGCACATTGTGCAGCGTTCAATCAATAATAAATAGGCNTATGTAGATTTATGCAAATCGGCACATTGTGCAGCGTTCAATCAATAATAAATAGGCAAATTAGGGGTGACCCTCCAGCTCCGGGCAGGCTGCCAGTCCAGGAGCTGCAAAGGCTGTACGGTGCAAACAGGTTGCGTAGCACACAGCAGCAGCAGCAGCATCCAGCCGCCCGGAGACCTCAAACTGAGCCTTTGTTCCCAGTGCTCTGACATTCTGACTGCAGGGGGAAAATGTACTTTTAAAAAAAAAAAAAAATTAAGAAAAAATCTTCATAGCACATGTTCACATTCTGTGCTCCTTGAAGCTCCAATAATATAACGATGGCCTTTGGCTTCCATTCAGCTCTGTTTTTCTCACTCATGTGGGTTTGTTGGAAGCTGTAGGCACTGCCAGGGATGTCTTAACCCCAGTGCCACAGGACCCTGGGCTGGCTAGAGCTGCGAGGTAGCTCTCAAAGACTTTTGGACTCAGGGTACAGAGGTTTTTATCAGAATCCTGAATTTTTTAATTAGCGAGACCTCAAAGGCTGTGTTTATAATTAGTAACTAAGATGTTTCCAAGATGATTCCCAGGCCCTGAGGCAGCTTGGAGCAGCTCATGTCTGTGCCACCAAACTCTCCTACTGTCCCAAAGTTTAACCTGGCCCCTGAGGCTTGACCTGCACCCGGGCTGGCTCCCAGATAATATAGTAGTGGCCTGGGCCAAAATGTGCCAGGGACCCTGCTAATGACTAACAACAGGGGCAATACCATTCTGTTTTGGGAATATTGTCAAACATTTACTAGGATATATGCTACCAAAGTGATTATTTTAAATCAAAGAGAGATTATGCGGGGATTATACACAGTTTTCTTCTGGCTCATGGTGGCCCCATGGCAGGAGGAGCTCCACGCTTTAAGCCATTGCTGCTTCAAACTCAAGAACGCTCTGAGAAGCAGCAGACCCCACACCAGCACTCCTGCTCCCTCCTCCCTGCTCCTCTCTCAAAGTCTCACAGCCTGCACACCAGCTGCAGGATCTCACCTTCTTTCCGTGATCCTTTCGCCTGTCAGACCTTGAAGTTTCTCCTAGCTTTTAGCACCTTCCATTCTCCATAATGCAGGAGCTCCCTCTGTCTCACCCCAGGGGCTCCATCTGGCCCAGTTGTCTTAAAGGAACTGAAGATAACGGTGAACAACCAAGTGAAAAACCAAATATTGACTGTCACATCCAGGAGTACATTTAGGCCTTTTTAAATGTCAGGATTAAATCAGAATAAACTGATTGTCTGTGATCTTTCCAGAAAGCTCTAATGTTCGATCTGTATCGAGGTGACGTTTGTTTCTTCAAGATTGTCCTCTCCCTGTGCCCAAAATAGGACAGTCATCGACCTCTTAGTCCTCTTGCAAATATGAAAAACTTTTTAGCACTTCCACAAATATACTCCCTTCAAGGACAATAATTGCACCACACTCTTTACACCCACGGATTAAGGAATCAGGCACACGTCAAGCAGGTAGCTCAGGGCTGGCCCTAGGACTGCTGTCCTGAAACAGGGCCCACAGACGTTGCTATTTAATTTCTCCCTTGTTCGTCAGTCTTGACCCAACTCTGCTTTTGTTTACCCCCTTACATCTTCTCCTGGGTTGCATGCCCTTAACGTAGGGCACAATCTCCACACTGAACTCCTCAGCTTGTCAGGTTGAATGTATTAACGTGATTCCATATCATTGATCAGCACGTCAAGCACCTTGGTGAATGCTGAGAAAGTACTTAACCAACTATCATTATTATATTTCCGCAAAGCTCCGCTGAAAATTCAGTTACCTTCTGCTTTTTAGTAAAAGCCCCAATTTTTCTTAACCACACATTTGTACTCGTGAGCCTCTGGGCAGCATTTGCCACTCAGACATCCCAAGACAGGGAAAGGGGCATCTGTTGTCAAGGTTTGCTGGGTTCAGCTGAGGAGATAATTTTGCCTCTGTCCTTACATATGGTTTGTTGGTGTTTTTTTTTATTTCACATAATCATTCAAGTGAAAACTACAGCAGAACTTGCCTCCAGAGGAAGAAAACAGACAACCGCCAGGCACCTTCACAATATGAAGAAGTGCTACCAAAAAAGGTACTTTTGGTGCCAGGGATGCAAACAACGTTCCTTGGGGACTCCCCTCAAAATTGGGGTGACAGATTTTGAGTCAATCATCTGCACAGACAGATTTTACACATGTGGCTGAAAAGTTGGCCAGGCCTTTGGGGAGAGTGTCACACCAGGCTGTGTCTATGGACCCTCCAACTCGCTGCTCCGCCAGCACAAATCCTAATGACCAAGCTTTAGAAGTGACAGGTATGGTTCTAGAAAGGGCAGGATAGTCTCAAACATTCTTCCTGGCTCCATGGTGAAATACAGGCAGCCATCAGAAATAAAAAAGAAAAAAAAATTCACCTGATGTAAATCAAAAGGTACTGAGTGTGGAAAATAACAATAAGTTCTAAAAATATTAAAGCAATATAGCTGGCAGGACTAAGAACAATAAAAAGGATGTTTTCAGTCTATTTGGATGAAAAAAGCTGTGAGAAATGGTGTAGATCCATCATTAGGTGAAGATAATAAAATTCTTAATAGTAATGCAGAACACAGGGAACTATTCACTAAATATTTCTATTTAAGTTTTGGGAAGAAATAGGATGATGCACTTTTTTTTTACATGAAAGGGATGAAATTACCTGTCTGTAATTATCAAAGAATCATAGAATCATTCAGGTTGGAAAAGACCCTTGGGGTCATCGAGTTGAACCATCTACTCCACAAAGTTCTTCCATACACCATAGCCCCCAACACCACATCTAAGCGACTCTTAAACTCATTCAATGATGGTGACTCAACCATCTCCCTGGGCAGCCTATTCCAATGCCTGACTACTCTTTCTGTAAAGAATTTTAGTAAAATTAGTAGAGTACTTATTTAAAAAAAAGTAAAAAAGGAAACATTATTAACTGGGAATAGAAGATTATATATAAATAGGCATGATTAGTTAATGTCAAAGAGTACTTGAAGTGACAGATGAGGATACATCTGGTTTACAGATTTTCCTCCTTAGTGCACCTTGGACTGCTGAAGCAACTCCAGGAGTCTGAAAGAATCGTGATCCAGATGGACAGGAAAGCTGCCTGGGTAAGCACGGAGCAGTCAGCCTAATAGTGCAATAAAAATAATGGCAAAAATTTAAAGATGGGAACATAATACCATGCGTATGATCTTATTGAAAATACATCTCCTCAAAAAAAGCCTCATTCCTGAGTTTAAAAAGATGATGAATTAAAAAAACTCTTAAAATATAATAGCGTTCTGTGTTTGAATGAGCACTACAGGCTGTGTGTCATAGCATCAGTAAAGACCATATTAAGTTACAAGAAAATGGTTTGTGTCTCAAAATGTTACTTAAAAGCACAAAATGATTTCTGAGTGAAGATATTTTCAGAGGGATAAATACAAGAACACATTTTTCATCATTTTCATCAATGGTTTTGAAATCTAAGCCTCTTTTGACTAAATTTGAGGCCAGAGCAAAGTCTGGTAGAAAAGGTAATAACAATTAGAGAACATCAGCCCTGTTTTATGATCTCCTTCATTTGCTAAGCTTTTCCCAGTTGAATGCAATTTGTCTGAATAAAACCAACTAATATGAAAACTAATATAAAGAAATGTAACTCATATAAAGAAACAAAGAAAAAAAGCCATTGCCATGAATGCTTGAAAAGAGTGGCTGTAAGAGGGATCTACAGTAAAAATGACTGGGCAATTCACATGGGTTAGGTGTGCTTCAAGTGAGCAGAAAAAAGGACTAATGCAGACTAGAGATGCATATTTGGGTATTGAGGACACTGGTACTAAAATACTGAATTCTGTTGTCCAACAATGACAGTGAAGTACTGGGACAGAAGCCAAAAGAGCCACAAAGGCAGATCGCTGAATAGTCAAAGAAATTGATATAAAGGTTTTAGCTCGGCAAAGAGAAAATAGAGAAGTTGTAACATAGAGTCACTTTCATGGGACAAAATATTAGATACATAACGACTTTCATTTAGAGAGGCATGAAAAGAAGAGATTAGGAATTGGAAGACAGAAAAATCCACATGGGAAATAATGCACACATTTAAATATCTATTAAAATGAATAACCACTGGAAGAAATTAGCACATGAATCGCTGAATTTTCCATTTCTTTGTGTCATCAAATCAAAACAGGATGAATAAACTTCTCAAAGGCAGTTTTCATCTTTGACTTTACCTTCACAGAAAACAATTTTGTTCTCCCCAACTTTTGTCCTCAGCAGCATGGTACCAGTGTGGAAATTAAGAGCACATGATAAGCAGGTATAACAGAGTAGGTGATCCAAACCCGTATCATGACCTTGAAGACTATTAACTGAATCCTAGGAAAACTACAACATTGCATTCCTATAAAAAGCACTGAGGGATGAATTTTGCCTGCTTTTTCCTTAAGTAGTTTAAAAGAAGCTTTAATTCTACAGTAGTAGAATTTTGCTTTATATACATGTGTCTTACACCGTGTTTTCAATACTTTCATAGATTCTCCTTTTTCCTTCTCTCACATTAGAAGCTAGGATATTTTTGCAGCTCCTCTTCATCCTTTTGCATTTGTCTGCTGTCCTGTGGGCTCAGGTAATTACATTTATGTGTCTAAATACCCGATTTTGTGGATCCTACACCCTGGCAGCTTGCATTACAACTCCCAAAACTGTGGAATAAAATTTCTTCCATGAAAAAGAGATGAACTGGGAAGAAATGAAAAGTTAAATAATATTGCAAATTCAGCTATCATGTGATAAACTCATTACTAAATAAAAAAAAATAAATAATAAAGCTAACAAGCATATAGTGAGAAAGAAGACATTTGGAAATTAGCTCCAATTTATGATCCAAAAATGCCCATAATGGTAACTTTACTAATATGAACCAGTAAAATACAAATATATCCCTAGCACCATTTGTACAACTTGAAAGGCTTTGTGACCTATTCCTGCTCTAGATTTTTACATCTGTGGAAATATAATTGGTGCAGCCCTTGTCTGACATTATAGGAGTTCACCAAATATGGGTTTTATTTAAACATTTGTGGATTTTTTTTTAGATTTTAAGACTTTTAGTGTCTCAAAAGCAGCATTTTGGTTAAAAAAGACTCCCTCAGAATTTGCTTAAAATCGCTTGCATTAATTGAAATTAACCTAAATTTTAGGCCGTATTAAGCAATAAGGCACAACTCCCAATGTATATGAGAACCTCTGGAATACGTGAGGTATAACAAAGCAGCCAGAGTGCTTCCTCCCAGCTTTACCTCCTTGAAGTCACCAGTGCCACCATAAAGGTGCTCTGGGTGAGTTCTTCATCTTCCCCAAACACAAGCTCTGTTCCATTTTCTGTGTCGTCTCTAGTTTCCTTTGCTCCTCTGTACCTTAGCAAGTATAACTTAATCCTTCACCCTCCAAAGCACTTTGCAATCATGAAATGAAATGCATGTGAGATATGTAGCAACTATTATGAACTAATTAATGCTACTTTAAGGAAGAGAAAAGCAGGCAGCAGCAATGTGGTTTGTTCTTCGCGACAGTAAGGTTTGCAATAAAAGGAGCAGTCACACGGAACAAAGATGTTCTCTTGTATCCAAGCAATGCACATCTCTTCTGTCATCTACAATTCATTTCAGAGCTCCACAGGACTTCAGGGTAAAAGTAGACTGGCAGAGTTGCCCCTCTGCTCAAAAAGTGAGTTAGACACTCCGTAAAGCAGGAGATCTGCCTTCTCATATGCAGTTTACTTCGAATAACCCCATTGTAGGCATTCATGCAGAAGGAGAGGCTGAGACACTTGAGTCTGCTCAACCTTGAGAAGAAAAGGCAAAGATGGGATCTTGTTGCTCTCTGTAGCTACCTAATGGAAAGGTCTGGAGAAGATGAAGAGAGACCATTCTTCAAGGTGCACAGCAAAAGGACAAGAGGCAAAACCCACAAGTTGCAGCAAGGCCAAATTCTGGCTAAATCTAGGGAAAAAAATGTCACCACGAAGGTGGTGAAACACTGAAATAAGTCACCCAGAGAGGCTGTGGATCCCCATCCTTGGAGATACTTAGAACTTTACTGAGGAAGGCTCTGGGCAGCCTGATTGTGTTGGCCCAGCTTTGAGCAGTGTTGGAATAGATGATCTCTAGAGGCCCCATCCATCCTGAATTATTCTGTGATTCCATGTAATTCCCGGATATTTTTCAGCACATCCCTTATTGGTCTAACTCTGCTCCTGTTAACATCAGATTATTGAATGTTTTTTGAAAACTCCATCCCCCAGTATTAGTAATATATGACCTTAAAGAAAGCAACTTCCTCACTATTTTTCTTTCTCTATGCTTTAAAAAAGTGTTTATATGTATTTTTCTTTCTGTTTAAGTCACGATTTTCAGCTAGAGACATAATTACTTCCACAGTATTTCATTGTGATATCAAATAAAGAGGTTGGCATTGAGCCTTCCAAAAGAAGCCCTACCTCTCACTGACATCACTTCGTTTCACACAGATCTGCTTCCCTATCTACATGTTTTTTAACAGATTGTTTTGGGTTTTTTGATCTTTAACCTCAACTTCACTCAGATTCTGATCACCTGAGACAGTGTCACACAGTTCTGAAGAGGCAACGTCACATTTGCTGCTTTTAAGGAAGGGCATTCCCTGTTACCTCTTTCCTTTCCCTTCCCTTCTGACAGGTCTGATGTTAATCTGACAAGTCACTAACGCACCAGAATTTGTTTTTTAATTATTTTTGTTTTAATTTTGCTTCATTTTCTGGTCTTTTATAAAGCTGAATCTGCCAGTGAAGAGGCAGAAGAATATCAGAGCACTGAAAAGGCATGAAGAAGATCAAAAGCCTCTTCAATATCAGTGAGCCTATTACATTGCTTTGCACTGCTTAGCATAATTTCACCTTTAGGCTGGGATCTGATGATGCAACGACTTCTACAATGTCTACAAGGAAGATGCATATATCCGACCCTGTCATTTACACTGCCCTAATAATCAATGGATATGAACCAGTAGATGCTAAAAACAAATCACGTGGATCTTGGTCTACAACTGACATTTTACATGCCTTTTGATGTGCAGATGTGGTGCTGAGGGACATGGTTTAGTGGTAACTTGGCAGTGCTGGTTAATGGTTGGATTTGGTCTTAAGGTCTTAAAGGTCTTTTCCAACCATAATGATTCTATGATTCTGTGATTAATATTGAGCTGATCCCCATCTTACACATAAATGAGGCATTTCCAGGTAAGCAAAATGGCCCAAAACATTTTCCTCTCCCCTTCTCCATAATTTTGAGAATCAAAGAAATGCCTATTCTTGTATGGTTTGAGAAATGCAACTTGGCAGATTTCCTTTCTTTTTTTACCAAAAGAAAATAAATTTAAATGCAGAGAATTGAGTAAATGAATATATTTTCATTTCTATAATCAAATCCTATATTAAAACTCTTCCAGAAACTCTCAGAAAAACAAGATAGAAGTAGAATTCAATACTTTTTTTTTTGTGGGAAGAATTTTTGTTGAACTGACTTAAGACAACATATGCAAGCTTTAAAAAATTAGTATATACCTCATGTAAAAATTAGTTTATAGTTATAGTTACATGTGGGAATAGCTCCAGATTTGCACATTTTTTGAACCTCCTAATCCTGAAGAAAAGAGATGAAATTTTTCTTCACTTTACACCTCCACATTTTGAAAATCAAGATACAAGCTGCTAAGTGTGTACAATCAGTTCTGAAGAGTTTCACACATGATACCGACCTCTACTTCTCATTTACTGATCACAGCCACCACCACTAATTTCTGGGGAATCATAGGATGCGAAACATCGCTTCCTTAAGTCTTTAAATAATCACCAGTCAAGTGCCTCTCCAAAAAAGCTCATTATGTCTCTAAAGTGTAGTAATCATAAGATTATGACCAGCACTTTTAAACATGCCCAGTGATGCCAGAGCTCAAATCGCCCACTTTGGGTCTGATTTGCGTAAGTATGAACATTCGCAGTTACTGGACCTGTGCACACTCAGAACCACCAAACCTTATTTGAGGCTATGAAAGTTAATTGGGCTGGAATTACACCGACATGACTCACGCTGAGCACCCAAGAGCTGAACTGCAGTCTGACGGGTCAGCCAGTGGCTAAGGAATGAATTCCCAGCACAACTGAGGGTAGTCACGGACCGCACCAGATCTGCTTTTAAACATTGTTGTTCATTTTGCTTTAAATAATATGACTATATAGTAATGTACATGTACAGATAACTTCAAAAATCCAACTGAAACACTTCTCTGCCCACACTGTTTTCCTTCAAAAGGTGAGAGGAGAAGAAACGTTGCTGGCATATGTTAGTTACATCGATTAATGCAGACCTGGAAGGTGTTTTGAAACTGCAGTGATGACAAAAAACCAACCAGTTTATAGCTATGTAAAATCAATAGCCCTTTTCCAAACCTTTCTGTTTTGCCTCCCCTTTGGATACATGATATTAACCATGTCTCCAGTAAAGGAGACTGACGCTAACCACAGACAAGATCTCATGATTGTCTGTAAGTTTTATACAACTGAGTAATCATATTGAGCCTCAACCAGCACACGTAAGAATGAGTAATTTATTTTCTAAATAGGATGCTAAGAGACAACACTTCCTACAACTATTGTTCTATAAACATCTGACTTCTGGACATAGTGGTTTTATTGCATAGTCTGAATAGCACCACTTCTGCTAAAGCTTGGGAAAAAAATACTTTCAGGATTGCTGCTGCCACAATAGCATTTTTGATAGAATAGATCAAACAGATGAAAGGCACGAGTCAATTCACATCACAGGCAGAGCCACTTCTCATCTGCCTAAACACACTATGGAGACACACTTTAAATTATGAGCATTTTGTGTTTGCTTTTTTTGTTCTTCTTAAATTCTCTAGCAAGTCAATTAACGACCACAAAGATGGAGAAATGAGCATTTGATGGGAATTGTAGGGAGAAGACATCAGCTGCTTCACAAAATAAGAACAGAAAAAAAATTATGAATACAGCTTTGCAAAATAGTTAAGAGACTACCCCCCCACAACCTGGGTACAAGCCCAGCATAAAAGCTTTGGTAAAAACTTAAATGGTCTCCACTCCAAAAGTTGGAAAAGTAGTCACAGTGTGAAAATACAGATTTATAAAAGCATTTATATAGGTATCTAACCTGAAATCAATAGCTGTTACTCAACACATCTATTTGGTGTATTCATAGTACTTCAGAAGAAATATTTGTAATCTGGACCTTAGAAGTCTGTATTTTTACTCAAAGCCAAAGACATACTCACTGCTAAAAACTTAAGTCATCTTGATAAATGGAAAGCATTCTCCTATGGATGCTGTGGTCTCAGGGATGTTTTAAAAAATTTTAGCTGAAGTCTTGTAACCACATATAATTAAAATTATTTTCCCTGACCTAGGTAGGGTTATTAATGCTTAGTAGGGTAAATTCTATTCCACGCAACTAAAGCTTCTGCTCAAGCTTTCATATTACATTTCAATTACTGCTATTTCTTTTTCTCATTCACTGGCACATGAAATCTTGTTTCACTGGAATCTATGCAAAATTAATTTTACTAGATCTTTGCTTTGATCAGCTTTTCCGTGAGACCTACAAAACTGTAACAGTGTTTAATTTGGTAGTATTATTAGGCTGCAGTCCATCTTGGTGATCATTATTGTCTTACTGTTTCCTTGCACTCTGTCTTCTGCCTCTCTGCAAGCACCTCTAATCACATCTTGTACATAAAATATAACTGTTTTGGGCAGAGGTGGCATATAGGTTCTATGTTTCAAAAAAAACCATGTAGCAAAACAAGAAACGTGTGATTAAAAGTCACTGGGATAATACAAATAAATACTAACACCTAACAGCCTCTGGTCTCTGGGAAGAGCGAGTTCTTTTTGGAAAACTGCTTTTATATAGATTCATGTGTGCATGCCCACATACACCTATAAGAACGATGGGATGTATTTTAGACCATCTTCTCACATTCAGCCAAGTGGACGCAGTCAAATATTATTGTGCAAATATTTAAAGATTGTTTCATCCAAAGAAAAACATCACATTGGAGAGCAACGTGTTCACGCGCTCGCAGAGCAACCCAGCTCTGAAACATCTGATGGGTTTGTAACAGACTGTGTCATTACAATCCAAAAAGCTGCGAACGGGAACATCTTGTTGATTTTATTTGCGATAGACTTGTTGATGGATCGTGAGGGCTGACTGAAGGAGATGATTGTTATTTTGTGAGCACGATTTGTACCTGTGTGTGGAGTAGCAATGACCATCTAGACTGAAGCCCAGAGAGTCTGAACTAGGACCCTGTAGCCCCTTGCATGCCACAGGCCAGTGTCAACCTGGAAATGTCCAGTGCCCTCTGGAGATGCTGTTTTCTGCGGCACCCTTTCATAACAGGAACACTAGTTTTGAAGATTAATGAAAAATCCCACCAGCCATCCTAGACTGCTGAATACGACTGTAGAAAGATCATGCCTGTTAGATATTTCAGTGATAGGACGCATGGGAATGGTTCACAGCTGCACCAGGGGAGGTTTAGACCAGACATTATAGAATCATAGAATGGTTAGAGTTGGAAGGAACTTTAGACATCATTGAGTTCCAACCCCTGCCATGGGCAGGGACACCTCCACTAGAGCAGGTTGCATAGGAAGCATTTCTTTACTGAGAGGTGGTCAGACAGTGGAATAGGTTTTCTGGAGAGGTTGTCAGTGTTCCAGCAGTGTTTGGGCAATACCTTAACTTTTGGTCAACCCTGAAGTTGTCACGCAGGTGGACTAGATGATTGTTGTTGATCTCTTCCAACGGAAATTATTCTATTCTATTCTATTCTATTCTATTCTATTCTATTCTATTCTATAAACCCAGGTTTTTAATTGCAAAACACGTCTACATTTAAAAAAATCCACATTAACCCCGCAAATCGGTTTCAAACTCCAGAATGAGTCAGGCAGTATCAGATGGGGGGTAGGGTGTGCCTGAGCCCTCATTATCTAGAAGAGAGCCTGATACAATGTTTTTTTATGCTGAAGCACAACCTAAAGTGTATATGGAAAGTGTGTTGCCATAGGAACTACTTTGCTGAAATGAGTAGGAGAAGTGAAGTGCAGGGAGGGAGAGAAGCCTTTAATGAAAGGGGGAAAGTACCGAATACTGCTGTGTATGAGAAGCCGTAGAATTTGTAAGATATTAGCCAGATGTTAACAAGGTGATTAAATTCAAAAAACCATAGCAGAAAAGGTAAACATAATCCACTGACTAATTGGGAGGAAAAGAGATAATTATACCAAAAATCTAGTCAGCTTTCTGCACATACAGCTACCCAAGTACCAACAAAAAAGTAGAACAGCATTTTTATGAGATTGGCTCTGAACCAAGATGACATGTAAACTTTGTAACACAAGAAAAAAAAAAAAGTCACTATTACTTTTGATTTTCTCACAACAACAATGTAAAAAACCAATTCAGAAACCATCTCTAAATTAGGTAATTTCTAGAATTCAGTCACTTAGTCCACATAGTGGGCAGTAGAGTTGGATAATAAAAGAGTTGCTGGAGAACGTGAAACCAGGGATGTATTCACTTGTTATATATCCCTCTGGACTCCACAAGATGAAGAGTGTCGCCCTCTACTTCAGTTGCAGCAGTGAGAAAAAAGCACCTCTAAAACACTGTTATCATCAATAACTACATTAGTAATGGTTAATAGCTTTAGGCTGACTAAAAGTAGAGCCCTGCTGTGCTATGAATTATATACCTAGAGAATAGCTGCCTCCTCCTTAGAGATAAACACATGAAAAAGGCACAGGCTGGTGAGAGAGCATAACATGCAGAAACAAATATCAATTGTCTTGGCATCTCTTGTGCAGAGAGTTAATTAATGGGCAGAGAAGTACACAGGGCATTTGAAGGGATAATGAGGGATGAGGTGAGGACTAACATGGAAGGTGAACAATCCTGGAGCAAAGATGAAGCACAATGACCAGGTGAGGGGAGAGGGTAGGAGATGAGAAGATTCACTTGGAACTGCAAGACCTACAAAGGGCTGAGATGTCCACGTGGTGCTCAGGGATGCCGGCGAGATGGAGACCCCAGCTCACTCCTCTGGGCTACTGCTGTCTCCTCTGGAGCAGGAGAGAAGAGAGGCGAGGCAGGACTTGCCCACTATTCTTAAACTGTAACCTGCAAACTAAATCTGGAATTCTTTATATAATTATCAGCCAAAGCTTTTATTTTCATAGAATCATAGAATCGTCTAGGTTGGAAGAGACCCTTGGGATCATCGAGTCCAACCATCTACCCTACTCTACAAAGTCCTCCCCTACACCATATCCCTCAGCACCACATCTAATCGTCTCTTAAACAAATCCAGGGATGGTGACTCAACCACCTCCCTGGGCAGCCTATTCCAATGCCCGACCACTCTTTCTGTGAAGAATTCTTTCCTAAGAATTTTAGAAATTTTAGATCACAATTTGTGATATAAATACTAAATGAAATCTTAAGTTATACTGCCTATTTCAACTATAATTTTATGTTCACTCTAGAATATATGTTGTCTGAATCACAGCACTTTAATATATAGATTAAAATAATATCAGGTATGTTGATATATTTGAAAATCTATTAAAAATGCATATTTATTTAAATATATGTATAAAGCAAAGAATTTGAGTAATTTCTTAAACTGTGTGTTATCATTAAACTATGTGATGTGCAAATAAAACAATCCTGTAGTTTAAGAAGTGCATAGAGGAGATTCAATCTCTATTTCTTACAAGGAAGTAAGGGAGGAGAAAAGAAAAAGATTGTACAGGGCTTAAATAGCTACGTTAGCTGCTCGAATTTTCAAGGCAACAAACCATTTGAAGTCACGAGGCTTTCGCAATTTACAAACACTAACCATCTGCTCTTCAGCTTCCAGAAATCAACTGCATTGCAAAGACACCCAAACCCCATATGAAACAATGTGCAACAAAATGCGGGAGTCACAGCCAGGAACATCAGGAAGGAAAGAAGGTCACAGCAAGGACCGAGGGTAGTTTCTCACATTTCGAAGAACTCTTTTGGTTTCCCACAGTGACATGAGAAGCTTTATTCCTGGAGACCACGTGCCCTTTCTCATCAATTTCCATGCTTCTAAAGGTCTGGAAGTGGATCTCAGCACCAAAACTTCATCAGTACACCCACATCTTACATTGGAGATGTTTTCCCACCTGATTTATTTTTCTTTTTAACTGTACATTTCAAAGTATTGTTATCATTTCCTTTCCAAAACCTGGGATAGAATTTAAAATAGTAATGAAATAACTCAGTCTTGTTAACTTCCCATAGCCTTATTGAATTAGCATTATTAGTTGGTGTTTCCAAAAAGAACTGAAACAAGAAAGGAATATGTTTGCAGCCTTTCATTTCAGAAAGATACTCCATTGTGAAAGTTTCTCCTCAACAAGTATCTGAAACTGGTCAGAATAAATTGCCTTAGGGTGCCTCTAAACTACATCTTTATCTATTATCGACTATCCATCCGTCCTAATTAGGGATTATTTTTTTTCCCCTGTAGTTCTATATGAAGAATTTACATTTGCATGTTTGCTCTGATTGCAGTAAAAGCTCACTGACCTGCATGTAAAATAAACAGCCACTCCAGGGCAGAAAAAACAGTTGTAGAAAAATGACTGCCACATACATATCCAAATAATTCATCATGATTAATGTCATTATCATAAACCCCATGGAAAGGAATAATCCTTTGCCACTTACAAAGTGTTGCCCTCAGCAGAAATTTTAACAGTGAAGTTAATACAAGGCACATCACTGTACTGCACAGATCCCTCATCTAAATCCACTCACCACTGGAAATTACAAATTACAGACAAGACTCCAGGGATCTTAGTAAGAAGAAAGCCCCTCACAGGCAAAATCAACAGCAGGAGGATTTTGCAATAAAACTCAAGTATTAAGTAAGGCTACAATAGTTAATTGAGACTATGGTGTGGTATAACTGGAACTGATTTCCTACCACAACTAAACATCTGTACTAATATAAGACAATAGCCACAGGACAGATTTCCCTCCTCATCCCCTGTAAACAGAGATTGGCATCTCTCCAGGACAGCAGACCCATGCAACACCCTCACTGTGCCAGCAACACCACTAAAATAGCCAAAAGTTTCCCTAGTGGAGGTTTAGCACAGCAGCCCATCCCATTGAAACATCCCTGGTCAAGGGGAAGTCAGAGAAATACCATCTCTTTGGGTCCTCTGGCTTCAGTTAGAATGAGCTCAGCCCGTTAGGAAACTCATATAAATATCCTGTCTTTAAATGACTTTTCACATGCAGGAGCTGCACCACAACCCACGACTGGACAGATAATGAACTGTGCTGACCTTTCCCATCCTCTTCATCTGTCTAGATAGAATTTCTGCTCCTCAGGACAGGGCTTGTCTAGACAGATGGTTTTATTCAACTTATTTAGTGCATTTTAAAAAAAGGAAAGCACAATATAACAATAGCTGTGCTTCTTTATCCCAGCCCTTCTAGTTACTGCCCTTTGTCCCCTGTATTTGTTCATTGTGTGTTCAGCTGTCACCTGTGTTTCATATGTCTATAAAGCATCATGAATGCTCATGGCGTGGCTCGAGCATGCAGAAATAATTATGCTATTAGTATCTTCTACCATCATAACCTGATTTCATTCCTTGAGTTGGCATTTCTGGAGGTATTTAAAAGATGGGTACACGTGGTGCTGAGGGACAAGGTTTAGTGGTGGTTTTGTGAGTGTCAGGTTGTTGATGGCTGGACTCGTGATCTTAAAGGTGTCTTCCAACATGGACACTTCTGTGATTCTATGACAGACCTCTACTTGCTCTTAAGCTCTGTGAGCCAGCCAGATGTGAACCAGCTCTGAAGTAACAGCTAATGGTAGTCCTACTGCACCTTGGCATCTACCAGTGTTTTGAAGAGGAAGGATTATTTGCCTGTCCACAGTTAATGTTCCTGTGCAGCTTTTGAGGTAGAGCTTGCTGCTACTCTATTGCTTTGGGGTGGCCAATGCAGCCAGTGTGACCTTGGCCTCTGTCCTGGCACATTCCCACACCCCAAGGTACACTAGCACTGCTCCTCCACTCTAGGAGGCCAGCTCCAAGAGATCATCCACAGAAAACAGCCAAACAATTCTTCCTATTTTTTTCTCTCTCTTTTCTTTTTCTAAAGAAGTTTAGGTTTGTGTTGGATTTGCTCCTAGGGCATCACTCAGCCCTAAACTAGTTGTTCTGGCATCGTTGGGGCAATTTGTCAAATAAGCCCTGGATGTGTTTCAGAATCAGTAGAAATACACTATGTAGTTGCTTTTCTCTCTGTTGTCTGCAAAAGAATCTTAAATAACTAAGTTACCTTTATTTTATACAGCTAAAATTAGGGGAGATTAATATTATGGTCTGCGTTCCTTTCTTCCTGCTACTCCTGGTATTACTTCATGTATCAGAGAAACTTCTGGAATTATTCACACTGAAAGCAGTACATTTTCCCAAAAAGACTCAGTTTCAGCTAATTTGTATAATCTCATTTTAAAAATCCTTAAATATTCTGATCTGTTTTACTTGGGAATTATCTTCTTTATTATGATTTTTCAATGTTTTGATATTCAGTTGTAATTACTAGTGGCTTCTCCTTAGCTTTGCTTTCTAGCTTTTTGATCTCAACAGTATGCAGAAGAAAACTTATTTGCCAGGAGGACCTAGTAACTAGTAACTAGTATGGTTGATATAATCAGGAGAGTTTCTAAGCAAAAGGCTATCCTGTTTATGCAATTAATAACAATTTTGTGAATTTGAAAACACTGTTTCTGAGGGCTGGTTTTCCTCCAGGAAAGAAAATTAATGAGAAACACAGCAATTAGCAATCATGAAAGGATTAATTTCATGAAATGACAAAATATGAACGTCGGTGAACAATAAAGGCTGCCTTGCAGTGCCATACATTGGCACAGCGTAAAGTAGGGGGGAGGACTCCCGTTGTCTGCAGTTTATCTTTAATCTTTGTATTTCCCCATGAAGATTGAACATTCTATAACTCTGATTCACTTAAGGGTTTTATTGGAAGGTACCAGGCTCTAGGTGAACTTAGTGGAGAGAAAGGAAAGAGGAAAATTATCATTGCTAATGAAGACAAATAGGAAGTGAGAAATCGATTGCAGTGATTATAGCAGTGGATTGTAGCCTCCACCGGCGATGCAGGACCAGCCCTCAGCTGGCCTCTGCCTCCTCCCTCTCTTTGCTTCCTACCAGCTCGTAGGAAGAAGTCTTTACGCAGAGAGTACAGTTTATTTGCAGGGGTGGGAAGGGCCAGGACCCACATGGGATTTGTGTGTCCAGTAAAGATACACAGTGAGGTTCAGGATCTGCATCTCTGACATCTACTTGGAGAAGAGCTGCTCCTCTCCCTTTCCCTCCTATCTGCTTTGCCACATCATGACCTAATACTCAGATTATTCCCTTCTTTCTGTATTTTGTTCCTCCTCGTACTCTTTCTTTAGGACTTAGTATTCCTTCATTTTCCTTTCCTACAAGGAAGCACACAGAGCTTTTCCACAATTACCTCTCCTGTAACACCCGACAGAGACAAGCTGCCTGATTTCACATGACTTCCAAATGTCTTTAATCTCAAATCACCCCCTAAAATTACTCTTCCTCATAGCGTGCACAAGTATGTCTGCTTAGCCTGTATCTCACTGAAAACCAGGGCTAACTACATTTTAACCAGAAAGAAAATAGTCAAAGAAATAAGTAATTCGATCAATTATATCTTCATTAAGGTTTTTACGATTTCTTCATTTTTTTAATGTTAGAGGCAATGTCTTTTTTTATGTAATTCAATTGACAAACAATTTTAGTTTGCTAAACCATCACAGCTAGATTTTCCTGTCATCTGTAAACTAGTTAAAGCTGATACAGAAACTTAACAGATGCATGGAAACCTATGGTCTGATTCAGATCTTGAATCAGAAACTTCTGCCTTCTTGACTGAATCACACGCTAACATAAAGAACAATGTGCACTTTCTGATTTACCAAAAATAAATATTTCTATCCTTTTTTTCCCCCTAGACTTTATTCATAACTCATAATCATCACCTAATTGCAGTAAACAAACAAACCCCAAACTCACTAAGACTAAGAGCACGGAACCAGAAGCAGGGATACTTCAAAAGGGCTTGCTAGTGATACAAAAATAAGATTTAGAAGTGGAATAGATAGTGGTGATTCAGTGCCTTTCAAAGAGTCAGTCTGCAATTACGATCTCTGCACTTGAAATGAATGGGGACAAAAAATTAAAAAGGCTGGCAATAGTCCAGACTGTCAACCTAATTCTGTGTCAGCCCTGTTTACTTGGGCTTGATGGCCGTGTCAGGTGATGGAAATTACAACAGTTTCTCCCACGAGTGCACTTGACAACATTTCTCTGTGTCTTAGTAGACCAATGTGTCCACCAAAAAAATATGACCAAGCCTTAAGTGAGGTTAGGCGATGAGAATCTCTTTGTTGATAATCATATAGACATCAATTTAATGCTATAATAATATATTATAGCATTTACCCAAAATAAGATTCAATGAGTTTGCAAGATCTTCCATTTCCCCCAGTTTTCTATGAAACGTTGTCTTTAACTGATGCTCTGATTACTCATTCCATTGTCTCAGACCGTAGCTGTGAGTCTCTCTGCTTATTACTGGAGTCTCTGTGAGATTTGTGAGCAGAATCAACAGCAAACTTTAAATTAGTCATTATAAACAGAATGGCAGCTAATTTGAGATCTTGAGATCAAACAAATTAAATCTTATTTTCAGAGTTAGTCAAAGTCTGATGTCTAACAAAATTTTAGCAACAGATTTAGGAGTTGCACTAGCTACATATTTAGGAGACAATTATTTTAAAGGTGACTGAACACCCTCTCTATAGTAACAGACAAAAAAGCTTAAATCTGTTCTGTTGAAGAATGGGGAGTCTGCCTTTTCTTAGTTCTCTGCCTCTGAATCTAGCAAATCTAGAGGACAAATTAAAAAAAAAAGAAAAAAAAAAGGAAGAGACAAATGGATGACTTCTCGCCTTGGTTCTCCATGACTTTGTGTGGCAAGCTGGCTGTGCCAAAGAACCCATTTCTCCATACTGTGCCTTTCCAAAGCTGTAGAAAAGGAATCCAGTACCTGTAGTCATGCAGCAGAGAGGAAGCCACATGCTGACAGGTATCTGCTTGGTTACTATCTCCAGACAGTTTTCAGATTTCAGTTTTCTTTTTCAATTCATTAGGGGACAACAAAACAAAAAAACCTGTTTTGAGTGTGAAGTCATATCAAAGACAGACATCAAATCGCACCAACTATCAATATATTGACAGTCAATGAGGCGGCAAGACTTCTAGGAATTTGGACTTTTGGTCACAATAAATGCCATCTTTGTATTCTGGTTCATGATTGCTTTATGGAGCAATGCTATTTGCACTTATCAAATGTTGTGATCACCATGGCAACTCCCCACTCATTTTTTCTACTATTTTGCTTGTCAATCTGTTAGAGGTACGGAGTTTCAAGGCAAAATCCTGCAAAAAGCTGAGCAATTTTGACATCCTTCTTGTGCTCAGAAAGGGAATGTTCTCAGCACCTCCGTAGAGCAGCTCAGCCCCTTACAATGGATGTCATCCTGCACTACTTTGCAGTCAGAGTCTGTCTCAAGTTCAGCCAGGGTGAGATACAAGTAGGCATTTATACACATATGTAATTTCATTATCTATGTTACAGTAGCCCCAGATGCTCCCATCAGCATGGCATTAAGACATCACTTAGAGCTGGTAATTAATTAATTTAATGTATTTTTGAAAACAAGGCTGCTAGATTCTTTTGCACTTCTGTCATTTGTTCCTGTAGCATGAAGGATGTCATCCTTCCTTCTGCCCATCACCCTGACATGGGAAGAGCAGTGGAGAAGATGTAGGAGTATTTTGTTCTGACTGCATACTACTTTCTCATTTGCAGCAATTCACAGTCAGAGCGCTCTAAGCCTGCATTGACCTGTCACAGTTTATCTTCTGTGATTTCCTACTTGTCATAGGAAAAGGGAAAAGAGATTAATATAATGAGTAAAATGAAATGAAGCCCTCAATCCAAACCCGTCCAGTCCAACTACCACTTCTTCCAGGGAGATTAGCTTCATAAAGGGATGCCCTGAACTCCACATCTCTGCCAACACTCCTCCAGGATCAGTCTACAGGGCAACCAGAGATGTGTGTGCTACCCACACAGCCTCGTGCAACTTGTTCATGTACCACTAACAGAGGTAGCACGTGCTTTAGTGCAGGCTCAACAAGCTGACCTGAAAAACCATAGGAACAATATGTCAAACTCAGGTGAGCAGTCGGCAGCAGAGCTTATAGCTAGATAGAACGAATGCATGCAGGCTTCTCAGTACCTTTGGATCAGGTGTTACCTGAGTGGTTATTGTTTCTTCTACCCTTCTATGTTGTATGACTGGGAACTAAGGAGCGGGAACTTCTACATGGGAGATTTGTCCACCCAACACTTGGTAGGATCGGACCTCCATTATCTAAACATAAATGTAAATGCAACTCAACTGGTGTACATTTATGTTCTACTTATTTGTTTCACACAATGGTGATGTTGAACTCTCTTCTGCCTTATGGTTGTTTCCAAACCTACAGGAGCACGTAACATGAGATAACATGCAAGCCCATTTTTTTTAATGTGACTAACCACAAATGGTTCCAAAACACTGAGGAAGTCTTCTCCAAAACTTAAGTATAGATGTTGTCAGATTAAGTCACTCAGCCATCACTGAAGATTATAGCATCATTTGCTTGGGGATTTAATGAAATGTAACGTTTGGAGCCCAAACAAGTATGAAAGAAAGATGCAGTTTTTCAAACTTGAAAAAGTGATAAGAAACTGCTGGATTTAACTTTTTTACCAATCTTTCTGAAAAACATGATCTTATGTATTTAACACAAATATGGTATATTTTGGTCTAGAATGATTTTGTTAGGAAAAGTTATCGAAGTTAAAGCAGATGCTTGAATTCAACAGCAACCAGAACATTTGATGTGTTGACATGGTAGAATAATGAGTTGATGTATTATAATACAGATGAATAATTAAGAAGACAGAATTTGTGATATCAAACTAGAATACTGAGTTAGGTTTAATGCTATAGCTTTGAAAATGCCAGGTGTGATATTCATATCAAAAAGTGTACTTGCCCAGTTCCTAGCAAACAAGCATCAAAAGGCTGCTTGCAACTCAGTAATGCTATATATCAAAAGAAAAGCTCTGGATACCTTGCCAAACATCTAAATGTTTGAAATGGGAAATTTCCACTCTGTGTTACAAGCTGATTGGTAACCTTACTGCAAAATCAGCCTTGAAACACCTGAAAAACAGCAATCTGCATTATCCTCTAAAACCCCCAGCCATCTCATTGCCATCGCCTGTATTAAAGCAGACTACCCTCATTCTCAACTTCTGGTAATGGAAAGCACAAAAGACAATTAAATGGTGCTGTCAGGGCTTGAACTTGAGCCCTTCCAGTGATGAAGGCTCAGTACATGTTGGGCTATACTATTGAGAGCATAGAAAGTGGGTTAAGGAAAGGGATTAATCCCTGCTATGCAGCTTCATGAGGAATCTGGAATACTGTCCAATGCAGAAGGACATAAATAAAAAGGAGATCATTGGGCTGAGAGCAGGAGAATGTGACATACAAGGAGAGGTTGAGGGAGCTGGGTTAGGTTGAGCTGGAGAAGAGACCTAAGTGCTTTCTTCAGCTACCAAATAAGTGGATACAAAGAAGTCAGAGACAAACTCTTCTTGGAGCTACTCAGTGATAGGACAGGAGGAAATGGGCACAAGGTGCAGCAAGGAGAATTCTAGTTAAGTACAAGGAAAAAAATCAGTTGGTGTAGTCAAATAATGGAACAGGTTGTATAGTCCCTGCCCTTGGATATTTCTCAAACCACCTGGATCAGGCCCTGAGCAGCCTCATCTCATTTTGAAGGTAAGGGCTTTGAGCAGGAAGATGACTAGATGATTTTCAGAGGTCCTTTCCAACGTAAATTATTCTGTGATTCCACAAAAGCAATGTTTCTACTGAAATGAAATTATCGACTATTATCAAATTGTCTCTGAACAGAATTATTTTCAAAGTTTAAAAATAACTGAATCACCCATTAGAATATGACTAGGTATGGAATGTGACATATGTGCCTCATATACTGAACAGTAACAGCTGTGATGCTGTTATACATAATAGTTGAGGGNATCAAATTGTCTCTGAACAGAATTATTTTCAAAGTTTAAAAATAACTGAATCACCCATTAGAATATGACTAGGTATGGAATGTGACATATGTGCCTCATATACTGAACAGTAACAGCTGTGATGCTGTTATACATAATAGTTGAGGGTCCAGCACAGCACCAGAATCCCGCCGAGGTACTGCACATTTGGTACATGCAGAACCTGTTCTGCAGCAACCACTCACTGGGAATTCCATTTCTAGACTTCCGTTTCGCTTTTGAAAATGCCTTTATCGATGAGAACTAAGCTCTTATTTTATGTATATTAGAGGAGATAGTAAAAATGGAGACAAGGCAAAAAATGTGAAATCATCTTACTTACTTAAGGGAACTGGAGACAGAAATATGAGAGATATTTCACCCAAAAAGGTAATACTTTTGTTTTGTTTTGTTGGTTTTTTGGGTTTTTTTTTTTTGTTACAAGAAAGTTATCCTTTTGCTTCTCAGGAACCTAGGGATAGTGAGGATTAATGTAGGAACTGAAAGAAGGATAAGGAATTGTTTACAAGGGAGATGACAGCGGACTGCAAAGAAAATTGTCAGTTTGGAGTCTTCTAAGGCCAGGCTGTGGGACCTGTCTTTGAGCACAAAGAGAGAGAAGTATCTTCATGAAGCTTGCTCAGGACGCTTCACCACAGGAAAGCTGAGAAGTGCAGCGTGGAGACAGGTGGGAACATCACACAGGAGAAGCCGGTGCACCTCACTGACCTCGCTAACAGACTCCCTGAAGTTCAGAAGAACTTGAAGCAGATACTACCATTGTTGGAGGGGATATTGCCTGGTTTCGAAATCATGTTCTAAATATTGTCCTCAACTCAGAGGATATTACATTCTAAAGGGATTAATTTTAAGATCAGATGCACAGACTGGTATTTCAGATCTCTGAGTTTTTCTATGCCTAGTTACCTCAGTTTTGAAGAACTGTGACAGCTAACATGAGTTGTTATTCTTGTTTTTCTTGGCAGAAGTCTTGCATACCCATACCACAGTTGGCTGCGTACTGCACTCTTCCCCACAATGAGCTTCACCTCTTGTTAACTGAGCTCATTTTTTACCCCTCTGTTCTGGTGGAGAAAGATTGACTGTGCACTTAGGACTGGGCAAAGACAGTACCAAGTGTGAGCAACGTTATAAAGAACACAGTCTGACTTCAATGTTTTCCTGGATGATAAATGCAGTGCATGCTGCTTTGATGGGGATCAGGTAGATATTAGAATTTGCAGGTTGCTCTAAAAGCAAACTATATGTTTGCAGCAATCAAATACCAGTTTTGATTATGCCTTCAGTATGGCTCCAGCAGGGGCACAAATTTACAGGATTTTTGAAAATACATATCTATTTGTTCAGGGAATAAGAACAAGAAAAATGACAACTAAAAATGTCGAGATTACTATGTTCAGAACACTACTTTATTACAGCACACTACACCTAACCTAATAAGCAACTACAATAAGAGCTTCTTGTGAAGATTTTTTTTTTTTTTAAATAGCATTTACTATGTTTTCTTTTATAAGCATTATTTGAGGGGCTCAAATAATCTTGAGGAACAGAATGCCTGAATTTTCTTTCTATTACTTTTGCTGAGTTTGGGCAAATGACAGTCCCTTTGCCCCGTCTTGCTAAAATAACAATTTTGCAGGCTTCTTACAAAATTTCATTATTCAGTGGTTGCCAGAAGCCTTTGAAATGTTCAGATAAAAATTGTTACTGAAAATTTAAGAATTATGGTTATTATGGCAAACACCTACCCATTTACTTTCTAGAAATATATTTATCAGATATTTACTGTGTTTGCATCATTTTCAAATGCTTATTCTGTATGAAAAAGCAACACATCCATTACACAGACATATGAACGTATGAAGTCTTTGAAGAATTACTGGATGTTTAGGAGGTCTGGGCACTGCAATTCTTGCTACTTAAAATGGGCTCAATCTCTTTCTCAGCTTAAACTGAGAAATATTTTAAATTTAAGAGCCGACTATATTCAGTGGCAGAACCCCCACCCCCATAATTCAGAGGAATGAAAACAGTTTCAAACTGAATCAGAATACAATACATTAAATCCAAATTCAAACCTTCTTCCAGCTAATTATACTGCCACAGATGGAGGTATGCAATTTACTGAGCATCTGTGCATAGCAAAATTTTGGACAACGTGGGTGGTGCAACTTTTAAACCATACACATGCTGTGACTGAAGCAAAGCAAAAAGACTCATTGATGAGAGTTATTTTATGATTTCAAACAAAGCCAAAGTATTGAATTTCATAGTGCAATTAAATGCATAAAAGCACAGTGGAGAGTCAAGTGCAAACCTGGTTTCACATTGGGAATTAGAAAAACAAATGTGTCCTTTATGCATAATTCCTCTCTTTTCGTGTAAGTCAAAGACAGACTAAAAAAGAAACATGTAGATAAAAACCTGGTGAGAAGCAGAGCTGGTCAAAGAGCAGAAAATCCTGTTCACAAACAGCATGCCTTCATTAGAAAATGGACTGGTCTTCTCGGCATCTTTGCTCTCTTCTACTATTCACTGCTTGCAGTTTTCTTACAGCTGCAGTTTTTTTGGCTTAACTCTTCAGCTGGGGAGCTGCTACCAAAAGATTCTGATCAGACATGTAAGCAGTATTTCTTTCATTTAATCCCTGGTGTTTGGACCTGCTGTGGCTCAGGCATCCCAATAAAACTTGAGAGGCAAAGAAAGAAATAAATACGTGATCAAATATGCCCAAGCAGTTATTTGGTCTCTAAATCTCTGAGTTCTATAAATCGACTACGTGCTACTAAATCTATGTCACTGCATCTGATACAATGAGCTCAGAGGATGTTTTCTATCTCTGGTATTTTGAGTAATATTTAATGTGAGTGCATGTATAGCCCCCCACCCCCCAAATTTACTTCAACGATCCAATACACCTGATGGGGGCATCAAACCTTGTCTGTGTGATGAAAACTAAATGCAAGAACGAAACAAAAAAAGCCACAAAAGTCACAATGCCATGATGTCTGCACTATCACCGACCAAATTTGATTACGGAGCAAGAGAGGGTAAACAGTTACCTTTCCAACCAACCAGCTACTGCTTGTGCTACAGATTTTCTGGTGCTGTTAGGGGTTGTTGCTGGCTTTATGCCTGCTGTGGGAGGACAGATGATATTTGATCTAGCATCAAGTTAGGACTCAGGCATGGAGGGGGCCATACCAACACAAAACTGGTCAAATTTTCACCAGCTTTTTACATCATCTTGCAGCAGGGAGGGGAGTTTGGTCCAGTACACAGAGCCCTACAAATGCACTCCCTCCTACATCAAGCCAAAACCTGTGGCTTGATGTGGTGCCACAAGTACAGCACCCTCTTTGCTCAGGATAGACCCTGAACCGTTCCAAATTCCCATATGAGTTACTACTTTCCTCGAGTACTCTTAGGAAGTAGGACTTCCACAAATACTATCTCTGTGTAGAAAATGAGGACAACTTAGCTGGAAGGGGGAAGGGTTACATCATTCATTTGCTTGTAACAACGGTAGGAAACTGAAAATATATTTATGTACAATAAGTCATGATGGGCTTGTTTCCCATCTGCTCCCATGACAAATACGCTTCCACATGGCTTTTCTGCCTGTCTTCATTTATTCAGCCCTCACTGAAGCTTCAGTAAAAGGTTAGTGGATCCCAGAGCAAGGAGTCTGTACCAACAAGCACATCTCTTGTCCCTAGTATTGTGTTCCTGATTTTGATGGAGAGCTGAGTTCTCGTTGTCCCTGCTCTTGAGGTTCTCCTTTGCTACAGTGCCAGGTTTTATTCCTCTTCATCTGCCTCATCCCTCACCACAGTTCAGTCTCCATAGCTGTGGATCTCACCCTACCTGGTGCTGAGACAGAGAAGGATCAAGATCTGAAGCACAGGAATTATAGCTGTAAGAAGTAGTACTTGTAGTCCTTCTTCTCCCTCACATAGACACTATTTACTTCCCTTACTAGAACAGCAAATGTAATTTTGCAGGGTTTTTCTCACTGGATTTTTAGCCTGGTCCCATTTTTATCTCCAGTCTTTTCCCATCCCACAGCTGGAGCAGCTTGGATGTTCCCCAGTCCCATCCCCTTCACTGTGGGGCAGCACAACTGAATCTTACTGTCCTGAGAAGCCCTTAGCTGCCTCTGGAGATGGATGCAAGCTAAACAAAGATTAAGCTAGCTACTTAATGAGCTTAGTGAGGAAAAAGCAACAATACCAGGATACAGAGATGACCTGCCATAAAAATCAAACAGTGAATTTCATATAATTGCCTGAACACCTCCTGTCATTAGCTGGCAAACAATACAGAGCTACCCAGTGATCACAAAAATCTGTTCACCGAACTGTATCAAGCATGAAAAAATTCATAAACACTGTCATCTGACTGCAAACATTTCATGAAGAGAAGCAAGCCATATTTTTTTCCCAATAGATTGTTTGCCAGTAGAAATTTGTGATAATGCAGCTATAGAAGTAATACACAATATCATCTTTTATGTGAAGAAAAACGACTTGAGTCCATCCAATGTTATCATATTAATCGACTAAGAAAAATAATTGATTGTTTATCCAAATGTACCAGTCTCAATGCAAAGATCAACTAAGGTACAAAGCTTCAAGCACCGTGTATACATCCATGGTTACAATCTGAAAAGATGAAATTACTCCATATCTGGCCAGAGTACAGTGAAAAGCTGTGAAATAAATAACTATATCTTAATAACTATTTTCATGGTGGTTAGTTTCCTCTATATAATATTTAGTTAAAAGCACCTAATTTTTCTCTCTCCTTGGAGTCCACAAATTAAAGTAGCCTATGATAATCCACATGAAATGGAGACCGTGCAGCAGAGCAGTCATCTTTAAGTATGACAATACTTCCAAGAACTTTCAGGTAGTTTTACATATTCTAAAGAGGAGAAGAGTAGTTTTGTATTTGGATCATTGTACTAGCTGTGATGCCTATACTGAGCATTTTCTTGAAGAGGTATCTAAGCCCCAAATTTCATAGGATTTCAGCACTCAAATTTAGAAGAAAATATTTTTGAAGGCCTCAGTCTACTGAGGTAAGATGTTGCTAAGTATATCACTACACATCCTGACATTTGAAATCTGGCCCTGATATCAGTGGTCTTATGAGTGGTTTGTGCCTTTGAAAAATTAAGACTTTCTCATGATAGTAGCTAATCTGCACTTTAGTTTTTAAAATGCCACTTTTAGTGTTTTAATGTGTTAATTAAAAAAACAACACACCATAAACAAAAAAAACCCAACCCAACACCTAATATGGAATATACAAACTTTGCAAACGTTCTGTAACCTACCTGGGAAGAAGCCAAGAAATGGCTTTAAACAGCCATGATTATTTTTACTGTACTTACAGATGCTTAGGAGTTTGCAACACCATGTATCCAGTGTGAACATCTGGGCTATAATTATTTAGGACTTCATGGCCCTATATCTTTTATGCATGATTATGGTTCCTTTTAGCATCTTACAGTGGCTAACGTGGTCTCACCATGTCATGGGATGGTCTGCAAGCTCTGCCTTGCCCAGCTCAGGGCTGTCTCATGGGTTAGAGACAGTCAGGCAGCAGGGAATTTGGAAGAAATTGAAGGAGGTGGGAGAGAAAGCAGGAGGGCATAGAAGAGGTTGGAAAGTTGGGAAGGGCTAGTAAAGCTTGATGTTCCCTCCTTGACTCCCAGTCTGATCGCTCTGCCCATGAGGGCTTCATTCCAGGGAGATGTTGAGTCCTGAACTGCAGGGTGGACCCAGAATCAACATGAGGACAGGCTACATGAGGGAAGTATAGAGAAGGTTGTAAGGAAGACAGCACAGCTTTGTGTTGTCCCTCAGTGCACTGTGTATCTAGGAAGAGATCAGATAAATCAGATTAAATGCTAGAACTACTCCTCTTTTCATTCCAAATCATATGCTCCCACTACTTCAGCTTTCTCACCTGTGACACAAATTGTTGCCTTCCTATCTCATGTGCATGGATGAGAAACTGCCTGTTGGGGTTTTGTAAAATGCCTTAAGAACCCTGGCTGAAGGGTTGTGCAGAAATGCAAATCATTTTTACCTTTCCCTGAAACATTGCAATGTAATTAGTGGACAAATGCAGAGAAGCTGAAAGGCTTGTATCAACCAGTAAATCCTTTCTTAAAAAAACCCTACATCAGCATCTGAAATATAAGTAAAAAGATAAAACTGTTGGTCAAGGAACACTTGTGGAAGCAAGTGATAAACAACAGGATAAGTGGATCTGAACGACTCTATCAATTACACTGAAAATAAAACCAATGAAACCCAGCAACACACATAAATATAGAAGTTCTTGTCATATATCTGCTTGAAAATCAAATTAAAAACATGCAATCCAATAAATTTCAGTAAGAAACCAGCTTCTGGCATTAGTTTTCTGAAAGACCTGCTTCTGCTGATTTGGTTTTGACTGGGATGCAATTATATCACCTCTGCTCTGCACTTTATAGACCACACCTGGAATACCATGCCCAGGTTATCCCTGCTCCAGACCAAAAGAGACATTTAGAAATGGGATAGAGTCCAGAGGAGAGCCACAAACTAAGTCTCTGCTTTAGCCACCGAGTTGGACCAGATGATGTCCCTTCCAGCATGCCCTGTTCCACGATTCTCTGATTTATAGCCACGTAATGATTGCTAAGCAGAAGAAACATATGATGGTGTAATAAGGGGAAATCATTCTTTAATGATTTGGGGAAAACTTTCTGAAGGCTGTGCTCCGTACATTTCCAAAGCAGCCTATTAGTTATCAAATATTTGATGATATTTCAACAGAAGAGCCAGCCTGAATAATTTAAAAGGTATTTCAGGAAAATTTTGTTAAAAAAATGCCCATTCATTTATCAACAAAAACAACCTTTTTTTTTTTTTTTTTCTTTTGATAGTCATTGTAATTCAGACTCTATTTCTCTAACTTTCTCGATGCATTGTACAGCTTAAGAGGATTGGAAATTTTATTGCCACTGTCACTGTAAGTAAAAAGAAATACTCAAGACTGATCTTTGGAGGATACCAAACCAGACGCTAATACATTAAAATAAAGATTTACAGGGCATAATGACACAACAAACAGCACCAGAAGTCATCTGTACTGTTGGTAATTCCGTGTGCTTTTAATTTTGCAACTAATGATTTTAGACAATCTAGTCAAATACCTTTGAGAGCTATGAAGAAACAACATTAACTTATTTAAATTCATCAAGGGTAAAAGGAAAAATATGATTCATGGGAGTATTCCCAGACCTAATGTGTGGATAATGAACAAATTACTTTCCTCTCTATATGCCAGTTTTTATAGAGGGAAAATATGTTCTCAGCATGTTAAATCATAACTGTCATCAGAATCAGGCTATAGTGATATAATAATCATCTTTACACATGGTAAAGGTTCTCATTTTCTCTGTAAGTCAGTGAAAAAGGTAAAGGGAGACCCAGCATTGTCCCAAATAGAAGTCTGTGGGGAAAGGACGGTTTCTGCAGGTTTCCTTTTTCAAAGCCCGAATCAGTGGCAATTCCTGTTCCGGGGATGCATTCTGTTCCGGAATCCTCTTTTTACACCCATCAGCAGTGTTGATGCTGTCAAGTTATATCAGACAGCAGCATGTGGGAAAGATATAATGCATCCTCTGGGAGCTGCCAGTTATCAAGTGATTTTCCTCAAGCCCTTCATTTCCCCGAAAGCTGTGGTCTAAAGAAACGCAACTGAAATCACAAGTCCCAAATTTGACTTCCACTAACGTTGCTTACCCAGCTTTGGCAGTTCAGAGAGGCTTGAAGTTGCTCCCTTGTGAGTGTAGGTATAAATTTCGTTCTTATATTTGGGAAGACAGTACAGAAATAATTTAACACATTATGAGTTGTTCCCATTTTCTACTCATTAGTAATATGAAGGCAGGCTGGGTTTTGTGAATTATTCAATTGTCTTCTATGCAGTAGGCAAATATCCTATTAAATTTAAATGATAAACTGAGTAACAGATCAGAGATTGGTATTTAAATTTAAAATGCTGCAAAGACCCTTTCCACCATCATCTGTTAAAATAGACTGAAAGATTAATAACAGACAAGTGCTGCCCATGGGAAGGATCCATCTAAATTAAGATTTAGACATGAAAATTCACATAAATCCTAAACTGACATAAATCTCAAGTCAGCGATGATGCCATTTTACTTTCTGGGACTGGTCAGCCATATAAACACCTTGACTCATTAAACACATCCCCAGTTGGCCAGAAGAGCCCCTGTGGTCATCTACACCTGCTTCAGCAAGACAGTTGAAGAGGACCATGAATGGATAAAGTGTTTCACCCGTCCTATTGACTTCTTGTGTTTTCAATTGTCAAATGCAGACCTAACTAGAGCAGGATGGAAAGGACAGCATTCCCTCTGCACCCAGTAGGGTTTATTAGGCACAAAAGAACATTCTGGATTTACGTACCCAAAGGCACATGCCTTAACCCGGATTCCACCCTAGAACAGTAGTACTTCCTAATTGTCACTATTATCTAAATATTTGTCTTGTCTATTCTGTCAAATTCTTAATATAGTTCCAAAGTTATTAGAGGCAACCAGTAAGTAATAATAAACATTATTGAACAAAAGCTGGTGTGGAAAAACTTAGTTACTTGTTATGCAGTATAACAGAACACAGAACCTTTTTAAAAAAATTCTTATTTCTGAGTTATTTAATGATAACTAAGTCTCCATTTAGATGATTTCCTATTGTTTAACCTATATTACAACCTGGCTATGCATTAAAAATTAAAAGTCCTGTATTTGCCAAAAATTCTGAAACCTACCCAGACCCTACCCACCTAACCCAGACATCACACACTCCTAGACACTCAGCATTTATTAATATAACACTTTTATGTTATCAATGCATCACAAACAACTACATCAAAGCAGCAGCTTAGTTTCATATTAAATAAGATGAACACAGGAATGTCTGTTCTGAATTGGAGGTAGTCCTTCACGTAACTGCTTTAACACAGCAAGAGAGACATCCCAAAGGGAACGCAGTTGCTGTCTCTCCCAAATCTCCCCTGAGTTTTGCATTATTTGAGCTTTTCTTTAAGCTTCTGCACTGTATTCTCTGATTACACGAAAATGTCAATTCTAATAAAAATCATTGTACATTTTTAGCCTCTTAACAATGAGCTTCCTGGCTTGTTCATAAATGGGAGCTGCATTTCTATCTCTCCATGTACCATCTTTCACTGCTGATACCTGAAGATCCTGGTATCGCTACTGGGACATGCTCTATCTGCAGCGTACAGACCCCTGCTGTCTCTCACCACAGAACCTCCCACTTTCTCCTCCACTTTCAGACACCCACTAAGGCCTCCAACAGCCCCCCGGTCCTCCTTCAGACACACACACAGTGTGGACAGGCACCAACACCACCCTACAACAGAAGTGTAAAAATTCTTGGTTTTTTTAACAATATTATGGATTTTGGGCTCTTGGCTTGTGTTTTTCCTTCTGTAAATAACTTATTTACTCCTGTAAACATGTAAGTGAAAAGAGGCATAAATGGAGCAGGAAATTATATTGAAAGTTGAGTCCTAAATTTTCCCACTAAAGGGTTGTACTCTTGTTCTACCATCCCTTTTAATGTCACGCAGTATCTACAGGAAGAACTACCCATCTTCCATAAAATACAGGCGATGATATAAGCAATTTAAAATTCAAACTCATTAACTTAAATTCCATTCTATATGGATTAATTTGTGTTAACTGACAATCATATGGCAGTCTCTGAAGACAAACTCACAGCACTGGAAAAAAATGATTTGAAATTGCTAATAATATGGAAGTCGTGCAAGCAGTGTGGAAAGTAGACGCAGACATAAGGGCATGCGTTTCCCAAACCCATCACCATCTGTCCTTGATTCTGCATCTCCATCCTCTGACACTTCACCTTCAGAAGTCTGAAGCATTCTTAAAATGTGCAGTTAATCTGCATTACAATTACCCTGCATTGCTAAAAAGGAGATGGATAAACCCAGAACATCTAAAACTAACTTCATTCTTTTTCTAAACGTGGCTCATATTATATCCTTGGCATATAGCTAGGTCCTGAAAAAATAACTTTCTGGACACATTACTCTTAACAGCATCCACTGGGAACTTAGCCATGTAGGCTTTAAAGTAGTTGAATTTGACTGAATTTAATGGTATTTCTCTTGATGCAGGAGAGGAAATGGAACTGGAAGAAGAGCATACAGTCCTACTACTGTGGAAGAACAACTGCCATTTGCAGACTCTTACGCATCTGTAAGCATGCTTGGTTTGGCTTATGGGCATCAAGCAAAAATCTCCCAAACCAGCATTATATCTCCACTATTGGTTCTGTGATGGAAGGAAAACCAAAAAGAAGAAAGTGACTGTGGACAACTCTTCCCAACACCACTAAGAAATACCACTGGACAACAGTGAAAGCAATTGAATAAAATCCACCGTTTGTAATATTGATCCACACTTTCCTGTTTGCTACAAGCAGAATTAGAAACCAGCAATGTATTTCATTGGAATTCAGTGCTAGTGAAAACTGAAAAAAAAAGAGTTGCTATGGTCAGCATGAAACAGGGAAAAAGAACATTATTTCTCACTTTACCCATTTCCCAAAAACTTTTTGGTACTAATACATCAAGACACTCATTCACAGAAAGACTTATTGCCACTTGTTCGAAATTCATTAGTAAAGCTCCTTCCTGACTCACTCACCTTCTTCTTGATGCTTTTTATGTCCTTTATGTCCTTTCAAACTCGGTTGTTTTTCCATAGGAACACTGCACAGATTTAATCTGCAGCCCAACATTTATAGTGTAAAAAACACCTCTGGGTAAACTTCACTTGAACAGAAAAAAAAACACCCAGAAAACAAAGTCCCCAATATCTGATAAGCCAGCCTCATTTCTGCCTTCACTTGTTATTTCCTCACTGTGCAAAGAATAGGAAGATAGAAAAAGAGTGAACAGAAGAAATTCTTCCATGTTTTTCCTTTTATAAACAACTGCTTTTCACAACAAATAATAATAACTCTCCTTCCTATCTGTAATTCACCCTTTCTGGCAGGTGCATTACAAGTTAACGAAACAGAATATGGTAATTTATTTTTTTCTTCAGAGCATAAACACTAACATATTCTGGTTTCCTGCTTCTCAATTATACTCCAAGTATATTTATCTACACATAAAAATTCACAAATTGGTAATCTGACATAAAGCATACTAGAAGGAACTCCTGCTCAAGGAAAACTCTTATCAGTAGACAGAAATCCTCATCGTGTTACTGGAAGATCATCTCAGTTATCAATAGATTCACAACCGATGGATAACTCCTGACTGTTGCCACCTCTATTGGAGGTGGAGAGGTAAGTAATTTCACCTACTGCTTTCTAGATTTTGTTACTATATGGTTTTCGTTTTATGTAGATCACAGACAAAATATTTAGCATGAAAACTAAGGATTTTTTAAACAATAAGCTATTTCATAGCTAAGCGGCACTAGCAAAACTTTAAGAAAGACAAGCATAATTGATAGTTTTCTTTTGTTATCTACAAATGTAGTTCCTTGCTAGGGGTCATAGCATGATCAGATATTATGATATTTGACATCTGCTGAAAGTAAGTTCCACTCTTAGTGGATCTTAACCATTAGTTAAAAACTGACTTGAGCTTGTAGGTACTCTGTGTTGTCCAAACCATGTAACCTGAGAATGTAATATCTGATAGAAGCAATTCCCAGGCGAATGAATGTTATTGTCCCATATGACAATGAGATTGTGACATCTGTCTATGAGACAGAAGCTTTAATGTCCTTGTATTTTCCAGCACACGAACAGGAAAGCTGCCATTTTTACCTATAGGAGTAGGAGCAGGACCTAACTGAAGGTCCTATGGTAAATCTGGTAGAGATTTTCTCTGGTAGAGAAGAACTTCAAGCTCCTGGTTTTAAGACTTGCCTACTGATTGTACGGTTTAACTGAGAGCAGTTAAATATCAGCACAGTAAACATTCTCCCATATGGCATTGGCAATATTTTATAAAATGAGATGTGAAGTGCAAATACGTTATTGTAGAGGGTAAAAAGGCTTGCTTATAATCATTCTTAGGAATATGGTAAAATAATATTGAAGAAAAAATGTGTTATTTGAAATAACAAAGAACTGCTGGCATTCTTACAGGACTTTTCTTCCTAAAAGTACTAACTAGTGTGGTGCCTCTAAATGAACTTTCGAAACCACTCACAATTAATCTAATCCTACTAGGAAGAGTGAGAGCAAGGGCGAGCAATGCATAAATCTTTAAGAATCCCACCAGGAATGCCTCAAACCATTCTTGCTCATTGTATTTATAAATTGTTCAGAAATGCACAGAAACCACAGCCAGGAGATATATATTGGCACAGGACTGCAGAACACAAAGTAAGTGGCTCACTCCTGCGAGAAGGGAACACACAGCTTAAGAAACCCACTGAAAACTGCAGACGCAATGTACCAGGCTTTTCTTGAGAAAGCAAATTTTAGATCGCTCCTCTAATGACAAGTGTTACATAAAGACCATCCTCGGCATCCTGACAGGCATTTGTTCGGGAAGACACGCTGTGTGTTGACTCACACGGCTGGGACAACCCCAGAGCTTTAGCGAGTCCCGGTGGTATGTATATAGCACGAGGGCTTACAGCGAGGGAGGGGATGGATGGGTGCATTACCGAGGAAGGTAGGAGGGAAGATAACTAGAGGCATAGTATGTCGAGATATAAAATTCATCCTAAAGCACTTTCTGAGTCAAGCTCACCATTCCTCTGTAGTAGTTGCATTGCAGTATCAGGGCAACGCAGGAATTTGTTGACAAAATGAAGATTTTAAAAGCAGGGTGTTGGGCTGGTGATGCACTGCTGGTGCATCCAGAGTAGGGCAACAAAGCTGGTGAGAGGGCTGGAAGGCATGCTCTATGAGGAGTGGCTGAGGACTCTGAGCTTGTCTAGTTTGGAGAAAAGGAGCTGAGGGGTGACCTCATCACTTCCTATAGCTACCTGAGGAGGACATGTGAGAGGGAGGTGCTGAGCTCTTCTCCCTGGGATCCAGTGACAGGACACGTGGGAATGGTTCAAAACTGTGCCAGGGGAGGTTTAGACTGGACATTAGGAAGCATTTCTTTACCGAGAAGGTGGTCAAACACTGGAACAGGCTTCCTAGAGAGGTGGTCGATGTCCCAAGCCTGTCAGTGTTTAAGAGGCATTGGATAATTCCCTTAATAACATTGTCTAACTTTTGGTCAGCCCTGAACTGATCAGGCAGTTGGACTAGATGATCCTTGTAGGTCCCTTCCAACTGAAAAATCCAATCCTATCCTATCCTATCCTATCCTATCCCATCCCATCCCATCCCATCCCATCCCATCCCATCCCATCCCATCCTATCAAGGCTCTTGAGGAACAGTGAGGAAGAGCACTGCAAGGTGAGGACTTGCGGATAAGGATGAGACAGCTCAAGGTGAAAAGCACTATTCAAAACAAGAACTGAATCCAGTCCAGCTGCTGTTTTTAACTAGATAAAGTGGGAGTGAGCTATGTTTTCTAGCTAGCATGGCTCTTTTCTAAAGCAAATTTTACAAAGTGTCAATGAGTACAAAGGTCTCCCAAAGCACAGATTTTCAAAGGAAAAATGCACTGAAGATTCTCTGCAAGAATCAAGGGCCCACAATCTTCCAAGGGGTAGATATCTAGAGGTTTTTATATTTCATATCATACTGAATAAATACCATTCCTCTTTGCAATGCAGCTATTTTTGAATCTTAATGAATTATTTGAGTGATAACCAGCAGCTATATTTGTTGAGAAATGAACACATTTAAGTGATATGATTCTGTTTTAATATTTATGAATTTTAAGCTTCACAGAAACATTGAAATGTGATAAATATCAGCAAAAGTTTTTTTCTGGTTGCGGAAACTGAGATTTGGACTGTGGTTTATTCATTACATTTCAAAGAAAAAGACAACAAAAAGTCTAAGCTGCTCTTCCTCCTCTCAGGCCTACAGCAGTAATGAATGATTCACGAGAAACTTTCGCAAGTTGAGAACCACCAAACTCCTATTTTTTTAAAACATATGCCTTATTTCTTTTTTTCTCTAGTCACCTATGCAAGAGAATTACGAGCAGAATTTATAGGGTTGGTTAAAAACTGGAGGCAGCAGGCTGTGATATACCTATAGCCAAGTTTTCACAAAACTTACTGTCTTATATTAATTGAAACAATAAAATGTTTACATTACTCCATAAGATTTTGAGGGGATCCATTGAAAATGGTCATAACTTTCATTATGATACAATTTGAGAAAGCTTATAAGATCCCTTAGCTGCTGTAGTTAACCTTGTGCCCATAACATGATCTCTGCAGCAGCATAACCAACGGTCTGTCTCCCTGCCTCTCCAACCAGGATTATTAAATGAACCAGTTAAAATGGAAAAAAAAAAAATAAATCCAGTTTTAATTGCATTCTCATTTTGCCTTTTTTTTTAGAAATGGCTCATGAGCCAACAGTGTGCAAATATATCACTCCACACAGGGCTTGTGGGTGTCCCACCTCTCACAGCAGCAGAATACTAATGCTTCCCAAAAGCAGTTATTATATATTTATGGAAAAGACAGATAATGGGATGAATCAATTTATTCAACTGCATTGTCTTCAAAACAGTCAGCATAAGCCTGAATTTTGCAGTTCAATTCTTCTGATCAGGCTAGTCTGATCGGTGTCTCTTGAGAGAGGCAGCGACTGAGCCTGGGTGCCTCTGGAAGGTGCCTTCCCGAGCACGGACACTGGTTGAAAACATGAAAACGTCAAACCAGGTTGGCCATAAACTGCCTGTAGGTGGTCTGGAACCTGCCTGAATTTCCATGGTGGGAATCACCATCTTCCCCTTACAAAAGAATTTACCAGAGCAGGAGCTCCAGCCAGCTTAGCTTTACCAACAGAAATTTGAGGTCGATAATAAACAACAAAAGACGGTTGTTGGGATGGAAATAATTTTTGAACAAATGAAGCCATATTTTTTCCACTGCTGTTGAGGACACATTTAGCTGACTGAAGAAAACAGGACCAGATTTAAGGTCTGATGTACTCAGTGAAGTAAATAATAAAGCCTTCTTCTCTTTCCTTGCAAAAATTGATTTTTAAACACTTTGTAAAAATTGTTAGAAATATGCCTTTATAAACAGAATACTTCATATACAACATAGGTTCATGAAGAACTGCTGCAATATTGTGTTTATCAATTTTTATACTGAAGCTAACTGCTATAATCTTAACCCAAGGAATATGAGGGCAATCATTTATACTTCTATGAGATTTTTCCCAATGTTTTATTTAAAATTCAATTTCCTAAATAAATCCGCATATGGTGTTGATAAAATAAAATTTTTAAATCCAACAAGGCAACTTCAGAACACTCTTACAATAATTAACTATATACAAACTATTAATGCTAATGACAAAGCCTAGCATTTCTATAGAACTGTCATTGCTGGAAATATTGTGGTTTTGTTGCATCAAGACCTTTATTGCTTCAAAAAATCAGCACTTGCCTTTAATACTTTAATATTTTATTTTAGACAGCTTATTATATAGCTGTTATCTTAAACTTCTGTCATCTGAGCACCCGTTATATAGTCCCAGCACATCGTGCTGAGTAGAGCTGGTTAATTTTGACAGCAAAATTAATAAAATGAATAAAAGTTCTAAGCTTTCTTGTTCATTTAAAACTATAATCAGGACTAAACCAAGACATTGATGTAATAGCACCCAAAAATGACTACACTTTGAATATTTCCCTTTCAAAATATTCTTTTCTTTATATTAAACAGTAACTCACAAGGAAAAAAAAATGCAATAGCAAATAAACACAGTGAAAGACCTTTCAGAATGAAAAACTAGTGTTTATCCAATGAATAACCTTTCTCATGCAAGAAAATCACAGTATGATTGAGGAAAGGAGAATAAAAAAGGGGAATGGTTAAATGATTTAGATCACAGTAATCTATAATCTAGTTTCCACTCAATTCCACTTGCACAGGCTACAATCTTTCTTATCACCACAGCTCAAGAAAGGCTATCCTTCTTTGAAAAATAAACGTAATTATGTTTATAAAATATTTTCTTCATGCAGAAATGTACTGGGTTACTCATTGCTGAGCACATTGTCACAGTTGTTATATGGTACAGAAAGACTGCCAGTTAAAGCCCATTAATTGGTAGGTTATACTGTAATCTAATTTATTGTTGAAATATTATGAAATGCATAAATATTTCTATTTTACTGCTACGTCTAAAAATGATAACTAGTCTTTCGATCAATGTGTATTGCAGTACTGAACAGCTAGTCCAATTCTGTTTAACCTCCAAAAGAGCTTACTGTTAAGAATGGTAGGTATGTTAGTGCTGTAACATCTCTACAAATTAGAGGAAATTAGACAAATCTAATATTATGCTATTTTTTCACATGAACAGAGATAGTTTCCCAACACCCCAGAAAATCCTGAAGGAATCTCTCCCAGCTTTCCATATGCTTCTCCACTCCCTCCTTCACCTCTCCCAGGAATACAGTTACTGTTTGCTCTGAAGACGAGGAGGTTTTCCTTGGCAGTAGTGACCTCAGAGCAAATATACATGGATAGCTGGTTTGAAAAGACAAATTTTAGCCAAAGGGACATTCTGAAGTGAAGGTCCCAGGTGGAAGAAGAAACTTTGTTGACCTACAGAAATACATTACTAAAAGAGCAAGTTTGGTGCTTTCTGCCATCTGACTCAACTGTTGGCCAACAAATCCCTCCCTCTCCTCCCATCCAAAGTCTGGCTTTCAGATCTGGATTTTTGTCTGGCTCCCAGTGAATAAAAGCCAGTGCCTTTGTTGTCTTTAATTCCTGTTTGCTTCCATGGTCATGCACAAATTTTGCTGTCCCATGAGCTGCTGGAGCATGTAAGTCGAGCTTCAACCAGCTGAAGTCTCCTGCTTCAGCTGATGTTTCAGTTAAGTGCTCTGCTCACTGCAGCTGAGACAGGTTTTTCATGCCCATATGGAAGGAAACAACATCTACATATGGGATATAGCATACGGGAAAAAACATTGATGCAAGATATAATTTACGATGACATTTAACTCTCTTTAGTATTGATTTGTGAAGGCTGGAGGCCGGGCATTTTCAGTAAATGATCCCCAGTTGGGGAATGCATTTCTTGTTCTGGCCCAAATTTGACAATTCTGTATCACTCTGTCAGACTTTGCCTGTCTCCGTGACCAGTAGGTGCAGATGAAGACAGATGTCTGGGTCTTGCAAGTTTAGTTTTCTGTGGCCTTTTTGTCACACTTACTGTATGGCTTTTTCTCCAAGAATTCTATTGTCTCTCAGTTTATTACTTTTAAAGGTAATACTGAAGCAGCCTGTTAGAGAAGAGAGGTGCTTCCATACTGCTGGTAGCTGTATTCTTTGTCTGGTTTGCTTACTTTACTGTAAGGCTAAAACAGAGCTTTCTAATTGACTTTCTTAAGGCTGAATTTGGTGATTCCCAATTATTGTGAGGATGTCTTGGTGACACCATACGCCTGCTTACTCAGTCCCCAAACCCACAATATCTCCAGTACAAGGCAGCCATGCAGCTGCCCATTACTACACCTCTGCTCACGACCCCTGAAGGACAGGGCAGCTACTGTCCAAGATGCTTACTGAAACCAGTGGGATTCATAGTGTTAACTTCAATGTATTTTGGACCATGCCATGTTTTAGATCAAAGGACTTCTGTCATAACAAAAGGTTTCTACTTTTTTTTTTTCACATCAATTTAAATAACATAAAGTACTTCCTGTATCATAACACTTGGAAAGAGTTCTTATAATGGATACCTTGCACCCCTTGCTAGCACCTTCGTAATTCCCCAGGAAAGATAGCTCTTATTAAAACTAACCAGGGCAAGCTGTGATTTACCATCAAGCCTCCACCCCGGATCAAGGCACCGATGTGTAACCAGCTGAGAAATCACTGCTAAACAACTCAGAATTCATGCTTCCTTCCTCAGGATGCACCACAGGGGGACCACAAGATCTTTTCTGCAGTCCTGCTACTGTTATGAGCACAAGGATAGAAACATAAAGAATCAAATACAAGGTGCATTGAACTCACTTGCTCAGTACAAGGACTTCTGTTGTTTTAAACTCACCACCAATTTTGGTGAACAGCATATTGAAGAGCAATATTGAATTTCCAGCTCTGCTCTGGCAGGACAGATGAGAAATATAATGCAATCTGGGGCACAAGGAAGTTATGACATTGGAGATGGGAAATGCGAGCAACAAGAGTGAATTAGAAAGATTCATTGCCTTTTTGCAAAAAAATTACAGATGCCAGATAGTGTAGACTGTTCACCTATGTGAAATCCAAGCATGGTCATAATAACCATCATTGCAGCCTGATTTGAAAATGGACAACAAGAGAGAATAAAACTTGAATGAATAATACGAAGGAAACACAGGGTAAATAATTTTGTGGGATCTTTCATATAGTAAAATTTCTAAAGGGAACTAGATGGAAACCCTGTGTCTGGGACATTGCTATCCTCAGAGTAGAAATGCACAGCAAATAAAACATTCAAGACCAAATTTCAGTGGTAGGATGATGAGCTACATGGGATGCCCTTTCTGTTTTTCATGCCCCTGAGCTTTTCCAGTTCTTGACAATACATCACAGCATCTCAGGAACATGTTTCAAGGCTTTTGAGAGACAGCATAACCCTCCTGGCTCCCACAGCTCATTCCCCCGGCAATGTTGCAGAGTACAATTCCACCTCCGACTTTCCTTACAGCAGCACAGGAGTTTTCTGCTTTTCCCTTCTCCATCCTCTCACATGTTATTGCTCCTTCAGTGATGCTGAGTCAACTGTTTTTGCACTAACCTAATTTTGTGAAATCTTTTGGGTTACATAAACCCTCCCCCACCCACTCCATCTTTTTTTTTTTTTTTCTAAAAAAAAAAAACCAAACCAACCACCCTGTGATCTTTTCCCTGGTCTGAAGAAACAGTAATTGGGCAGGGTAATAAACTGTGGTGCATGTAGGGGAAGAAAGGGATAGTAGTGGCTGAGGACAGTAAAGAACGAGAAACTCCAACCTTCTTTACCATCATGTGGCCATCGTGAAATTACACTTTTCCCTTGAAGTGCATCCTCCTCTGAGTAAAAGAGAGGAGCAGAATATATTCACTTTGGTTTTGAGCAGCCCGAGCACACAGATGGCACAAGGAGAAGCTGCAGGCACCTGCCAGATGAAACACTGGGTGGGACTGAGACAGCTCCTGAGCTGTTCAACGCTGCAGAGATATTCCTGCCTGCTTTAGTGAGCTCACTCCAGCTACCTCATAACAAAGAAAATCATTAAAATAAAGGAGTTTTAAGTACAGTCAGTCCATTACTTTCAGTTTCAGAACATACAGCTCCTAATCCATCAAAATTTGGCATGGTGAGAAGGTGGAGGCACAGCTGCTATGCTACAAGTGAATCCCAGAAATGATTTGGCTATTTACAGAATATCTACCCTAGAGAGTGACAGAAGTGAATGAGGTGGGATAATTAACTGGTAAAATACAATGCTATGAACTGAATCAGTCAGGTGCAGACCATTTAATGCGATATTTGCATTACTTTAAGCATGTACTGGTATTATGAAAGACATGATGTTATGTTATGGGAGATGACTGGATAGGGTTATATGTCTTATGATCCCTGAAAAGAAAAACAATCCTGAGCTTACAGGAGAATAAAATGATGTCTGGGTACAGGTAGTTGTGGGGAACAGAAGGAAACAGAACCTCTAGTCAGCTGAGCATCCTGCAGCCTTTGCCCACCTAATACATTTATCTTCTGTTTTGTTCTTTTACAACAGAAGGGTTTTTTCAACGTGAAACTTAAGGAGGATTAATAAGACTTCACAATAATGGGTACAGCGGAATCAGCAGAACACAACCACATCTAACTCAATTAGATCAATTAGGACCTGCTCTATAAGATGTTTCAAGCTACAGAAGTTGCTCTGCCTTTTTCACTCCTGTACATGCAGTCGAT
The DNA here is from genome assembly GCA_033628505.1 of Tringa tobata. Lineage (NCBI taxonomy): Eukaryota > Metazoa > Chordata > Aves > Charadriiformes > Scolopacidae > Tringa > Tringa tobata. Next base: position 5,160,115 of record JAHREE010000096.1, read on the forward strand.
CACTACCGAAGACAGGGTATCAGTCTAGAGATATCTTTTATCTTTCCTGTTACGGACATTCTCTTAATTGAATGAGATGCATCAGAAATGCATGAATTAAGGAAACTAAAGCATTCCATTTTCGAACTGAAGATAAAGCTACAGCATCTTTATAACAGTTTTTATCTACTACTTTTAAATTAGCCTGGAAAGAAAAGTGTTAATTTTCTTGGCTGCTCTTAGGCCTTTGCTGTCATTGCAATATTCCCTAAGGGAAGCCCCAAGGCCCTTTCACATTCAGTGCCCAACATCCTTCCTTCATAAAGTCCTTTGACCAGGCTGCAAAGCGAGCAGAAAAAAAAAATAAATGTCCACATTTTCTAAATGAGCTACTGGCAAAAAACCTCATTAGGTTCATAACTGGTTATCATAAGTAGTTAACTTAGTGAACTATTATCCAGTTAAAAGGAAGTATTGTCAACAGGTATCTCCTGCATACCAAGCTGGTACTTACTAAATGGGAATACAGCTCCCATGTGAGACAACAATTTCTGTTGTTGTTTTGTGTGTAGCTGAGACTCTAAATTAGAACTCCCCCTCCTTCATTCTGCCACATTTGAAAATAAATCAAATAAATATATGGAGGAAATGATTAAGCCACTTTTTTTTTCACAGTACTTGTTGAATGACTGCCACTCATTCCATATTGCCCTTGTAAATGTCATCTTTCCTGTTGTGAAGTATTCCTCAGTTGTTTTCTCTTCCTGTACCATATCTGAATGCATCCCTATATTTGTTTTTAATTTTTTCACTAATGCACCAAATGTTTTGCTTGTTAAGATGAATATTGTATAACCTAAAATCCCCTCACTGTTTATTTTCTTCTATCTCTTATGTTGAGGCACTTCATCCTTTACCCTGCATGTATATATAATGTGTTGATTTTGTATATGATCCAGAGATTATCATATTCCTACTTTCACCATCCAGTCATACTGCTACTACTTACACAACATTGTTCTATTCAGAAGAATCTCCGTTTTGTCCATAATTTTTTTTAATTAAACAGAATGTAGTCTCTAATTAGCATTTTACTCATGAAGTTACTTTGCCCTTTGTACCACTGAGTTTTTCTCTTTCCCTTTCTTGCTTATTATTCAGGTGACTGCAAGCTGAAGATTTTTCATGTTTCTCAAAATTTGTTATTCAAGACTTTAGATGTGGCATTGAGAAATCTCTCCATCTTTCCAAGGTGTTTCCTTCTGATTAAAAAAATTTACCTAATTGGTCTTTCTTAGATTTGTAAGGTTAAACAATGCTTAATTTTGGAGTTGAATAACCTTTTACCACTCTCTTATTTCTTATTGATTCTGCCTGGATGTTAATTTCCTTCTGTCTTTTCACACATGGAAGATGAACACTGGGTTCTACTGTTCCTTCTTTTTATTAAGTATTACAGGAAAAAAACAGTTTAATGCAGTGTTCCTTCCTGCTTTTAAACAAATTGTAATTACCAGCTCTAGAAGCTTTTCTAGGTTGTCGGGGTTTTTTTTTATAACACACAATTTTGCTTTTTAACCAACTTCACTTTCATTTTTCAGATTTATTTTTCTCTTCCATATTGTTAAATTTATTCTGTCACACTTCCAGAATCAAGCTCCATCTGCTTTTCTTCAAATTATTTTCTTTGCATTTAGTTCTTTACTCTCTCTACAAAGGCAACATGCTGTATGACTGCTGTAGATGAGTTGCATAATTCAGGAGTGTTTCTTTAATCATGAAACAAATAGTTTTTTGATTTTTTCCCATTACTACTTTCAAATATTCATCAAAATAGCACCTTTTTCCAAAACATGGCCTGCTGAACTATAGTAACTATGCTCTGAAAAGGAACAAAAACGCTCATCAATTGGTATCTGAGATTCATGATCTTCTGTCATAGCTGTGCATTACATTCCTGAAAAAATTGGATTTTGAAATATTTGTTATGAATTTTCAGCTGCCTTTTCTCTAGCTATGATGAATCTCCCTTTCCTCTCCTAAGAGCAGTGTTTTTTCTTGACAGTTTCCTCTTCTATTGGTAGTGGAGATGTTGAGAAGTTGAGGGGGAGATGTATTATGATCCAGAGCACATACTGAAACACAAAGAACAAATATGGGGATAACATCTCCTTTGCTCTTATCTCTGTCTTTGGAAATGTGCCCAAAGATACAAACAATGTTTGTGCACAAACCTGAGAACTTCTTTTAGGGCAGGCCATGAGAAGCACATTGAAGTTTGTTTTTTTTTTTCTCTAGTGGTGCAGCTTTTATTTATGAATTTATGATGCTGTTTGTTTTTACCATGATACATGTGATGCTAATAGTACCATAAGAATTGCTTTAATAGATTTAGCAGTGTTATTTTTCTTCTTAAAATGTCTACTGAGAATCGCTTACACTCCCAAATATTCCATAGAATATGAAACTCCCTCTTAGACTCCTCTTTTGAGTTGCCATCCAAAATTTCAAGTGCACACACAACCAATACTAGAATTCAGAATAGATGAGAGGCCAAATATAAACAACCTGACTATGACAAAAAGTATTTGCTTGCTTATCTAAATAAGGATTTTGGCCACACGTTTTCCTCATATTGTACAGCTTTGTTTTAAGTCAGGTTCGATAAAAGGCACAGAAACAATGAGAGAAACCAACTGAAGATAAAGATGTTGAGCAGACGTTAACCAAGTCACAGGCAAGCCCCAAACAAAATAAAAATAAATTAGGAAAATACAGCACAGAAAGTAAATTTATAGACAAAGAACAGTTCATGCTCTGTTGAAAGCCTGGGTATATCAAGAGGTTTGAAAGCCAGCATGGAAAATATTTCCTATGGTAAACTGCAATATGGGAAGAAAATATGTTCCTCGTCTACTTATTTTATGTCAGGACATTTACTTTAAACTATGGATAGAATTATGCAAGCCTATTTATGATCTCATGTATTGCATAATTTTAATTCCTTCAGTTCATTGGGCACATCCAGAAAGGCAAAGAAAAGTACAGTGGTACAGAAGAAAACCAAGGCATTTTTTGAGACTCTGATCAGAGTATCATCTAACGCCTTCATTGCCCAGATAATTTTCTGAATTCACATGGACAGGAAAAGTGGCATGAAAAGAACTTTCATAATCTAGAAGCTGAGGTAAAAATAATGCATGGTTGCTAAGATTAGGTCTTGGAGAAATATGTCTTGTGAGCATTTTGTACAATTAACAAATTAATAAATTAGTAAGTCTAACGGAAACCTTTATTAAAAGGCTTAAAATCACCTTCATGAAGCTAAGCAAAAAGTTTATCTGGCTGTTTAGTTTCTAAAATAAATGGAAAGCTTGCTTATGTACAGAAAATGGCTGCTAGATCATTACTGTTTCTTCTTTACTGAAATGATATAACTATGAAAAAAATGACCACATTTTTTGTGGTCTAGTCACATTTGTCTAGTCTTAAAGTTCTCTTTCAACCTTCTTATCTTCTGGACTCTGACTAAACATAATCCATATGCAATCCTCTACCATGTCTTCAAAAATTTTACAACCTTATTACCTTTGTATCTCACACCCTAATCTTAGATTACACACATGCACTCCCCAACAGACACCAAGAAGGGAGCATTTACCTTGTAAGGGGGTCATGCAAGTTCCAGGAACAATAAATGTGTCAGGAGAGAATCAGAAAGAGCTTTCTAGCAGAAAAACTCCTAACAGACCCAGTGGCCTTTGCACGTTAGCTGAAAACCAAACAAAACACCACGGAACAAGCATGCAAATGCAGCCTGGTCTTATACATATCACAGGTCCCCACGCTGCTCCCTCTTTTATATGTCTGCCCCACACTGAAGACAAAGACTACAAACCTACAGATCCCGTACGCAGCTGCTGCAGAAGTGGAGAGGGATGGATCCACGTGCCACTCCTGGAATAAAACTCACATATAAGACGAACACTACTTGTGTTAAGGATATCTTCTCATGCTCCCTGCTTTGTCAAGTGCTTCCTGTATTTTAAAAACAGTAAAGAAAATTACACAACTCTTCCCCAAAAACCTCATCCACACTTGTCACCAATTTTTTGGCTCCTTGTCTTGACTGGTACATGGGATCAGCACCCTGGGGTCCTTTTCTGTCTAGAAGAGTCTTTATTCCATTCAACTCAATAAACAGTATGCACAGATGCACAGAAAATGTGTGACATAACATCTGCCAGCCATGACCTTGTGCAACCTTCATAAGATTTTTCTTTTATGTTTTGTTTTCTGTTTGCATTATTTTTCATTTCACCCTTCTTGATAGAAGACATCTATATTATCAACTATATTCATTAGCCATAACATAATACTGTTCAAACATTTCATAGGTAGTTATGTAGTTTCCTTGCATGTAAACAATATCGAGCTCCTGTGTTGCAACCAAGTGTTCTTCAGCACCCTGTTGCTGTGCCTTTTTACTCTGTATGTACTTAATGCAGGGTGATTTGGCCTCAGTTTGAAATGTCAGCTATGACTGTGACCAAAAGGCAGTTACATATCCAAGCCATCACACTCTCTCCCTTGTTATTCCTTACTTCCTACTTCTATCAGAGCTACCATGTTACAATATCAACCAACATTAAGTTTGGTCTAGTTAGAAAGGTTTCCTGTAAATTCCTCAGCCCATCTATCTGGGTTTTCATAGTGCCAGAATAGAGCTGTGTAGGAGTAGCTCTTGCCAGCCCAAGTGCAAAGCCACAGTGGAAACCCTTTGTGTGTCCATTAGAAAACAATAAAACTTCCTGACAGGATCTTGCACTGGTTTCCAGTTATCACTGCTCTTCATAAGGCTCTGTAGGTTTTCAGAGGAGATGGATCGGGAGCTGGACTCCTTGGGGAGTTAGTAATGAGCTCTAATGCCTTTTGCTTCTAAATGGTTTCTCCTGACTTAGTTGAAGTTTTATTATCATCTTGACAGTAGAGTTAAGAGGCCCACCTCCAGCCCACCATCACCACTTGCCTCTGTTTCTGCGGTGTCACGGAGACAGGTGAGTCAGCGCCACATCCCCATCTGAGGGCTCCTTTGCCTTGAGAATCCCTCTGGCTGCCAAAGCGGCAGGTACCTCCCTTCTGTCATTACACCTTGCTGCTGTGGTGCACCCCCTGTTTGCAGTAGGTGACTAGTCAGAGGACTAGGGACTAGTCAGAGGCTCCCCGTGGTGTGGGGTAACTCCCCTCTGCTGACACGAGCCGAGCACTCGCACAGTTTGCTCACACGAACTGCAGATTGATCGCATAAACCACAGGCAGATTTTTAAAAGCAGAATCATGACGTTAATGTTCAGAATCGGTTAAGGAAAAAAAAATAAAAATCTGCAGTTGGTAAAAAAATCCCCACTGCAGAATAAAAATCCCTCCCTGCTCATACCAAGTTCTTTGCTCTTTCCTGATAAACAAACACACCCCAAGATAACAGCCACACAAAACACCTATGCAGGCAGCCAGCACAACCCCCCTGAGAATGACTTATTTCCCCAAAGAGTCAGCTCATGAATGATGTGATTTACCACATTTCTGGATGAAACAGCTGTGCCAGCTTCGTGGGGCTGGGCAACACTTGAAAACCTGATGTCAGGCGAGTAAAGGGGCAAACTGACCCTGTTGCAGAGGGAAGGAGTAGTACCATGCTCCTGGGGATGCTGAAAGCCAGGGGGGTGGTAGGAGGGCAGGCACCTCTGCTCCCTCTGTCCCACGGCCACACCACAGCTGAAAAGATCAAAGCTTTCACCGTGCAGTTACCACTCCAAAAATTGATTTGGTTATGACATTGTGTCTTGGCAGAAGAGTGCGACCCACCAAATGTTAATCCAGAGAAAGGAAAAGTTTGTGAGTTTTGAAAAAAACATAAGAAAATTCAGAGGATTTAGGTGGTTGGACAGAAATGAAGTCTTGGTTGTTGATGAGAAAAATCTGGCTCCTCTTAGAAAGACAATCAAACCTTATACCCCCTCCCCAAAATAATTATTGCATTTTTGAGAGCCTCCTCAGAAGGATGAAATAAGCATCAGTTGGGGCTGGCAAATGAGAGGCAGCACTGCTGTGCTACGGAGCACCAGCCACAGAGAAGAGAGTGACCTGAATGGGATTGAGAAGCAGGAGGGAGCGCAGTCATTAAAAACTGCCACGAAACCTGATTTGAATCCTGATTAATTTTCTACCTTCTTCTCCTCATTATCTCTTTTGCTCTCCATGCTGTAAAAGGCAAAGAGTTTCTGTGTTGAAGCCAGACTTGTAGCCCACAGCAGAAGAAAGTCCATGCTGGAAAAACAATGACTAATAACACTTGTGAGACATGTTGTGTCAACACGCGTGACAGATGCCAATCTGTAGGACTCCAGCTGAGCCTCAGCTACAAATTTAAGACCAGAAAAATTCAGGAGGAGGGCGGAAGGCAATAAAGTCTTTTCACAGAGATGGGTTTGCACTGTTCGCGCCTGCTAAACTGATAGGAGTAAATCTGGCCCCAAGCACGTGCCACGTGGATCACGCAATTTGAACACTGGGCATATGCTCAGCTGCTGTGCAAGTTCAACTAAAATCATCTTTATGATAAGATAACATTTATTTTAAGAGCTATTAATTGTTAAATGCATGGCCGGCACACCAACTTGCGAGCCATCAAAGCCAGCCCATGTGTGCTGCCTGTTGCTCTGGCCTCGCTCGTCCTCACTCCATGGCTTGGCAGTGTACCCAGGTGTGAGGGTTGTGAGATGGCAGTGCCTGCAAATGGCCCCGCATCATTTGTTTACACAGCTACTAAGCCAAAGTTTGGTTCAACAGGCAATGCAGCAGTTAAACCATGCCATTAAGCAGCTCTAGCGGTGGGCAGGCAAAGCACTTGGGAAACTTGGTCAGTCAGAGGTATTATATTAAAAAATGAGCAAGCCCATGGAGGAGGTGTTGAGAATCAGCTACACTGTCTGTTATGTTCATGTTCAGCTTGAATTATACCAGCTTCCAACAGGCCTTTGAGTTGGTATGTTCAGAAACAAAACGAATGTCACCCTTTATGTCAGGGAGAAAAGCCAGTCACACGCTGGGGCCACAGAGCCTGGGCACAAGCAGGTGAGAGCTGGAAGGGGCAGTTCAGCTGGCCCGTCCTCCTGCCAGAGCAGCACTGTTTCGAATGACTGGCTCCCAGGCTGGTGCATTCAGGAGAGATTCAGGTTTGCATGGCATTAGGAAGGCCTTTGGAAACAGAGGCGGTCTGTTGGGATACATCTTAACAGAAGAATCAATAGACAGAGCAGGGGAAAGAAGTTAAATTATAGGACAGCTGGTGAATCACAAACACATGGTAAAGGATTGTGCCAAGGCAAGAAAAATGAAAAGAATTTGAAGCAGAGATTTTTGAATAGGAGGCTGAGAAAACAGAGCAGAAGAGAGGTGAGGGAAGTCTGTGGGTGAGTGGGGACCGAGGCACAGAGAGTACATACACCAGACAGATATCCTGACAAAGAGGTGTCTGATAACAGACAGAGATAACATGGGGTGGGTATAAATTACAGAGCCTTGGTCAGGAGGGCTCTCCATTAGCACCCAGTGCAACCCATGCTCTTTCTCAGTGAACTGGAGACAGCAGGAACTGCTGAGCTCTGCCCCATCAATATCACAGCTGTATAGATGTGTGTATGTATCCAGCCAGGATGGAGAGCTTTGCAGAGCCAGAAAGAGACTCTACATCTTAAGAAAAAAATTTAATTTTGGAGGCAAAATTCTCTCAAATTGGAACTGAAATTAAACTACCAAAACTAACCAAAAAAAACCCCAAAAAATAAATCCTTTTCTTTTTCCACTGTCAGGCTTGATCCTGAAACTGCCACTTGAATTGGATGGTCTGGAGGAAGAGATTACTCTGAGTAGAGAAAGATAATATGGGAATAAGGGAATTGGGAGCCGTAAACTCTGACTCCCACATGTAAAAGCAATATTCCTAATTTGCAGTTGCCATATTGAGTTTTCAAAAAGCCAATTCTGTGCAATTGACATTTTCTAATAAAACCTACTCCACTGAGAAGTTATCAACCAGTTTCTACTTTCTCATTAGAAGTAATAATAAAAAGGCAAAACAGAACCCTCTTACAGGACTGTGGGGAAAACAAATAAATTAAGAGTAATGGAGAATTTGAACTACTTAGACATAAGGATAGAGACAATAAACAGAGGCAATCCATCAAGGAAGATATTTGAAAGCATAACACAAGATTGCTAATTTACACAGAAAATTGTATAGAGAGAAACCAGTTCTTGCTTAGACTACAGTGTAGAACAGAGGTCGTGATGTGAAATCAAGAAGTAAAATTATGCATGGATGAAGCACCTTCCATAGAAGTTTTGGTCAGGTAGTCACCAATGGGTTTAAATGACTAAAATGAGTATCAACACAAGAAGAAGAAAAGAGAGTATTTTAGAAGTAATGACTGGAATAGTAAAATGGAATCTGAACAGAATAAAAATAACCAAGATGCAGCAGTACGCCCACAGAACAAGCAAATGAATTTAATGTTGAACCAAAGCTTTGAATACCTGGGGTGCAGTAACACCTGAGCAAGACTTATGAAGGCCACTGCAGTTCTCTGATGTGTCTCTTACCTGGGCTGTGCTTAGAAGTGCACCAAAGATCTTTCAGACTGGATCTGTCAAATTCTTGGCATTTTTGCCATTTTCTTTGGATTCCACTCTCAATTAAACAGAGGAGAATCAAACTTATTTTAAAAATACTGAATTAACAGAAGGATGATAGAAAAGCTGTAGTATTTATAAAAGGTCCATTAAAGAACTCAGATGATTTATTCCTGAAGGCAAAATCCTCCAGATTTAAATAGCGAAAGATAGGCTTAACCCAATACAATAAGCACTATACTAAAGACATACTGTAAACGCATCCTTTTACAAATCAGTATAAAATCAGGACACAATACAAAAGAGAAGGAAATGAAAACTGGAGAGAGAAGAGGAAGGAAATAAAGGCAAGACCAGCCACATGGCATCTAGAAGTAAAGTTCTTATAACATGTGATATTGATCTCATCTTGATAAGCAGTAATAAATTCCTTTTCAAAGTAATCTGCAAGCTAATACTGATAGAAAAAAATATCGAGTTTATATATAGAACGGCAATTGAAGTATGCTTTGACATTTAAATTGTTTCATAAAATTATGAAGCCAAAGCTGCTAGAAATATTCACTTACAAGCAAGTAAACATCCGCTGTAACATCCACAACCCAAACATTCGAAAATGTTGGTAAAAGCATGAGAAACAGACAGTGAATTAGTCAGCTTCTGGTCAATAAGTAAAACAATTATTCTGTACTCTTTGCTTACTTTGGCTAAAAGGAATCACACAGGGAAAATTAATTGGAATTTGTAAAGCACCATGGTTTGGAAAAGATCAAAGTGTTCTTTAGAGTAAAGTTATTTTTTAGGTCATGATTTTGTGATTGCTTCTTAAATGTGAGGCACTCTAAGAAGCAATTGTTTTAAAAGAACGATAGGTCAGCGATTGAACAGAAACCTGAAAATAGCAAAAGCAAATTAGTGACAGAGGGGGACATAAAGAAAACAGAGACCAAAAGAAATGGACATGAGATGAGAATAACCATAAAAGGCAGCTTTTTGTCCATGTCTGGGGTTTTTTTTAATTTATTTTCTTTTCTTTTTTTTTTTTTTTTTTCTATGAGGTAAATATTGATTTAAATCTCAAGTTCAGAACTAGAATAATAAACACTGCTATTATTCTGCTATTAGGAAAAGATTATAGCCAGAGCAAGTCATACAAACTCAACTAAAATGAGTCCTGCAATGTCTATAGGAGAGGGTTCTATGGCTCTATATACCCTAGATTCTGGGCCAGGAACTATCTTCTGGCTTTTAGACCAGCTGATGCATGTCCATAAGGCTAAAATAGTTTGGCTGTGCTTCAAATGCTGAATGGCAATGCCATGTGGTCTGAGCTGATGCCTACACCATGACCAACATTTGTTTGCAAAAGTGTCTCTTTGTTAAGCCAAAAACTGTATGAGGACCTATGATATCAGTTTAAGACTTGATATAGCCCTATGTACTTTATTAGTAGACATGTAGTTAGGACTATAGTCATACAGAATTACACTTATACAGTGTTAATGCCAAAAAATGTTTAAAATTTGCCTGGATATTCTAAAAACTGCCACAAAGAAAACGTATTTTTATTGCTTAGGGCACAAAAGGACCTGACTTGTTATTACAGGACTCACTCTCAAATTTACAGTTGTGTCTTAGACAAGAAAGTTCTTTGCTTGCCACAAGTGCATTGAGGCAATCAAGGTGTTATGGTCACCAAGCATTGGAGCTCCTGCCCATCTTGCAAGGAGCTGGGAGCCTGTTGGCATACAGCCTCGCAGGCTGAGCACTTTAATTCCAGACTCAAACTCATGGCTCATCCTGTCTAGGAAATCCCTCTGGCCATCGATGGGTCAAAGCTTTGCTTAAAGAATATAGCTCTGGGTAAGGGTTTTGAAGCAGCCATTGACATAATTAAGAAGAGATCTGCAGCTGACAAAAGCCACCCCATTTATACCATCTTCCCTAGGAGGCAGATTAATTACACTCAAAAAATGCTCTTTTCTGGAGTGCTAAAAACAGTTAGAAAGATCCTCATTTAATGCTAATTGCATTAATTGACAAAATGACATACATGTTGTCTTGCTCTGTCTCTACTTTGTCGTAATTAATGCTGATTTCAAAACAACTTGCTTTTTCTTTGATTATGCATGTTGGTTTAAAAATTCACACATGTACACACATATTATGTAGTCATGTGTATGCACACACACAGAGTTATTGGAAGTTCTGTAAGAGGAAAGAAGACCATGACTGCAGATTCCATTCACTGTCTTAGAAATTCCTTGCAACTTAGAGACAAAAAAAAATATTTTTAAAGTTAGCTAACAAATTCCTCTAATTTCATCTCTAAAACATAATGTGATGTCTGTTAGATTCATGACACCATTCAGAGACACAAGCTATGGATGGCTTTGCAAAGGCTGGCTATGATCACAACCCTTCTATATTGACTGTGATAGATTGGTCACACTTGAGCAGAAGACAAAATGACATTAAATTCTTCTGTTTATTATTCCTACTTAGCATATTCCTGCAGCATAAAGCGAGATGGGACATCCAGCGGAGTAGTTTTACACTAACCAATGCAATAAAGTAATTAAATTACAATAACCAAATATGACCAGTTCAGAGAAACTTATTCAGAAATCTGATTAAGAAAATCCATACTTTGTTTGACACATACGCCCATCATTATGGACGAAGTTACACAATCTCCCAGCGTGTCAGACTGAATTATACCTTTTCAGCAGCATTTTTCAGTTGTCAAAACAACCTGTAAGAAAGGTTTTCCTTTTGCTAAGCTTCTAAATCAATATCTCTGGAGTCACTGGAAATTTCTGTCCATCTCTTCTGAGTTTCATCTCAGTTAAATGTCTCGGCTAGTCAGACTAAAATTTGAAACGAAAAATATAAAAAGCTATAATCTGAAACATGCTCAAACCAAAAACCTTTGTGCTTTGGAACCGTAAAACCAAGTAGATCCTCAAGGAAAATGAGCCTGCTGGTGAAACAGGAGGACTCAGAATAAAATAATTTACTTCATTATTTTCAAATAAAACCTAAATGAAATAATTTTTATCTCTATGGTTTTCTTTTTCTTGTTCTTGTATTCATGAACACATCATAATTTTTCATTTACTTTTCATTAACATCCTATTGTTAGAAGCTGCATTTTAATTATTTGAACAAATTAATTGAAATATAGTACAAGTAACAGACAAAGAAATTTTCTACACAGCTTTTGTATAAATAATTTGAGATATGGGAAGTCATAGTTTTGTATTTTCTTATCTGGCTCCTGTTGATTGCTAATTCTGTAGGCTTAATACGGTAAGCAAAAATAATACCGATTTTGAACTTTATATTGATTATTGTGCATTAAAAATTCACAGTCAGAAGAGAAATAACTGAGAATGCATTTAACATGCTAAAAATAGTTTTAGGCTATTTAATAGAAAAAGCTAGATTTTATTTCACTTATTAAAAGCCTACACAGTTATCGCATATTATGTATTGATATTGTTTATTTATTTATTGCCATTTTATACTCATATTTTAAAGAACCTTCCTGTGACCAAAAGCATGACAAGCCATGAATCACAACAGCACCATCAAGAGATCCTTGAAATCTCGGGGTATATCTCCAAACTGCAGCTTGCAGAAGTGATCTGTACGTCAGCTCTCTACAATGATGAGATGTAAGGATGGAGTTAATGCCAGCAGTGACACTGGAACAGGGTTATGTCAGGTTAATGTAACTCATGTTCACATTTGTTGACTCATTTTAAATTTGTTCTCTTCACTGTTATTATGAAATTCAAATATGAGCCATGACTGTAAAATGTTTATATGCTGCAATGAAAACCTTTACAATTTTGATTTGAAAGATCCAATGTTTTCATAGCATAAAAAGAAATTGCATCAGAGAGAGTTTAGAGGAAAAAGCAAAAAGCAGAGAGAGAGAGGAGATCAGAACTGGGAAGGAGCTACATGTGTGTATGCCCACATCCCACATTTAGTCACGTAGTGCTTCTCGTCTGCCCATGGGCACTGTGAAGGACTCTCATTGACTTGGGGGAGTTTACTTGGTGATATTTTACCTCCACACTTTCACCACACCACATATTGTCACATTTGTCACCATATGACGTTCCTGCAGCCTTGAAATCCTCTGCTACCTGTGGCCTGGACAAAAGCAATCGCATCCATCTGGACCACTGCACAAGAACAGCTTCCCTCTGCACCCCTCTCCCTGGAGCACCAGACCCCTGCTCCCACACTAATAATAACTCCAATTAGGGCTCTAGGCAGTCCTCTGGATACTTCATGCAATACCTGGAGGACCTCCCTACCTCTGCCTGGCCCATGACGACGGAAGTCTGATATCAACCTGTCAGAAATGTCCCTCATACTTTCAGGGATCCCCTAATGCTTAGAAGGATCTATCCGGGAATATCCATACACTATTTTCATTGTTCTTCAAATCTTTATTCTTTAATTATGCTACTTGCAGGAAAACCTGACGTAAGTTGGGCTCCCACCCTGCCATGTTGGCCAGTTTTACCTCACTGCTTCCTTTGGATCCTTGGCTGTTTTTGGCCTATTTAGTGCTTTTTGTCAGCTGCCAGAGACACATAGACTGCTTATACTCTGTGTTTTCACAATGCCTTACTGCCCTCTTTACGTGGGCTTTCCAGGGACTACAGCAGTACAAATACTACCTGCTAAATTCAATGCAATACAGCACCGTAAACGAGAGCTACACAACCCCAAGCAACTTTTATGGCAGACATGAAGAAGCAAATCTCCCCAGTCAGTAAGAATACAAAGAATACTCTAGAAATTTATCTCACTATTTAATATCTAAATTTCTTACACAAAAATGCAATTGAGGACTTCTTGAATAGCATTGTATAATAATTCCCAGACAAAAACTGCATTAAGATAGAGTTACAATTGAACATACATATCAATAATTTAAGGTAAAATACATTACAGGGATATATATTTAGCCCCAAGCAAGATTTACAAACCTAGGAAGTTTACAGATCTGGTTATAGTGAAAAGAATATCAAGGGTGTTTAAGAACTGGAAATGTGAAAACAGCTGCCTCAGAACAGTGAAATATGATGGCCACTATGAAAAAGAAGGCAGCATGCCTTTGGCATCAGACCTATTGGAAACATTCCTTCCATTTTCTAAGGAAGAAAATTCTTTGTGGAGCTCTTTGAATGAAAATATTATATGGCAACTTCTCTTGAAGAAGGCACTCAAAAAAATCTGACTTCAAGTATTGAATAATTTAAGAGACCTATTAATAAAACTGTTTTATAAGTATGTTTACTTATGAATTCTCAAAAAAATGTTTATAAAGTAAGTTATGTCACTTTGAATAATACATTGCAATCTTGATATACAAATGAAGGCATTAAAACTCAACTCACTATAGAACCACTAGTTATGTTTCCAGACTCTTCATTTTTGCCTGGAAAACATATGGACTATACTACCCTGTAAGCCAAGGGACTTAGGACCTCAAGCCACATCAAATAAAAAGACTTAGGGGTCCCATATCTTCCCGAAGACATAGAAGCATTTTTGAAAATTGCACACAGTTAACTGAATACATGAACAGAATTAAAAGCCTTAAAATAATGAATTATTCTTATACTTAATGCAGGACTTGTGTCCCAAAAATACATTGCTAACCATGGTGCTCACAACCATTACTTATGCCCAAACACAAAATCAGCTCACTCATGGTAGTGCATACTAAAGCTTGAGTAATAGCCTGGTTCTCCAGCAGATCTCAAAAGTACTTTACAAATGAAAATGGACTGATATGACAATTGTTGGGCATGCACAGCTTCCACTGAAGTCACAAAAGGTATCTCACGATTAAGCCATAGTCAAAGAGCCTGTTTTTGCACATTACTCACTAAAACTCCCCCTGGCTTCAAGACCCAGTGAACTCAGCAGGGACGCTTTGGTGAATGAGAAGTGCTGAACAGGGCTCTCATGAAATTTCACAACATTCTTAATATCATGCTCCATTACGCCTTGCTATGTCACACCTCATTTTACAAACAACACCATATAAAGGACCAAAGTGGTCTGCAACATCATAACAGTAGAAGAACCTAGAGAAAAAAAGGAAAAAAAAAAATCCCCAAAACCTTGATAAGCAATGCAAATGTAAGTGGTAGAGTTAAGAAGAACCCACGATGCCTGGTTGTCAATCTTATGCTTTAACCGCGAGGTCAAGAAGCCCTCTTCTGCTGGCATTGCCACAACAGACCATGAACTGAGAGTGAAAATCTGTGGGGAAACAAGGAAAATATGAGAAAGCACTTCTTCGGGCTTGTAAAAAAAAAACCCCTCACAGAACTCTTCTTTCTGATAATCACATTGCAAGATTGGGGACCAGTGTCTCATACACAAAGCCAGTTCAAGACTCCTTTGAAATACAGGAAAAAGTGATCTTTTCTGCCCCAGGAATGGAAGACTGGGCAGTTTCTGCAATGAAAAGGAGGGGGAAAGAGAGAAGGGGCAAAACTGGGATGGAGAGGAAAGGGAGAGCCTCAGAGAGCCAGGGTCACCCCTTCTACCAACCAGGTGAGGGACGCTGATCCCTCCTGAGAAGCTGGAGGCAGCTGCCTGTGTGGCTTTCAGGCCTCAGGAACAGGCAGAGGGGTTATTTCTCAACCCTTTCCTTCTGCAGCCCGAAGGCTCCTGCCTACTCTTGCCATGCTTCAACCCCACCTCGTTTACATGGCCCAGAGTAAAATTTGTTATTTGTGTTAGTGTTTAGCTTGGGCTAACTTTACAAGTGTTTATGCTATTATTTTCCCTGGAAACAGGAATAGAAAATTGACTGTTGCATTCTCTCCTATGCAGACTTTGAAGTCTAGAGTATTAAACAATCTAAATCCAATTTTCTTTCTGAATAAATTTACCTACCTTTTTTTTTTTTTCAACACTATTCACCACAGTGCTAGCCATTAATTATTTGGAAGTTTTTTAGCTTTCTTTGAGCTCATATTTGGTCTTCCAGCCATTACATTTTTAATTTCACAGACAGAATTTTAGTACATTGCGTACTGCAGCCATAAATCACTTAATGTGTTAAAAAGCAGATCGCTCAGTAATTGCCATTTTATTTACTATACTGATGCAAGCAATTGAAATATGATTGAGTTTTCAAACTTCCAAACAGTGTAAAGAGACTTAGGAGAGAATGCAGTATAATTGTAAACAGCAATCAGCAGTCATTGTTTTCACTCGCATTAGAATTAATGTTAAAAAAAAAAGGGTACAAGGACAACTTTATGAACCACTTGCGACTCAATGGCTGCTGTTAAGGTCTCAGTATCAACTGCTCAGCTCACCTCATTGTTTTCCAGATCTAGAAATGCTGAAGGAGACTATACGCCCCTCCTTGGATGTGGTAAGAGGAGCTGAGAAACATGTCGTGCTATTTTTCAGACACTCTTGGCTAATCCAGAAATACATTGAGAGATTTCAAAGGCACAATCTCTCCTCAGTAGAAGATCAGAGATTCCTGGTAGACTGTCACAGGGAATATCCTCAAGTGACAATGCAATACCCTTTCATTTCTTCACAAAAGTTAAAACTCTATTGTAAGAGCCAGAGCAATTACACCAGTAGTAAATATTGACTTTTCTGGTAGATGCTTTTTATCAGCTTCTTACCATAAGACCCATCTTAACAGACAGCACAGTATCACATCTGGAACTTTATTCACACCGAAGACAAGTACCAACCATTCTGTTACTGCTATTGGACCCAGATTTGACAGCCTAAAGCTTCCCTGAGCCTGGCCTTTCCTATTGGGTGTCTTGGTGTCTTCAAAGAGACAATATTAACCATAATAGTAATATTTGGTGTATTGGTAGGCACATTGGCAGGCACAATGGCTTTAAGCAATCTGAATCTGGGCTTCTAGTATAACATCCCAGTGCAGTGAATGTTCTACGACTCTCAGGGCAGAAAGGCACTACCAGCAGTTTTCTCCCTGAGAAGGACTTAGTAACATCAACAAAGCCATGACTTTTTTTTCCTCTTGGTTACATGGAAAGGAGTATATATACACATAAAGAAATAAATCAATAGTTTATTTTATCTATAAATGACACTTTTTTAACCTTATAGCCAAGCCTAACACTTGTAATATTATTTACCTTCTCAGCACCCTCAGATTTTCCCATGCCTCTCTGATTTTCCCATGCCTCTTTAGAAACTTTGAAACATCACAGAAAGAGCTCCAACAGGAGCGTGTCAGGAAATGAACTGCAACTTAAATAGCACCAGGCCTATCCACATGCTGGACTGCAGTTCCTTTAGCCCAGAGCTGATGAAGTCACTTTGCTTCATTCCCAGTATTTTAAATTCATTTTACATTGTCACTTATAAGACATAATTCATGCAATTTTACCTCTTCTAATTGAAATAAAATATTTATGGGGAATGCACAAACAAGACAGAATAAGGCAGTTGTGCTCAAGGTACTCAGATTTTCCTTTGCAGCAGTGATTTTCATCATGCTGCAGATAATTCTCCTCTATTTGGGTTATCATATGAGAGTGCTAAATGTATAAATTTTGTGAATAATGGCATTCATTTATGAACTCTTTATTCCAATGCAGGTTGACTCCTAACATTGAAACTTACAGTTGCTGTACAATAATTAGCACTTATATTGCCCTCTATACTTTCAAAATATAATTATTGGCTAATCCATAATACACTTTTTCTGATCCTTAAGGGCATCTGTGCTAGTTAACAAAATAATCAGAAGAGAGTTATGCAAAGCCAAGGAAAGAGGCAGTACCCACTGACTGTCAGAACTCCAGTGTTCTCTTTCCCAACACCATCACTTGCTTGTTACACTTTGCTTTTGAATTTTTGTAAGCACAGACTGCATGATTTTATATTTTTGCTGAATACAACCCAAGAACAATAAAAATATGAACTCTCTTCTGGTAGTAAATACTGAGATAGGCTTACAAACAACAGGGAAGAATTACTAGCAACCCATCATAACGAAGATACTTACCTTACACTGGGCTATCTTCCTTTATAAAGGGGCTGAATTTCTAAGACAGATGCAAATTTCAGTGAAATTCAGTGAAAATGCCAGAGCATCTAGAAGAGATGCAGGGCATATAATTGGAGGAAAAAGTAATGCAGCTACATTACTCCTGGAACACAAGCGAGATTATCTGTGTGTTGTCCTCCAAGCCATGTAGGCAGATCAGCCTCATTCAGACCTAACAATGATAATTTATATCAAAGGCTGCTTGAATGGTTTAGGTGAGGGGGACCTCCACACAAAACTTCACACAAAGACACACATACACACACGTGTAACACCACAGAGCAATATTGTAAAGTATGGACACATAAACACACACAAAACTGTACAGCCACCACTGAAGCTCCCAGCTGCACAACAAACTTTTAGCACTCACTTCACAAATGAAACCATGGAAAAGCCAGAGTATCAGGTTCTTGCATCTCTCTCCCCTGTTCCCCCTTCACACTCAGTCCCCACTGCCACATGCCTGCCTCTGCATGTCAGGAGACAGCCAACAAAAACCCCACTGAGGTCTACTTTGAAGACCCATTTTCACATATTTTTGGTGCAAAAGCAAACTAAAAAAAATCAGTTCTTGGCAATCAACCTCAGTCATCCACTCTGTGTGCTCCCACATGTGCTGTCCACACTTGGCACAAGAGGGAAGGAAGACCCAGCCATGGCATCGCAAAACATGAGGATGTGCTTAAGTGCTATAAACAGACATATGGAAACGTGTTACATGTCACTATTAAAGTGCTATATACATATACATAGAAACGTGCCACATGTCCCTATCAACACAAGACGACAAAGAAAGATTTAGCAAAGTTTATAATGTTCTGGTGGGGGTGGACCCCACTATCCACAAGGCGAACCCTGCCCTGCCCTGTATTGTGCAGTTTATCACCACTTAAGGACATCCTGAAATGCTGAGTAGTCAGCTTTGCACAAGCAGCTGGTGAGTTTGACATCAGTTTTGGGGGAGGGGGGGGGCCATGTAGACAAACATGAAGATCCAGATTTACTGGTGTGTGTGTGGGAACTCAAGCCAAAAAACATTAACCAAAACGCCTACTCTGAGTCTCTCCAAGAAAAAGAAAAATTCTGATCTGGGAGGAATTTGCATTAAACTGAAACTAAAGCAACCTGACGAACTCTTAATAGGTTTGTTACACATTTCTTTGTGTATTTAGGCACCAAACAGCACTGAAGCAACAGTAAAACCTAACATTTACAAATGTTGTTTAAAATTTTTAAAATCTACATTTTCTGCATAATTCTGAGCTATTCTGTGTAAACCATTTAAAAGCAAATATGCAATATGTTAAGTGCTAAAAGTAGTAATTATTTCTTCGTTAGTCTCACAGGTTTTCCTTGAAAACTACAAACAGAATTTGAAAGTCACTAGAAAGTATTCAAGATGTCTAATAACCAACTCTCCAGAACAGGTGACTAATACCTTCTAAGTCCATGTTTAAGCAACAAGATATGATTAAACGGAATTTAAGAGAAGCAATCATTCATATAGTTCAGCAGTGCAGCAGATCAGGTTATTTCTATTTTGGAGTTTAACTTTGAGCGCCTGGCTTAGAAAATATTAACTATAGTATCTTTGAAACTATCTTCAACCCTGAAACCTGGGGAAAAAACTACTTGCGTTCAATAGATATTAGAGCTTCTAAAAGAAGATGGATTCTCAGGTTAAAATATATAGACATTTTTACTTTATAGATAAATGATGTTACATCTTTAAAGGCTTCTTCACATTGAACAATGGTTAATATTTAATTTTAAAAAAATATTCCATTTACTTCAGCTTTCACCTAAGTCTCTAATGTAGCCATTATATGGTAACCCATGCAGTTGAGACAGGCTAAAATCAAAGATGCTATCTTCAGTGCCTTCATCTAACATGTAAAAGGTTTTCTTACTCAAAATTAATATTAAGTAGAGGGGTATTTTTGAAGGTGACATATGACATTCTTTCAATGATTCTGCAGTTAATTAAGTATTTTCAATGAGTCTGGAGTTGAGAGCTGAGATTGAAAATGAAGTCTAATTCTGAAGAATTATTTCTCTTATCAGCTGCCAGGTTAACAGCATGAAAAAGAAAGCACTGTAAGAAAGAATGACGTAGATCAAGATCATGGAAAAAGGGGAATTTATTGTAGAAGTAGCTCAGTAATAAAGATTTTCAGAGGAACTGAACTGACTTGCTGAAAAATAGTTTTATCTCAGGCCCAGCTTAGTGTGAGATCTGATACTCTATAGCTTCTTCCTTCTCCTTCACACATACTTACAATCTAAGAATGTGTGGCACGTGGCAGCTGTGAAGAAATCTATTGCAGGCATCCCATGCAGCTCTTAAAATCTGACCCTGTGGATCCCAAATTCCAGTGTGTGTGTGTGAGCGTGCATAAAAGTCTACTCAGTAGCATTTCTGTTTTTCCTAGTAATGACATGATGACCTATCCATTAAGTGCCCCCCAAAGCAGTATTTATACTTTCCCTTATGTTGCCACTCAGCAAGCAGAGATTAGATTTAGGAAGTCACACAGAGCTGGGCAATTATTTACTATTATAAGTGGAAACCTTCAAAAAGCTGTGCATATAAGTGCAGTGCTCAGGAACAGCTGAGGGTAGATCCTGCCTGTACCTCTTTGTCCCTCTCTATTTAAATAGTACATGCTTTGTTTTTCTCTTCTCACTCTGCTATCATTTTCACCCACAGGTAATAAATTGAAATCAATCATTCAATTTACCTAAAATTCAAGTTACAAGTAAACAACTACCTTTACATTTCCTATCTTGCCTCGAAACTCTAAATTTTAATATTTTTCTACCACTTTAATTTGTCTGTGATTTCTCCCATTTTTTTTCTTCCTGGTTCTAAATAGTGAATGCACTAACTTGCCTCAAGACTTATTTCTGAGAGAAAGTGTGTCTAGTGACTAAACCAAAGGCATAGGCCTCAAAGAACTTATTTCTGTCTTCTTTAGCAGTTCACCTGGTGAGCTGGGAAAAGCAATTTCATCTGTCGGCGTAGCACCTTACTAGCAGCTACTTCCCAGGGACACCAGAAGAGGTTAATTCATCTGGCAGTGGCTTTGACCATCCAGCCTGTTACTCACTGAAGTTCCTACTGTAGCTAGTGAGGAGAGACTCATCTCATCCAAAGAGGCTGAAGAAGCTCAGAGAGGCTTCCGTCTCTCCACAGAGAGACCTTGGGCAACCAGCTTAGCCAATGGCCCCATTTAATTAAAAAAAAATAATTACTTTTTCTTTTTGTATTTGCCTAGCTCTGAAATATAATTAAAAGAAAATCCCTGTGTGTGTCAAGAACTATAGACTTTAAAAATAAAAATTATGAAAGACTGTCCCTGACACTCGCATTGACCTCACTGTGAGTTTTGTGCTGATGGCAGCTGCAGCACTGTGCCAAGAAAATGCATGGTGAGCCATCATCTTCTGTGATATTTAGCAGTGATACCATCACTTTGTGTCAGATAATCCCTAGATCCTTTGGGAAACCTTCACCTTTTCGTATCATGGATCTCAGTTTTCTTCTATAGTTGCTCTTTTGCCCTTTCTGATGTTTTGCAAGCAGAGAAAATGGCACCAGAAGTTCTCTCTACAATTTGTGTCTTTCTAACTAAACACTGGAGCAAATGCACCCTGAACTTACAGGATAGAATTGAAAGCCATATGTCTGTCTGGTTTTATTTTATTTTATTTTATTGCTTTTTAATAGATTCAAGAGCAGTTCTCTAGAAACCTCAGGAGAACACTTTCTGTTTCAAACCAAAAATATTTTGCTTGCTCAGCATTTTTACATAAGTTACTGCAGAGAAAGCTTAACCTCTTAATATTCATATTCTCTAGAGACATAAGCTGAACACACAGGGATTTTACAGAAGCCTGCAGATCAGAATTAATTTAAGCATATGAGGATCAGCAATATTGTCTACATTGTGAAATCTCATTTAGTTTATGGATCATTTTGTCTGAATTCCATTAAAATCAAACATGGTAAACTGTTTGGATAAAAGAAATAAAATAATTGAAGAATCTTCAGCGTCTTTAATAGCTCTGTCACCCAGGACCAGTTTCACGTTACCATAACAGTCTCTAAACTTGAAGTTGTGTAAGTTGTCATGAAGACTAGGAAAAGCCGTAGCAATTAAATAGGGAAGACTTATACTAACTTTAAGTAAAGATGGATAAAAAAATCTCACACTGAATGTAACTAAAAGGCAACACAACAAAGAAACAAACTGTATCTTTGCAAAGTGCAAAAANTAACAGCATGAAAAAGAAAGCACTGTAAGAAAGAATGACGTAGATCAAGATCATGGAAAAAGGGGAATTTATTGTAGAAGTAGCTCAGTAATAAAGATTTTCAGAGGAACTGAATTGACTTGCTGAAAAATAGTTTTATCTCAGGCCCAGCTTAGTGTGAGATCTGATACTCTATAGCTTCTTCCTTATCCTTCACACATACTTACAATCTAAGAATGTGTGGCACGTGGCAGCTGTGAAGAAATCTACTGCAGGCATCCCATGCAGCTCTTAAAATCTGACCCTGTGGATCCCAAATTCCAGTGTGTGTGTGTGAGCGTGCATAAAAGTCTACTCAGTAGCATTTCTGTTTTTGCTAATAATGACATGATGACCTATCCATTAAGTGCCCCCCAAATCAGTATTTATACTTTCCCTTATGTTGCCACTCAGCAAGCAGAGATTAGATTTAGGAAGTCACACAGAGCTGGGCAATTATTTACTATTATAAGTGGAAACCTTCAAAAAGCTGTGCATATAAGTGCAGTGCTCAGGAACAGCTGAGGGTAGATCCTGCCTGTACCTCTTTGTCCCTCTCTATTTAAATAGTACATGCTTTGTTTTTCTCTTCTCACTCTGCTATCATTTTCACCCACAGGTAATAAATTGAAATCAACCATTCAATTTACCTAAAATTCAAGTTACAAGTAAACAACTACCTTTACATTTCCTATCTTGCCTTGAAACTCTAAATTTTAATATTTTTCTACCACTTTAATTTGTCTGTGATTTCTCCCATTTTTTTTCTCCCTGGTTCTAAATAGTGAATGCACTAACTTGCCTCAAGACTTATTTCTGAGAGAAAGTGTGTCTAGTGACTAAACCAAAGGCATAGGCCTCAAAGAACTTATTTCTGTCTTCTTTAGCAGTTCACCTGGTGAGCTGGGAAAAGCAATTTCATCTGTCGGCGTAGCACCTTACTAGCAGCTACTTCCCAGGGACACCAGAAGAGGTTAATTCATCTGGCAGTGGCTTTGACCATCCAGCCTGTTACTCACTGAAGTTCCTACTGTAGCTAGTGAGGAGAGACTCATCTCATCCAAAGAGGCTGAAGAAGCTCAGAGAGGCTTCCGTCTCTCCACAGAGAGACCTTGGGCAACCAGCTTAGCCAATGGCCCCATTTAATTAAAAAAAATAATTACTTTTTCTTTTTGTATTTGCCTAGCTCTGAAATATAATTAAAAGAAAATCCCTGTGTGTGTCAAGAACTATAGACTTTAAAAATAAAAATTATGAAAGACTGTCCCTGACACTCGCATTGACCTCACTGTGAGTTTTGTGCTGATGGCAGCTGCAGCACTGTGCCAAGAAAATGCATGGTGAGCCATCATCTTCTGTGATATTTAGCAGTGATACCATCACTTTGTGTCAGATAATCCCTAGATCCTTTGGGAAACCTTCACCTTTTCGTATCATGGATCTCAGTTTTCTTCTATAGTTGCTCTTTTGCCCTTTCTGATGTTTTGCAAGCAGAGAAAATGGCACCAGAAGTTCTCTCTACAATTTGTGTCTTTCTAACTAAACACTGGAGCAAATGCACCCTGAACTTACAGGATAGAATTGAAAGCCATATGTCTGTCTGGTTTTATTTTATTTTATTTTATTGCTTTTTAATAGATTCAAGAGCAGTTCTCTAGAAACCTCAGGAGAACACTTTCTGTTTCAAACCAAAAATATTTTGCTTGCTCAGCATTTTTACATAAGTTACTGCAGAGAAAGCTTAACCTCTTAATATTCATATTCTCTAGAGACATAAGCTGAACACACAGGGATTTTACAGAAGCCTGCAGATCAGAATTAATTTAAGCATATGAGGATCAGCAATATTGTCTACATTGTGAAATCTCATTTAGTTTATGGATCATTTTGTCTGAATTCCATTAAAATCAAACATGGTAAACTGTTTGGATAAAAGAAATAAAATAATTGAAGAATCTTCAGCGTCTTTAATAGCTCTGTCACCCAGGACCAGTTTCACGTTACCATAACAGTCTCTAAACTTGAAGTTGTGTAAGTTGTCATGAAGACTAGGAAAAGCCGTAGCAATTAAATAGGGAAGACTTATACTAACTTTAAGTAAAGATGGATAAAAAAATCTCACACTGAATGTAACTAAAAGGCAACACAACAAAGAAACAAACTGTATCTTTGCAAAGTGCAAAAATCAGCAAGAAAGAAAAGAGAACACCTTCCAAAGTGAATAGATGGAAATAAATACGAGTTTCTGAAGTCATATGATGTATGAAATGGTGTCACTGTGAAAGACAACATAGCAAAATGCTGGTAGAATTTGTTGCTTAAAAAGTAAATAAACACAAAATGCCTTTAGCACGGAATGCATTTTTTTTCCAGATGAAGAGCACAATCAGGAATTGAAAAAAAGAAAAAGGGTGAGAGAAGAAAGAAACACTGAAATGGGTTCAGAAAGAATTTCAACATTTTCCCCTGAGTCTGGTTCTAAAGCAAATTATCCCTGGGCTCCCCTCTGCTGTCCCAGCAGCACCCTCCCAACTGCAGCTCCCTGTTCCTTCCACTATGGAGAGACTCAGCCACAGTTGTGAATGGTCCTCTGTTGCCAGAGACATAAACCCAGGGTCTTAATTAAAAAGAGAAACTATTCCCATAGTATTACTATAGTTATGAAATTGTTATTCTTCTTACTGCCGAGAAACTACTAAAAGGCCAGCACACAAATCCATACATATCTTTTCTGTTGCCAGAAGGTCTTGTTCCCTGAAAATGCTGTCATGTATGGGCAAAACCACAGGTGGAAGAGATTTCAGTTCAGTGAGCTCTATAACAGGCAAGAAAAGTGGGAAGAATTTGTAGCCCATACTTAACAGTTAAATTAGCAGCTGCAAATGTAACAGCTGTTGCAAAAAGAAAATAATTTTTTATTTGTATTCCCAGAGAGACTTATTAATGATTACCTTAACAAAAGAGTAAAAAGAGGAAATTGCTAAACTCTAATTAATAAATTGCCAAAGAAAAGCAATTAATAATCTCTAGCATGAGGGTTTAACCAATACACTTTCTTCTGTGCATATATAAATATAATTAAGCAGAGAAGGCTGCATATGAACAACAAAAACCAAAATAGGGCCTTCACTATAAATGAAGCTTGAAGAAAGAATTACAGAAAAAACCCTTACATGACTTCATGTTATCACATTTAACATGAAAACAAGAAAAGACAGGCTTTAAAAGGAAATCATGTTTTCCCTGCTCAATTTCCTACAGCTGACATTGACAACTTTATGGAAGAAGATACTGTGTAAGGAAATTCAAAGCCTGTTGATAGCAACAAGAGCTAAATATGACTGAATTACAAAATAATTACTTAAAGTGAAACATTTATGAAAATGGGAATCAAGGAAGTTCAGGAGTCTGTAAGTAAACAGACTAGCAGACTGGGATGACTACATAAAACACAAATGAATCTGCACAAAAACATTAAGAAAATATATCAATGCCATAACTTCTTTCATGCATAGTGACTGTTGATTACTTGAGACAAAGAAAAAAAAATGAATTTTGCTTTTTATGAAATATTCAATATTGGATGAATTACGCTGTGTAACTATTGGGAATGTGATCTTTAAGTTTAATTGAGGAATTAAAATATAACCTTTTGTGGTTTAGGAGCCTCCTACAAAAAACTGTCTTTAAAATAACACTTGTGATCCCTGCTGCTTCTTCAGCTGTGGCATCTGAAGAGCCTCAGAAATTCTTGTACGTGCTGGTGTACACAGGCAGAGTCACTTAGGGACTAGAGTTAATCTGTGGAAGCCATGGTGAGGACAGCTCAGGCAAACAGAAAGGAAGCACTGTGATAGGAGAAAATAATTTGAAAGTGGATTAGGAGATTTTTAAACTGTCCTTTCCGTTTTAAACATGGTTTGTTTTGTTTTTTTTTAACTTGAAGTAAAAATGGTGTGAAGCTTGCAATGAAATTATGAAGTTGAAGACTTTGCTCCAACAATGTAAAAATAAAAGCATTATATTCTAAATACTATGCAGCAACCAGAGGCACAAAAGCTATAGCTAAGATAAGGAGCTTACATGGCCAGACAAGTGGGATGCTATCTTGGCAACTGCTGCATTTCTCCCAAGGGTACCAGAGCCATATTTACTAGATCAAAAGAAAGAAAACCAGCAAATACCAATCACGACATCTAACCATGTGCATTAACTGCTGACATAACCTGGAGCACTCAAGTATTAGTTGAAGTGCCAGTCTTAGCTTTGAGGACACAAATATCCTTCGGTATGATTTGATATATTTCATGAAGTTGTGTATTGCAGCCACATAATGCTGGTAAACATCTTAATTTATACAGAAATCTTTGCAACAAAGAAGTAATTTGTTGCTTAGGGAATTTCTGGACTTCGGTTGAAGCATTAAAATTGTTAAAAGTATTAGAAGAAGGAGAACTACCTGTGACAGCATCATCTGCGATCTGGCTAACCTCTCTGCATTGGGCACTTCATGGACAAGAAAGGAAGGCTCAGGCCTGACATTTAATCAGCTTGAGGAAACAGATTGCTCTTCTGTAACTTGGTTTAAAAAAAAAAAAAAGTATCAGTAAATTGAAAACAGTAGAATTGGAGATGCCACCATGAAAAAAAGGGGTAAAAAAAAGAGAAAAATATATTTTGATATATATCTATCTATAGCAACTTATCAATATTGCTTCCTGAATGTGACTGCAGTCCTAGTCTCCTATGTAGAACTTTGGTGCTTTATCAACTATTATCAATAAATTAGGATGTGAAAGAGAAACTCTGGAGTGTGATTCACATCTTCTCTGATGCAGTTAAGCAAAAAAAAAGACTCTAAGACAAAAAAAACAAAACATTTGAGTATACCACCGTAATACCCAGATTTCTCATTTGTACTATTCCTTCCTTGCAAATTGTCCTAACTTAAAAAAACACACCAAATTTCTCAGTAAAATTTAGTCACTGAACTTCAGCAGGACAATCTATGAAACATACCTCTAAACTGTTTTTTGCTTTTCTTAACCTTGACAGTGGGGGTATTTTCCAGCCAAAGATGAGGAGAGGATTTTCCACCCTCCTTGGTCAGCAGGACAGTATTCAGCAGAAGGACCACTTTGTGTTTGCCCCGTTCTTTCTCCTCTCCCGAAGCTGTTGGCCGCTGTTGGCCACTGTTGGAAACAGGATCCTCAGCAAATGGGCCTTTGGTCAGACCCAGCTTGGCCACTCCAAGATTATGTTATAGTCTTTAACACACATGCATGAAATATAACCTTAATAGCTTGCATTCTTTGGCAATCGGATATGGTGGCTTCCAGCTGAAAGCCAACTGCTGTAATGGAACTTTATCCAAGTAATTAAGCTACATTGATTTTCAACAGCTGGGAAAAGGGGCCTTTACCATGAGTATTCACATTTCAAAGTATAGAAGTGACCAAGACAAAGATGAATAAGTACGATTAATTATTCTTCCCATATACTTTGTTTCTACCTTATTCCTGCAGCATCTGGAAAGGTTAAACGGCTGAACCCGGAATATATGTGACTGTTGTACCAAAACGGGAGACAAGCATTTGTATTTTGAGGCAAGAACACGGAATAAAGTGGGGGAAAGAGTTAAAAAGTATCCATGACCGGTCAGGGAGAGACCCGTGAAAGCAATCTTTGGATTTTTACTCTGATGTTTTAAAAAAAGGCAGATCTCTGGCCTCACTAGGTCAGACGAATGTGTAAGACGAGGAGTAGGCTTTCGTAAAAGCTGATGCTGCTTACGGGTTGGGTCTGTTACAAGGCGCCATGTGAGCCTCCCAGACTCAGCAACAAAAGGACTAAACCGTGAATTTGATACCGTAGCTGCCACGAGATGCTTAGAACTGTAGGTGCAGCTCGCCAAGCGTTTCCTTAGCTGCTGTCTGCAAAGAAAAGCACTGCAAAGAAAGGCACTGCAAGGAAAAGCACTGCCTATCCAGCACCTCTCTGTCTGATACTCCTTCTCTAACTAAACCCCAGCTACTCAGGGCCCGGCAGGCACAGAGCACAGCGTCAGTGAGCAAGCAGCTGAGGGCTAATTTGAGAGGTGATAAAGCAGAAATCCTCCCTCCCTAACAACTTTTTTGACCTCTTCATCGTCGGCAGGTCTATGATCAAAGTGCAATCAACGAATGTTTTCCCCTATATGCAAAGCTGGTAAGCAAGCAAGTTAATTGGCTCGCTGGAAGGATTTAAAGCCCACGAAAACTTGGGAGCAGTGTAAGAGTTTTGCAGGGACTGTGGGGAGGGAGAAGCTGCAGAGACACTGCAATGCAGCACCGCTCTCAGCAGCTTGCAGACCACTCACACCGGAGAGTTTCCACAAAATCTTAGGGCTAAGTTCTACTCTTTCCCACTGCCGCGGGGAGGGGGAGGAAGGAAAGCGAGGTTTTGAGAGTAAAACGTGCAATAAAGCTTTTTAGCAGCTTCGCTAGGAGTCCAGTCCTCCAGTCTACCCCCACTCCCAAGCTGTATCCTTCTTTCAGCAAAAATTGTCACTATTTCAACCAAAGTTCACCTTCCTTTGAAAATATATTTCAGTTTCACTGACAAAATGTTTTATTTCTTAACTCCTTCCATGCTGGGCTGTAATTTGCAACTGTTGCCATTAAAATCAAAATATGTCCTGCATGAAAACCTAGAAGTGTAAAAAGTGTTTCCCTATGTGGTATATATTGCCATTTTAATATCTAATTACTTGTTTAATAAGGATGCACTGTTCCATGTTAAGAAGATTTTCCAGGCTCAGGTTTTTCTTCTGCAGAAGAGAAGGGCCTACTCATTAGCTCCATATTTATACAGTGCTTTAAAAGAGATCTGAGAGTTGCTAAGCTGAGAGGAGAGTTAAAATGCTTCCAAGAATATCAAAAATTGGAGAGCAAAGCTAAATATAAGTGATCGGTTTCTCTTCTAATTTTGTTCTAAGTAGCTTTTGGTCCTTAAATTCTCTTCAATTTAATTTCAACCGTGTGCAGAAGATATGAGCAGCACATGACTGCAAAAAGTCATCTCTCTAGCCTGCAGAATGACTACTGTACTTTGAATACATGCATGAAGCTCCACATGAACTACAACCACAATGATTGTTAGAGACCATGACGCTTAACACTACTTGGCCTCCATTTACACGATACATGTGTACCTAAGACATATTTTCAGTTTTTAAAAGAAAAGTAAGGATTGACTCAAAAAGCCCAGAATTGTGGCCGCTGTTGAGCTCTGAT
Organism: Tringa tobata; assembly: GCA_033628505.1. Lineage (NCBI taxonomy): Eukaryota > Metazoa > Chordata > Aves > Charadriiformes > Scolopacidae > Tringa > Tringa tobata. The sequence continues at coordinate 5,189,458 of JAHREE010000096.1, forward strand.
TTTTTAATCTCTGTGATTTGTTTTCTTCTTGCTTCTAATAATGTTTTGATATTTTTGTTCACAGAATTTACACTTGTTTGGACTTTCATACCTCTTTTTTCTCTTCTATTTCTCAGAGAGACGAGGGGAAATAAAGATGGTGAGTGTACATGAGGAAAACAGGGACTGAAGAGCAGAAGAGCTGAGAAGCTATTCTCCATTCTTCATATTATCCCTTGTATTTCCATTCAGCTCCTTCTCATGAAATCACTGCTTGTATCTTCCATTCTGCCTTTGTCCACTGTACGTGTGCTCTTTTACACAATTTAGTCCCATTTCCAAGGCCACTTTCATCGGAGGGACAGGCAGCGTGGTTCAGATAAGCACCATCACCAACCACAAGTCTGACAGCATTCAAAAATTTTTGCGATGCTATTTGATTTTATCTGAGTGAGTCTCTGCATTTGTTTATTCCAGACAGGATGAGAAAACAAAGTGCTGTAATATCAAGAGGAAAAGATATTCAAGTTGATGGCAAGCACTAGATTTTTTTGCAGAGGTTGCCATTCTCTTGAGATGTGCTGCCAAGTCTATACACGTAAATGTGAGGGGAGTTCATATGAGGCTTAGGTGAACTTTTGGCTGTTTCAAACAAGGAAAGAAAAAATTAAACTTTGAAAGCTGTTTCTATAGTATTCACCTCATTTTCTTGCCACAGCACAGCATATTGCTTCTTTTTGGGGACATTGCTAAGATCAGTGTGCTGTAAGCTTTTCTCTATTGCATAAAAACTAAATTATTGGAACATAAATTTTTTCTACTAACAAATTTAATTGCTATCATCAGCTGGTTTATGGTAATGAATAGTACTTATCATAGCAAGTACTTGAAATATCAATAGCTAAATGTTTCATTGAATGTTTTTATTTGCAAAATCTAAAGGCTTAATAAACTCAAAAGATTAAAAAAAAAAATATATTGGTTAATATATTGCAGTGGCTATTCCTGGATCTTCCCAAAAAACCTGAAGTTGTAGTAACAACTCAGAGCTTCCAGTATGAAAATGGAAAAATCAAGCTACAAGCCTACTTTGCTTACGCACTTCTCAAGTTTTGGAAGCATTTTAAATTAAGGAAGCCCTGAAGGAAGTACAGCTGTACAGTTTTAAGACTGCATTTTATGACTATGTTCCAATATATGCATCAAGATAAGATACAGTAAATTAGGGATCAGGTATAAATTACCTAGAAAGGACAAAAAGAGTTGTGCAGGATCTTTAGAATAAAATAAATATGTATGCTGATATAGAATGTGCTGGTCTTTATTTGTGACCTGTAAATCCTTAAATAATTCTCTCTGAAGATAATTTAAACAAATATTTTAAAACGGTTCCATCTTTTTTTGCTGTTAGGGATTTTTTAAGAAAGAAACACTTTGTTTCACATCTGTATTTATGCAGTTTGCATTAACCAGCATGTTAGATTAAAATGAAATACTTCAGCAGTAAGAACACATGCTGGACAACTATTGAATGCTCTCACTACCTTAAAAAATTCAATAATTTCCTATAAAAAGGCTAACTTTAGGACCCTGTTCTTTACCAACTCCACTCTCTTCAGTGTGTTTTGAATGATTTGGGTGAAACAGAAAACTGGCTGTACTTCACTGACAACAAGTCATGCAGTCGGGACTAGTCTGCCCTCAACAGGGTTTGTGGTGAATGGAGCCACGTTATAGGAAAAATGGAATAAATATGCAATATAATACTTGATGGATTTTATCAGCATCGTTTGAATTGCATGTTCACCAAAACTGAATTTGACGTATTTCAGAGCTGGTAAAATATAGGGGAAAAGCATTTCAACTAAAAGTTCAAATATAATAGGAAAAATCTGTCAAGTGATGTATTTTCCCATGTATTAACAGTGGCACAGAACAACTCTGAAATGCCAGTGATTGCTACAATACTCAGACACCATGGTGATAATTGCAGTATAAAATCACCAGACAGCAAACAGGACTGCCAGAACTAATGGGAACACAGTTTTATTCAGAATCCAGTGCGGATGACTATCCGTAATGGAATTGCTTTTCCAAACATTTTCTTTGAAATAGCTCTAATTATGACTTACACATTTTTATATTAATGTGTTTATTTAAATGAAGATAGACACGTGCAATTTCATTTTGCCCTCATCTGCCCATTTCTTAGTATGGCCTAATTTATTCTGCTTGGTGACTGAGGTGCAGATAAACCAATAAACGGATGTGTGATACCAGATCTGAAGCACAATTGTAAGTTTGACTAAAATACAGGCTGTTTTAATCTTTGCATGCTATCCCCAGGATCCAGAGAAACAAAAGAAGGCATTGCACTGGATAAACTCTGGCAGTACTAATTTATCTCCCCAGTGCCTCTGAAAAAACCTGTTATTAGAGCTGTACTGTTTCACCTGAGACCTACATGTGTCCTAGGCTGGGCACAATCAGGCAGAATCAACAGCTTGTGTTGACAGGTCATGGCAAGGCTTGTGAACTGAGCTAGAACTGTTTACTGAAAACTGATAAAAGGGTGCCAGCAAGTCTTCACAGACACCTGGTGTTGCTGAATTCAAGTAAAGATGGAAAACCATCTTTAGTTCCTATAAGAATGTGATATTCCTTTTATGAATTCCTTGGGAACCTCAGATAGTCATTTGGGTCATAGCTCATGGGCAATGAGGAGGAGTTCTGCCACTTAACTCTGGACTTATCTTCCCACTGAAACTAGCTTAAACCCCAGAAAGGTCAAAATTAGACACCAGAAGCTGAATGAGATACACCCCACCCTAAATGTCTAAATATTTTGCTGAATTTCCTGTTGATGCTTTTATTTAGAAAGCTGTCATTTTCTCTTGTAAGTACTTGTTATATGGGGCTAATTGCTGTGGAGGTACAAGGACACCATCATCCAAAAGTCACATAGGGATGCTGTATGCAGTTGGCAGGAAGCACTGATGTTTATTTAATTCTGATCTGACTGTCTGAAACAACTGCAGATCTTCCTGGCATTTCTGTTCATTCTTAACTTGTATTTTGCACTGTCTCCAGAAGCAGAATAGAAAAGAATGTTAAATAAGCAATAATGAAAACAAAATGATTAACTAGGTGTTGATTACTGTCTTATTATATGCACATTTAAAGATCGTTCTTAAATTTGCATAAAATACTTCTAAAAGCAAAGTCTGTGACAAAAATACAGCCTCTTCCTTGGGATAGAATTGCCATTTGAATTTTCATTCCAGATGACTTCTGATGATAGCTGGGAAAAGCACTACCTACAGCAGCCTCCTCCTGTTAAATGGCTGGCTTTAAAGCACTTATCCTTTACCATATGTCTTTAAGTTTATTATTTTGCTTACCCTCCGGCTGGTATTGTGCTATGATTGTTACCGTCTGCCCTGCTCCTTTCAGCGCAGCTGCAGCCTGCTCATGGGTAGCACCTCGAAGATCAATGCCGTTCACCTGCAGAAGGAACACAAACAACACATCTGAGTAGTTTAATATTAGAAACAGAAGTGGTTTTTTATTTGGTTTTGGGGTTTTCTTGTTTTTTTTTTTTTTAATATCTGATAGATGTAAAGGTCAGGTTGCCCAGATGCAAAGCAGAAGTACAAAATTAAAAAGGCTGAGAGGTTGTTACCTATGACTGGCCATGAGAATCTCCACTAGTACTGCACACCATAGTCAACAGAATCATGGAATCGCTAGGTTGGAAGGGACCTTTGAGATCATCAACTCCAAACATTGCCAAAACCATCACTAAACCATGTCTCTCAGCACCAAATCTAACCATCTTTTAAATACCTCCAGGGACAGTGACCCCACCACGTCCCTGAGCAGTCTGGTCCAATGCTTGATAACCCTTTGGTGAACAAATTTCTCCTACGCTTACCCATGCATATTCTCTGACCACTGCTTTTTGTGGGTTTCCTGCTCTACTGAGTTTACATTTTTGGTAGTCTCCTCATCAATCAATTTAATTTACTAGATAAGGTTTAAAAGATAAATTTTCTGTGGTGCTTGAAGGTCACTGTAGGATACTGAAGACAAGGGAACTGCTCCTTCAGCCGGACTCTGCAAGCCCAGTCTGTAACATCAGGGCAACCTGGAGATATATAGAGCATCTGTAACAAAAACTGCTGGTTACCTTCCAGAGGTAAAATCCCATCTACCATTTTCTTCTTGTGCAACCTCTCTTCCTATTGCCTAGAAATATCCCCATATCTTGTACGTGACAGCAACGGAGTCACTACCAGGTACAGTTTTACCGCCTCTGGTTGTTTGACACATGTAGATCTCTCCATGGGGTTCCTCTGACGTAATGATCTTTTTTTTTTTTTTTGCTGTATAAGCAGTGGCAGTGGAGCAGAGCAGAATAAAGTAGGAAAACACCCCTAAAATTTGTGGGCAGTTTCAGAACTCTTTTGATTTGTAGTTGTGATGTTAAATGTTTTGTCAGCAGCATCCCAAGGAAGAGACAGAATTTGTATATAGAATTAGAATCTTGTTTGTAAGCAGGAATGTTACTGTCTGGCTATACTGAAGTAGGTGAGATTTCTTTCATTTATTTATTTGTTTCTTTGTTTATTTATTTATTTATTTATTTGACTTCCCTCCTCACTTCTAAAGGTTTCCACTCCATAACGCTTCAGTGAAGAACACAAAACTTTTGACATGCAAACAACCTCAGCAAGACAGAAACCCATTTCTGATTTCTCAGGCAAAGAAAAGAAAAAAGAAAAACAAAAGGAGATACAGGGTGGGGGGAGGAAAGAGAACAATGTCATCAATTTCACAAACAGGCCAAAACACAAGCCCCAAGTTCTCAGCAATAGCAATTCTTTTGTGTTTATTTTTATCAACCACTATCACAAGATGGGTAAGCACATATTGAAAATTTTAGATTTGCTCGCTTATTCTGGAAGAAATGACTGCCTAAGGTACAAACACAACACATTACAGTGAGTGAATTTCTCAGAAATTAAGTTCATTTTTTTGCTAGGATGTAGGCTGGGATGAACACTTGAGGAGGACTTAAAGGTCTGAGTGTCTAAAATCAAGTTAGCAAGGAAAAATGTCAGAGAGAAAATAACACATCAATTCTACATTCTGCAATTTTTATCAAGATGATAAATGAGCTAGACAAAACAGATTAAGTAATGCTGCACAGGTAAAAGACCTGACTACACTAGGTTGCCAAAATAGTGATTTCCTGCTTGAAGATGAACAGCTGCAGAATAAACTCAAACAATCATTGCCAAATAGGTAGGTAGAAGTCTGTCTGCATTGCTATTTTGCTCACCAGTAGCTGACAGGATCTCACTGCAGAATAATAGGTGTTAAATTTAGAAATGACTTATAACCTAGTCTGACTTGCTAAAGAACAAGATTACTAGATGCTAACTTGATTTCTGGGCATTATTTCCCAATATTTAAAAGCAAACATAATCAAGTTCCAAACCTTCTAGTTGAAAAACAGCATATTCATCTAGAAACATTCAATCTTGATGAAAGACACCATTAATTTGTACATTTTAATCACATTCTTACCGTCAGGCCAAAACTAACAAGAGTTTCTGAAGGGGTAAATCAAATAATACTACGTCTTGCCTCTTCCTCCAAAACATTGTCCAAATAATAACAATTGTGTAAGGTGATATTTTTTCCTGACATGATTACACTGCAAATTGTTAAATCTGATTTTAGTTACTGCTTTTAACTAATTTTATGTTTATGTTAAGAATAATCTGTAAAAGAAACAAAAAATACCAGAAAAAGTTGCAAGTGTGTGCAGGAAAGTTTAGCACATATCAAAGTTGTTTTGTTGGGTTTTTTCTCTACTAAATGGGCTAACTTCCTTTAAGTGGCATTATACAATAATCAAAGTAGCACTGCTGTTCTGAGCTTGACTGCACAATCCTGATGTCCTGGCCCAGAATGAACTTGACTGCACAATTTCTGATGCTTAACTCCAAAATGAATTTGACATAATGAAAATAAGAAGAGCCTCCAGCTTATACAGATGTCTGTCTCTTCTGCGTGCTGTGGTAAAAAGCAGTAAGAAAGCTTACAAACAAAGAGAAGTGCCACAATGGAAGATTATAGTTTAATGCTACAGACAAAACTAAACTGAGATGGAGAAAAAGATGCAGCTATAGTTCACAGTAATTACAGTAATTGCCTCTGCATTCATTGACTCAAACTAAAGCATGATCTACTTCATTAATACTGAATCATATTCCAAATGAAAGATAAGATTCATATTTTGGATAGATCAAACTCTTCTAAAATTGGAAGAGTTACATTCCCTTTAAAATATTTGAATAGCCCATATTAGCACAAATTGGTTGAATTCTAAACAGTGCCATTTAAAGACTTATTACAGTCTGGTTGTCTTCTGTTAGAATGCTTAAGTGTGACTCATATGTAGGTCATTCAAATAGAGGCTAGCAGGATAATCTGTTTTATTTAGCCATTTATTATTTAAGCCACCTTATTTTGTGTTTGTACAGTGATTAAATCAACTCTTGGAATATCTTGTTGAATTGGAAAGGAAAAACACATCCCCACTCTGGGGAGAAAACAAAGAATTTCTTTTTACTTCTTCTTTGAACGATCACTGACATAGTAAAGTTCTTTTATACATTAAATTAAATAGTGAAGAAGGGCACCTTTTTACCATGGAACAAACAATACAGCAGATTTTTCAACTTGTGGCTGAATCCTTTTATTTGTTGAACTCATAAAATAAGAGCTTTTGGTCTCTGAAAAAGCAAACAGAAGTCTAAATACAGACAACTCTTACAGCCAGAATTGCCATTGTTTGCATTAAGAGAAGATTAAAAAAACCCTATTTGTCTGCCTTAACTTTGCATGTCAACTTAAGTATTCTCAAGCACATCAACAAGAGATGAAAGGAAAGCTGAGCCATGTTCTCCAGCAATCCTGCTTAGTCATTAGAAACGCAATGTATAGGATCTACCCTTAGGTGACGGGAGCACGGTCTTTGAGCAAACCAGGGAACATTGGAAAAACACAAGTTAGGGATGATCTGCCCTGAACATATCTCAGGGAGGTCTTCCTCACGAGCAAGTGGCACAATCATCCTACACAATGGTCCACACACCTCTGACAACTGATACAGTCCAGCAAAAAGTACAAGAATTCTAAGTACAGCCCTCGAGCCATGCTCTCTTTCAGCTTAGACATGTCTGGCCACCTTTCAGCAAAGTGAAGTCCACATGTCCCACTGGAGGCTGGAGCTCTGCAGGGCACTGCAGGAGGGAGTGGGTGGAAAGTAGAGCACGCTCAGGACACTGACACCCCCAGACACCCTACAGAGGGACAGCTGCGGGAAACATCACCTCGGGGGAAAAATGCTGATATGGGAGAGTCCTTGCCTTGCTAGTGAAGAAAAGGTTTTGAAATAGAAAGAAAGGAAAAATGCACAGGGGAAAACCAGTCTTCACTCTCCAGCTTAGATTCTTTTAAATTTTCAGGCTCACTTTATTACTTTTCTCTCACTTTTCTCATTTCTCCTAATCTTTTCTGTACCTACACTTTCTTTTGATCAGTCAAAACTGCATGGTTCGGTACATCCAGGCACAGTGGTTTTCTAATCCTGAACTCCACTGAAAAAATATCATGTCATGTCTACTCTTCTCCATGCCCAGCATCCTCCTTCTCTCTTTTTATGGGCCAGCAATTTCAATGACCTTTTCAATTCTCCTTGTCTTGCTACCTTAGAATTATGACTTTTGCCTCTAGTAAGCTGGTGTTTATGCTCTGATGAGCTGGGCATTCTAGAGGCAAATTCTTCTCTCTCTGGAAAACAAGAACCACTGTGGGGGTACAAGCTATATCATTTAGTACTCTTTCTTCTGCCAGGAAGTTTAAGGAGGCAGCTAAACCAGCCGAAAATGTATCAAAGCACTACACCTGTGAAGCAGGAAGGAAATTAGTATTATGTTATTGAAGAGGTGTCTTGTGCACACTGCCTTTTGCAGTAGGATCCAACAAGCTTTATGACTCACCAGACCACATGAATCATTCCAAATGGTACCTGTTAAGCCTATAACCACAGTCAAAGACTTATTTTTTAATCAGAACTGTACAGAAATTCTTCTGATAGAAGATCTCCTTCCCATGTGATTTTAGCTTCCTTGAATGATGCCAGATTGGCAAACTTTGAAACTGAAATAATTTCACTGAAGAGTTCACTGCAGTGACAGCTTAAGAGCCATTTTCCTTCCATCAGAATTCCTCAAAACTTGTTTAAACTGAGTTTGAAATAAACGATAGCTTTTGAAAAGGACACATAGTCTCACTGGAGCCTGAATGGACATGAAACTTATTTCATTCCAGTCACTAAATAGGTACCAGTTAGTTTTATTTCCGACCTGGACTGGATGTGATCTAGTAACTATGAGGTGATCAATGGCATTTTGTCTCATTGTTAAATGGCAAAGTCTAGACAGAGGCACACATGTAGTTTTTTCATATTACAACAACTGGTATTACCAATGAAAAATATATATGAGTACCATGCTAGATAGTAACACAGGCCAATACTTATTAACTAATTTTTAAATAAATATACATATTATTTTTCATTAATTCTATACATGACACTCATCCATCAAACACAATAGCTAGTAAGAACATTCATTTATGTTAAAATGGAGAGGTCATCATTAGCTTTTAAATGCAAATCTAGTTGCTGCTATTTTACCTTCCGTTCTCCTGCATGGTCACTCACCCTTATATTTCTGCCACCACCTAATTTCATGGATCTCTTACTGCATCACCTTTTCAAACCAAGTGTGCCTTCACACATTCATTCTCCTTTGGTGTTCCTGCTACCTTCCTACTCCAAATTCAAATCAAAGTGTCCCTCCTCCCTCCTACAGCTTTTATTTTACACATGACTGTCACTTCCATTCACTTTCCTGCCTTTCTGAATCAATTCTTTCTCCCTAATTCTGTTTTCAGCATTTGAATTTCCCTGTCTCCAGGTCTCACCCTGGGTCATTTAGGCATTCCCCTATACTAACAGTTATTCTATATACCTTGGTTTCCAGACAGTTCTAAAAGGTATTGTCCCTTCCAGTATATGAATATAGCTAAACTACCATTGATCAGTTTTGCTCACACTGCTGCAGGGTTCTTGTTTCACATTTGAATTTCAAAGGATGGTATAAGCAGAAATAATTATTGCAATTCCTCTGCTTCTGAAATGAAGTAAAGGTTTCCACTTTAACAAGTGCCTTAAAACTGAAAGATGCTAAGAACTTAATTCCATCTGAAGCCAATAAGCAATAAGTACTCAGGAACTGAACTAAATAAAAATGTAAAATTATTTTAGAGATTTCTTAGAGACAGAAGGGCATTGGTGATTTGTCTGACCAGCAGACTGAGTTAATGGCGAATTCAGAAACTGAAATCCTTGCTTTGATCTCTATTTGATAGATTTTTCCTTATTTCCACATCCACAGAATATGGCAACGTGGCCTGCGAGAGGCGAGATGCCATTGGCTTTTCTCATGGCAAATGTATACTGAATTCAACCCAGTGACCATGAGGCAATGTGCCAGTGGTTGAATGGTAGCTAAACAGAATCTTCAACACTAGAGGAAGGAAGTGTTCAGTGCTCACATATTTATATTAAAACTACCTAAATCACAACATTCATGGTTTATTTGTGGGTCTCCAGATTAGGATTATGTGACACACATACTTTGAAAAGATGACACCCCATACTCTCAAATAAAGCATGTTTTTTAAAACCAATGGAAAGGAAACAGGCCTTGTAGTCTCAAAGTGGTTTGGCTTTTGTTATTGTCCTGGTAGTTTGCTTATACAGAAAAAGGGCATATCTGTGGTTTTGGTTTGTTTTTTCAAAAGGATCTCCAAAATCTCCTCCAACAAATTATTGCAGATATCCCTCAAATACCCTACTTAATGGATGGCCAATTTCTATTATTTTTCAGCTTGTGTCATATGATAATTTTTTTAATCACTTAGGAACCCAAAACTCACTGGGCAGTAGAGCAGAATGATGCCTGGAGTCTAAGCTGTTTAAGTACAAGGCAGACGTCCAGCCTGAGGCAAATCTCGGAATGAATAAAGCTCAGGGATGTAGCCATTCTGTCCAGCGGTAGCAGTTTGGCTTTCAAATTTGGTTTTAATTTTTTTGGTTTTCCTTCATTGTGCAGCTGACAATAAGGCTACACTGAGGGGTGTAATGCTCGCTCCAAATCTTCAGTGTATCAGATGCGACATAATTTTGTTTGACAGTCTCAAATCAAAATCTGCTAAGTCAGAATGTTTGAACTGAATGTGAACTCCTCCTTAAAATATTAGGAGCTGAAGAGCAAGCAATCTGGCATCAAATCATTTCTACTCATTCAGGCAATTGTAAAATGAATGTTTTAGAGGCAACTGATGATTTCATCACAGCAAAAACACACAGCCTGTAGTCTAGGCCAATTTACTGGCTTTGCATGACACGTAACTGACAGGTCTGATAGCTAACACTGCGTGGCAAAGACAGACATACCTTATTCATGAGAATTGTTAGTATAATGTATTAGGTTCTGATCATGTGCTTGGAAATGTCAGCGTTAATTTAGGAAACATTTACTGCATCAAGGCAATTGCAATATATGTTATAGATTGCAGAAAGACGGGGGCGGAGGGAGGTGGGGGAAGAGAGAGAAATCCAGCTGGAAGACAGATTCCTAAATCAATAAAAGACAAAAGGGAGCTCTATAGTCACCAATGTACATAGTATTCCAGCATACGCAGGTGGTAAATTTTTCCCTAGAAGCTCCATTAAACTTGTATTTTAGAAAGTCATCTGTTTTATTTTGAAGTCCCAAAATGACAAGTCTACAGCAATATAACCCAGTTACTCTGATTACAAAACATGTGCATCATGTTTCAAGGCTGAATATGTCTAAGTTCAACTTCCAGCCATCAGATCATGTATATTTATCAACAACACTGAAAAACAGTTAGCTACAGTTCTCTTCTCCAAGGATATTTCCAGATGGTAGTGTTTACATTGACACAGTTCATACTTCATTAAAGTGAATTTTTATGGTCAAGGAGGATGCTAGGTTTTCCTGATATAGGTTGTAAACTCCAAGGCTTCATGGGGGGGAAAAAAGATTTTTTTAAATAAGCCATTTCTTTAAAGATATAAAAGAGAGGATTTTCAAAAGCATAAATTGGTATTTCTACCCAGCTTCTATATATTGGGTGCCCAGTTGCCTTCTCTGTCTCCAAAAATCTCCTCTTTTTGTACAGGGAAGTTGTGTAGATAATTCAGTTTTGTCATGTGAAATGTTTTTCATTCACCATGATGACAGCAAGTACTGAACATATGTCTAAATGCATTGTAAAAGGTGAAAATAAGTTTATCTGGAAAGGTGGAGCACGGTGCACTCAGATGATCCCAGATAAACTTAAGTAGGTTGAAGACTTTTAGAGACCCACTGCCATTTCTAACTCACCCTCAAGTCCCAGAACTTCCCAATGTTGTTGGCAATGTCTGAGCCTGCATTAACCCAGATGTTCCCATTAGATCCTGCCATGACAACATCTTTGCTTTTCTCTGTTTTTCTCTAGTTTTTTGGGGGGCCTGTGATCTGCCACTGTATGAAGATGTTGAAAGGCAGCTTACAGGGGGAGCAAGTTTGTCTCATTGCAAAAGGACTTCTATCACTTCTCCAGCCCTGTGGCTGTTGTCCTTTCAGGAAGGAAATTATACTTGACAATTTAGTTTTGCGAAACTGATAGGGGTCCCTATCCCTCTCTATGCAGCTCCTCCTCCTGCTGCATTCCAAGTGTCTGCAAATCGATTCATTATTTCTCCCAGAAGTTTTCACTGAAAATTGGGCAAGCTTCTCTATTCTCCCAACTACTCCTTAAGTATTTGAATAAAATCCTGAATGGTCTGCATTGAATAGTTCATTAAGTATTAGAGAATGAATTTCAGCTGGTTTCTAAGCATCTAATTTGCCTAAGTTCTAACGTGGGTTTTTACCTTTGTCTGGTTTAAACACTTATCTCTTTATTTCCTCATAGTTGCCCTAACTGGATGATCATGGATCCTTTTTGTAAAAAGACAAAAGCAAAAAATGCACTAAACAATTGAACTCTCTTGGTCTCACTTTTAAGTAGCCTTTCTTCCAGCTGCTTATGAAACTAATTTATTGCTTGACTTTGTATTCTTATCAAATATTTTCTTGCTACCTTTTCCAATACTTGCTAGTTATAGTCCATTCTACACCTTGCCCTTTGACTTTGTCTCAAAATTTCACCTAACTTTTATATATTTTTAGGAGTTAGATTGTTATAACCACAGTAAGTTGACTCAGCTTCCACTTTTCCAATGTTGATTACTTGAGTTTCAAATCATCAAAAAGTTCTCGAGTACCGAGAGCTACCACTTCTGAATTAATTGTTACTTTAAAACTTGCTCCCTGCAGGATTTTCCACATCTGCTCTGAATACACAGCAGATTGGTTTTGAAGTTCATATAACTTATTCTTTTGAACTTACTCATTCCCTTCCAGCACAAAAATCATAAACTTTGCCACTGCACTATATGGTCACTCAAGAGCAAGTTGTGTTTCGTTTTCCCATTTTAGGCCATTCTTCCTTACTGGTCAGAATAAAATCTGGAATTATCTGATTTATACTTCCTTTTTCCATATTCCCCACCAAGAAGATTCATGAATGTTTGGTCAGTTTGGATGGGATCTATTTCAATAAAGGGAAGTCATGCCAAATTCTATGTGATTCTATGATAGTTGGAGAAAAGAGATATACACTTTTACAGTACACTGGTCATCTGACCCATGTAAAATGTGTCTAAGTTAGGGCAAGCTCAATTGTACCGTAGAAGAGGCTACATCTTTCTGTTAGCTATAGAAGGAGACTAAAGGGTTATATGCCCTGCACTTCTCAATATTAACAAAGCCTGAATTTAGATTAATCCACTATTTGCTCCTAAGGAGCTTAATCTACCTGCCCTTCCAGCTGGTGTTATCCTATTAACGTATGACAGCACCTGTGCTCTAAGCTCCCTTTCTCTCCAGAGATTTTATTTTTACATATCTATCACATACATCACCTACCATGCAGTATTGATCCTCTGGATATGTTTAGCAACATATTCTCCCTTGATTTTCAAACAAGTTCTTTCTTTAAAACAGTCCGATCACGTGAATTGATTTACTCGTTCAAGTCACTGCACTGATTATATGCTAACATTCCCAATATATAACATACAATGCTGTACACATTACTACAAGGCAAGTTTATATAGTTGTATTTTTCCTATTGGCTAAGTAGGATTAATGTTGAAAACACAAAGGGAGTCTTTATGGACAAGTGCAGCTAAAGGCCACAGAATTTGATAGAATCTCCTATGCCAGAGGACAGAGTCATATATCATCCACACCACCACAGGGAAGCATCCTAAGGATATGGTCAGTGCCTCTGCAAATAAGTCTTGTAAGGCAAAGGGAGTATCTTTTATAATCCTAATGCTATTACACAAGTGACAAACACGTTCCATGGAGAAAACACTCCAGGCCCTATAGAGAGGGTTCAAACATTTTCCAAGCAATTTGGAAAAAATAAATAAAAAAAAATCTGAGAAGGAAAACCAAATTGTATTTGCCCTTTTTCTTAGTTTTGTAACTAGGTAACAAAATGCATTCTTTGCCTTAAGTAGTTTTACTGCTTTTACCATGAGCAAAAAAGCCATTTTAAATGAGAAAGCTGAAAGTTTCTCTGCACCAAGGTAAGGTAAGTCAATCTGAAGGGCAATTCTAACTGTAGGAAATATAAAGCATAAATATTTGCTATAAATAAGCACAGAGCCCTTACACTCTATCCTGCTCTATACACACACATTCTGGAGTAGAAATTGGAGAACATTATATTTTTCCAAATGCATATTGTATTTTTGCTACAGATGTGAGTGAGAAGGTGGGTAGGAGTTGTGTGGGAGGAACTAGGCAGAAAGACGTGTTTAAGCTGTTCATAAGGGAAAGCAAACATCTCACCAAAAAAGGACAGAAGGACAGTGCACAGACAGAAGACAAAATCTGCTCAATATCAGAGATCACCTTCCCTCTACAAGGGAGAATCGTGTCAAAGACCAGAGACAGTACTGAAGTGAGTTGCTGAAATGACAGCATTGCAAACTAACAATAGATAATGTCATGAACCTGTGACAGGAAGCCCCACAGAATATCTCTGATAGCCCCTTCCCAATGCATAATTATTTGATTCTCAGAAAGTAGCAGGGGAAAAAAATACTGTCTTTCCCCATATATGCATATATCCTGGTACTATGCTAGATCAAGAGGAAAATCATACAGAACTTGGTTGATTCAGATAAGATAGTAGGGAAAATGGAAGCATTATAAGAGTACTAACTGCACCTTCACGGTGCAGTCTGTTCTTTTTCGACTCTTTCTCCTGTTGCTGTTGAGCAATTACTCTTCAGGAAACTTGTTTTATTTCCTTAAGGTAACCTGTGGGATGTGTCACTTGAGAGGAGCAATCTTGCTCCAGAGCAAGCAGCCTCCTTTATGTCTTGATTCTACTTTCAGGTTACCAGCCACACTTCGTCCTGCTGCTGTGAACCACAAGGTACTAAAGCATTCCTACAGGGGAATGAAATAAAACTGATATGGCTTTTACGGTCCACAATTTTATTTTATTTTTCTTTGTGATGAAGCAAGCACGATGTTAGGTGAAAAACCAAACATCTGTTATAAGAGCAAACACATATGAAATGTGTGATTCAGTTTAAGACACCTAAATATAGACATGTACACATGGTAAGTGTTTAAGCTTAAAATCAATGGTCACCCGAGCAAAACAGGCAATAAAGCATGCAGAGCAATTCAACTTGCTCTACACAACTCAGAGTTGGCCAGCTGAATCACTCTCTAGCCTCCTTTGACTTTAATGGCAACCAGACACCCAGCAAGTATATAAAGAACCATAGAATCGTAGAATCACTTTGTTTGGAAGACACCTTTGAGATCACAAAGTCCAACTGTAAACCTAACGCTGCCAAGCTACCAATAAACCATGTCCCTCAGCACCACATCTACCCATCTTTTAGATACCTCCAGGGATGGTGACTCAACCACTTCCTGTTCCAATGCTTGACAACCCTTTCAGTGTAAAAAGTTTCCTAAGATCCAATCTAAACCTCCCCTAGTGCAACTTGAGGGCATTTCCTCTTGGTCTATCACTTGTTACTTGGGAGAAGAGACCGACCCCCACCTGGCTAAAACCCCCTTTCAGGTAGTTATAGAGAGAAATGAGGTCTCCCCTCAGCCTCCTTTTCTCCAGGCTGAACAACCCCAGCTCCCTCAACCTCTCCTCATAAGACTTGTTCTCCAGACCCCTCACCAGCTTCGCTGCCTTTCTCTGGACTGTCTCCAGCACCTCAATGTCTTTCTTATAGTGAGGGGCACAAAACTGGACACAGTACTGGAGGTGGGGCCTCACCGGTGCCCAGTACAAAGGTACAATCACTTCACTAGTCCCGCTGGCCACACTGTTCCTGATACAGGCCAGGATGCTGTTGGCCTTCTTGGCCACCTGGGCACGCTGCTGGCTCATATTCAGCCGACTGTCGATGAACACCCCCAGGTCCTTTTCTACCAGGCAGCAGATGTAGATGTCTACATTTAAGTATCTTAATATGAGCTTTAGTCTTGTCCAAAGACACAAAATTCAGTCATTTCAAAAGTTAAGATTCAATGCTAATACTTGCTGTTACATCCTTATGGCTATTAATTCACCTTAAATTCACCTTAATTCTCTCTTTTATATAGATTTTTTACTTGATGCAGTCTTATGGAAAATTATAAAACTGTTTCAAAAACAATGTCATCATAGAAATTCAAGGAGCAATATGCTCTAATTTTTTGTGTGTAAATTGTAAATCTGAATTTTGCTGCTGAACTTATATACTCTCTGTGCTTTAGGTATTGTACCTATAGATAAAATTGCCCACTTGGCACTGAAAGTGCTTTGAGGCATATAGGTTAAACCACCTAAAATAAGTAGATATGTTTTGTCATAATTTTGATTTGAGATTGTAAGGCAAAAAATGATGTGGCAATTTTTGTTTGAATATGACCATATTCCTTCTCCTGCTTCCCCAGGAATTTCCCCTAAAATTTACGATGTATTGACTGTGTACCTCTTTCCCAAGCTTACAAGAGTTGTGCTGTTGTCTGTCAGCATGGGTGTATGCACTATGTGTGGCTGCTTTATGCGTATGGCTCTTGGAAATTATTTGTTCTCATGCAGATGATTTTGACTAAACAACACCGGGTTCCCATCACTATTTTGATAAGGAATTATCCTTTAGCATTGGAAGTAGAATTTTAAACTGCAAGGATGGCATCAAGGAATGTTACTTTTGATTTGTACCAGAGCCTGCATTTTCCTAACAGATGGAGAACTTCGGGTTAGGTCAGAGTTCAAGCAGCCTCTAAGTCTAGACTTGGCCCAGACTTCCCAGATGATTTTAAACAAATCAATTAACATAATGGCACCTCATTTTTACTGCTCTAAAATGGAAATAATACTTCCCTTGATATTCTGAGGTGTTTAATTTGGGTTACACACATCTGAGACAAAAGTTAATCTGCGTGTACACAGTGCCTAGCAAGTCAAATCTTGATGTTAATTATTATTCAAAATGCTATTTGATAAGATTTACATTATACTAATAAGAGGGCAATACTACAGGCAGGGATATATTCTGTTAAAGTGATGAACATGCGCTGGTCATGTATGGATTACTACATTTTAAAGACATTCAGAAGTGAGAAGGAAAATGGTTGGTTTAGTGACAATTCACAAGAGCATCATGAATTATAGCAAGAAGAAACCAGCATTTAAAAAATCCTACCTTTTAGGGGAAAAAAATCAGTTTATCATGACTGTAACACTATAATTCACTTTTTTGCTATTTGAAATGTTTTACCATTTGAAACAGAACATTTTCCATTATTCTTCAATTTGCCTTCAAGGTACAGCTAGAATTCATTTTGTGTCTCTGCACAGAAGCACGGGGGAATATCAGCCTGCTTTCCAAGATAAGTTTTAAACATTTCCAGTCAATTAACTGAAAACAGAAAAATGCGGCTCACTGCATTTCCTAAGGTTTTAGCCAAGAGCAGATCTCTATCATTACTGATCCTGTGATGCCATCTGGTGGAACCTGGGAAATAAGAAACTCAAATTTCATTCGTCCAAGGCTCTTTCCCTGGGAAGGCTGTAGGCTCCGACCCCTCAGTCCCATCCAACAGCCAGGAGGCAGAAAGAGAGGCAAGGAAATTATGGGATTTGGCCATAATTTGTCCAAGCCTTGTGGGCTGACTCTGGGACTATGTATATATCCAGTGAGTCACCCAAAGACAATGCATCTTGCTGGCTTTGTTGGGTCTAACTTGTGGATTTGCAACCTATTTAAGGTACTTTTATAGGTACCTTCCCGAAGGTGAGCAGACACATCTCAACCAGTCAGCACTGCCATATTCTCAGCACAAGCATGAATTGGGAAATTGTTGTGCTCCTCCTTTTCCACATGGGATGCCGAGGCTTAGAAAAATAAAGCATCTCACCCAAGATTACACAAGAGGACATTAACTACATCAGAGAATTAAATCCAGAGCTCCAAAGTTTAAATCACTTACTATGCTTCCTGCCCGAAAGAAATTTAACCAAGCTTGAGTTAATTAGAAATACTGGCTTTGAGGGGTACTATTTATTCTTGGTAAAACAGATTTGTCGTGTTTTGAGAAACAAACGTGAAACTATTTCTGCAGGGAAGTTAAGTGTTTCAGAGGGGTAAGACAAGAAAGAATAAAAAGAGAAAAACGGACCTACTTTGTGCAGCCCTTATAAATCTAAGGTGTCTGTGACCCTTCACTAGGCAATGGTCTAAGATTAATCAGGTCTAAAAGCAGCCTGTGCGTGACATTTGCTTAATTTGAATATGGAGAAATGGATTCATAATAGTTATTTGTGACTAAATAAGTCGGCAGTGCCTGGCTTGGTAATTGCCTGGGGATATGCATGCAGTCTAATTTAGTAATAATTTCCATCCCTCTCTGCTCAATGAACAAATAAACTACTCTTGCATGACAACTAAAAGCTACAGCAACACTGGTAACCTTAATTAGAACTTATGGAAAACATTGCTACGAAACAGACAAAAATGAGAGTTAAAAATTCAACTGTGGCAGTATCCTACAGTGCTAAATATAACCTTGCTTAAAAATAAAGGAAAATGCACTTTTACATTTGTATCTGAGCTGCTGGATTTCTGAATACTATGTACTGTGAAAGGCTTTGATCTCATATTGCTCTTTCAATCAGCCTTATTTTCCTGCAGCTAGCTGAAGAAAAATAAATTGCATAATTGTCCTGAAGACATTGGCATTTTTATTCTTCAGTTTTTTTGTCTGTGTTCTTCTTGGCACAGGCATATGCCTTCCTTAATTCTTCGTGTATAAGAGTCTCTTTTTGTTTTCTTGCAGTTTCCTCCAAATTTTCTTCTCAGGGACCTCTTATAGCACCTGAACATCTTTTACTTGCCCTTTCTAAATTTTTATGAAAGCATTTTCAAGGAACAGGACTAGACAAAATATATCATAATGTCAGGTTACCGCATGCTTTTGGTGTTAACAAGCCAGATTTTCCATATAACGCAAAGCAGCGCCGGGACCTTTCCACACCAAAACTTTGACAGGTAGAACATAAATCCACCTTTCATAGAACAGGCCAGTGGCCAAGAAATTCCTGAAAAATGTAGGAAAACCACTTCCAGCTCCCTCATGAAGGGGTTTAAACAGGAAAGTGCCACATAACAATGCTACAAACTGTCCAGGATCCAGCCCCTGCTGCTAAGCAAAGTGTAGCTGAGGATGCAAGACCCACTGGGATGGAACGCATGACAGCAGGAGACAGTGGGACACAGCAGCCTGGTGGGTCCTTCAGTCATCCGGGATGAACAATTCCTGTCTTTCAGAACTTTGCCTTAAGGCTATTTATGTTCTTCACATAAAACAGCCCTCGACTGTACCAACTTGGGATAGTTGCTTTTTTTCTGTAAGGCAGCGTAATATGAATGGATATTTAACTACATTTTCAAGGCTTTAATTGTCATCCAAAATCCTTTACATTCAGATTGTTTCAGTCAGATGTTCAATTACTTGACAGAGCCTAAACCATAAATGCTCTGTGTTTTCATATACGTGCTATCAATATATGCATGAAAGAAAAATTAAAAAGATGTTTTTGAGAGTAAGTATGCAAAATATAACTTCAGGCTACAAAGCCTTTTATCCTCTAAAATTTGAAAATGAATTTCAGAGAGATCATCAAATTCATTAGAGGCACAGAGATAATTAACATAACCTAATTAATCTCCTTCTTGAGTTGGGCCGTTTGCTAAGCAGTGTAGTGCACACTAGATGGCACCACCAGCCTAGATTAGTTCATCCTACTGCGTTTTCTTCTCAAAGAAAAACTGAAATTACAGATTCACAGAATCACAGAATGATCTGGGGTTGGAAGGGACCTCTGGAGATAATCTAGTCCAGCCCTCCTGCCAAAGCAGGTCCACCCAGAGCAGGTTGCACAGGAAAGTGTCCAGGCGGATTTTGAATGCCTCCAGAGAAGGAGACTCCACCACCTCTCTGGGCAGCCTGTTCCAGTGCACTGCCACCCTCAAAGTGGATAAGTTCCTCCTCATGTTTAGATGGAACTTCCTATGTTCAAGTATGAGCACGTTACCTCTTGTCCTGTCACTGGGCACCACCGAAAAAAGACTGGCTCCATCCTCCTGACACCCACCCTTTACTGAGAAATATCTTTGGATTTAGTAGTGTATTTCAGGCAAATGGAACTGGATAATGGGCTAAACTGGGAGATATGAGGTCTGCACTGTGTTTAGGTCTTCCCTATGGTGTTGCCATTCTGTAGATAGCATTAAGCAGAGAAACGTCTCACTCTGAACTAAGTACAGGTAACACCATTAACAAATGCAATAAAAACAAAGAGCAAATAAACAAAATATTCAATGATAAACTGTTTTCAACTTGGGATTTCATAACATGGAAACCAAAAAGACTTCTGCCTGTGTCTCTTGCAGTACAGACCAAGAACAAGATGAAGCAGTTGGCCAGCAAAGCCCAACACAAATACTTACAGACAAAATCTGGTCTCCTCGCTGCAGTTCTCCGCTGAGGTCGGCAGGCCCGCCTGCTAGGATGAAAGACACGAATATGCCTTCCCCATCTTCTCCTCCCACAATGTTAAAACCAAGTCCTGTGGAGCCCTTGTGCAGGATGATTTTTCGAGGTTCTCTGTATAGAAACAAAATGATAATCTTTATCCATTCAAAACTCTTAGTGTGTATGTATTTCTCAAGGCATCTTAAGCATAATATATTTTGCTTAACACACAATGGCCTGTTATTGCCTAAAGAAACCATTTAACAAGTGAGATAAATCTACTAATTGGAGGACAGATGAGGTAAGAATTAACCAGCATTATATTTTTTTTTCCTTCATGGTTGAATCCAAACATCTCTATTAATTTGTGCGCACTGCATTGGAGTCATCTTCACAAAGTTAAGGGATGTATTTATTACAAGAAAAACCAAAACAATGAAGATATTTTATAATCTAATTTATAGCAATACTGTAAATACAAGTAGAATCAATCTTTACATGGTACCTTTTTTTTTAGTCTTGCTTCGTGAACAAGCGAACAAAGGAAAAATTTGAAACTCTAGGCAAAGCAATGACAAGTGTGTTTGATCCCGACAGATTTGGAGCAAACAACATTTGTATGATCGAGCTAATAGAGCAGAATCTCATGAAAAACTCTGGTTTGACATTATCAGGAGCTTTCAATTGTAAAGTTACACAGCAGCTTTGTCACTGAAGCAGACTGAGAGATATCTACTTGTGTCTTACTGGTTTAAAGAGCTGTTTGTTATGATGGAAATCAATAAATAATAACAGCTACATCTCATACACCACTTTGCATCTGCAAATTGAAAATACGCCCCAAAGGAAGTAAACATAATAACACACGTTTTACTGATGGGAAAACTGATGTCCAGAAAGAAATGACTTTCCTATGCAATCAAGGTAGCATCCTTGAGAAAGTGTCCCAGATATTCTGGTTCCCAATCTCTACTCTACATATGAGGCCTCAGGTCTGTCTCTCCCTTGGATACAGAAGCGCACACCACCACATATGCATGTACACACACCATATTTATTAGTACTTACCCATTTCAAATCCCTCTAACTTTTCAGGAAAAGTGTAAATACTATTATGTTAGTGTGTGTAAATCTTAAGCCCGGCCCTGCAAATACTCACAAACACGAACATTTACGTGTCTGTGACTCCTCACAGAGCAATAGGATGTTCTTCTAATTCCCAATTTTTACAAATAAAATTTACCAGCAAAGTCACAATTGTAAACACGCACACACACCCCATCTATAGAAACACGCTCCAGAATGCTTCCTGTAAAATAGATCCAGTATTTCCCATGTACTGTATAACAGTTCTACATCATACAAATGGCTTTTTCATATCCATTTTGCCTTTAAAGAAGAGAAACAAAGGGAGAGAGGGAAGAGATGCATCGAGGGATGCCTTATTTGATGTGAGTTAAGTCCCCGTGCTGTATACATTGGGAATTAACCTTTACATGATAATTCCAAGATCAGTAGATATTTGTTCATCTTTGCCCAGTGCTGATGTTCAAACAGCATCCCCAGCTTGATCATGATCTTTAAATAACATCTCAACTTTCTGAAACTGAGCATAATATTTTTGAAAGAAAAAACTAAAGCAAATTTTTAATATTTTAAAGGTGATTGTAACCTTTAGTGAAAGCATTAGTCCTACTCCATACGGTCATCCATCTTTTTCTTAATATTGCATAGTCAGAAAACAACCTTTAAAAAATACAGCTGTGAGAAAAAGACATATTGTCTTGAGTTTGTACACTCTTGAAATATTTTCAACCAATCAGAAAATAAAGGGGTTTTTATTTTCTTTTGGGCCATTGCTTCTGATTTGCCATGTTGCAACACTTTTAGCACCCTCTTAAATATGTGCAGACTAGATATAATGTAATCCAGATCCAAGAAATCTAAACAGGTTTTTAATTAGGAAGGGTGGCCTGGGGCTTGGAGCAGAACTAGGACAGGGAGCTGTAAGCGTGGATTCCCTCCCCCGCTTAGCCCATGTGCTGCTGAGTGATCTGGGCAAGTCATTTGTTCTTCCAGCTTCAGTTTCCTCATCCCCAAAACGCTACGGTGACACTTGTCATCTTCAAGCCCTACAAATCAAAAATACTTTGCGAGAGCTGAGTTACTGCCACTTTTATTTACCTGAGTATTGAGGAAAAAGAGGCAGTAAAGCCAAACAAATAAATTTGCATGTTCTGCTGGTGAGAAAGCAGAAGAGCTCGTGTTGAAAATGAAACTGAGTATTTCCACATGTGACAGACAGCTTGGATCATAAAGTTGAAAGCCAGTGCTATGGGCAAAACTAGGTCAATACAACTGGGTATCCACTGAACAGTAAGCTGTGCAGCTCAACAAAAAGTTGGCCCAGTTATTAATCCCTGTCTCTGATCAAGTCAGCAGATTTATGCTAAAATGCTGTCAGTGCTGTTCTGTAATTTTGGCCTTTTGACAGCAAAATTCACATTCTGTTCTTGGATGATTATGAGCAGAGGAAGCTCAAACAACACGAGGAAATGTCAAAAGCTGTGATTAGAACACAATGAGTTTTGGCTCCTGCTCTTTAGCCTAATCAGGTCATTTTGGTCATGGCTCAGATTTGGTTGTATAGAGACTGACCAACAATAACATGTCTTCATATTTCTTTCATATTTGAGTATCCTGCAGAATCTGAAAGGTGGATGCAGGAACAGACACGTGGTGGTGTCATCATCATAGAAATAACGTTTAGCCACAACTATATTGCAAAAAATACAGGAAGTAGAAGGAATATGCCAATTCTCCATAGTATAATAAACTACTATGATTTTTTAAATATATCATGGTTCCCACTTGCATGGTGTACTTAGTGTGAAAATGAAAAAAAAAATTATAGAGATAACAAAGGTTTGTAGCACACTATGGTGCAAACAAACTACACCAGCCACTGATGAGGGCCTCTCTTAAGAGTAACGTAGAAATGAGTTACCTGTCAATACTTTAGCTAGAGAAAATGCTACTTTTGATAAAGAGAAGATGAGGATGTTACTTATTTATTCATCTGGAATATAAGTTTAGAGTCATCTCTTTCAATATGATTAAGGAGATCTAAGAACTGGTGCTCCAATTTTTCTTTACTATCTGGGAAGCAACATTAGGAAGAACTCCTTTGCCTCTATTAGAGAAAAAGGGGCTTTCGACAGAATGCAGTTAAATGCCGTATAGAAGTAACGGAATTAAAAGACTTAAAGATGAGATGGTGATGGGAGAGTATGAAGCGAAGGAAAAGTAACTCAAATGTGAACGATGCTTTCTTGCAGTCAACGCACTCAGTAAAAGTGTGTAGTTCTCTACAGAAAACAGCAACTGAGGCAAAGGTAATTTCAGGGTAACTTATTTTACAAGCTGACAGTTTTGTTTGGAGACAGCAGGTGGCACTCTCTTGCTACCCAGTAAAAGGGAACAGCCCAAGAGCCAGTGTTTCTGAAATGCCTGTTTCTGCATCCAGCTTTACCTACTTATCCCATTTACAATTTCTTCTGTGATAAATACGGCTCAAGGTAAGTTTTGAGGTGCTAACAAAGCGTACGAGCACTTTAATTCTGTGTGTGCATGTTTTGTGCCCTCCTGCAGCTATGTACCAAATACAAACAGAGAAGAGCAGCAGGGGAAATCGAGCAGAAATTAGAAAGGAGTGTGAGATGAAAACATTCCTGGACTGACAGAAGGCAGCAGAAGGGGAAAAAAAAAGACAAAACAAAACAAACAAAAAAAAGAAAAGAATACAAAAAGAAAAGAGAGAACAGAATAAAGGGAGACAGTGCATCTCTAAAGGAGAACAGGGAAGGAAATAAAAAGGTAGAGAAAGAAGAAAGGAAGATTCACTATAATTGAGCCAGGAGCAAATCAAGTGCTGCAATCCACACAAATTTACAGGCTCAGAAATCAATGGGAGAATCAATTTGGATGTACTTGGTTACTTGCTTCAGGGAATGCATCAGATCAGACCCTGTAAAGCATATTACAAATTGCAGTCCGGATGTAAGAGCAAAGTATTATTAAATTAATATTTGAAACCAATAAGCAGTAACAAATCAGAGTGGGTAAAGCTTCCACACTGAAGAAAATTTCTGCTATCATAAAAATGCAATTAACAAAAATAAGTCAAAACCATGAGGCATTTTTCCTTGTGAACAGGGGGGTTTTGCTTCACGTTTGTTTTATTTGTTCATTATCTTGAAAATATCTAAGTGTTTTGTATTTGCTACACTTGCACTGAATTTTTTTTTTTTGATCAGTTTACTCTTTTACAATAAGGAAATGATAAGACAAAAAAAAAAGAGTATTCCTATTATCCTTCTATAGATTGTGAATCCATAGTAATTATGGATTTAATTTAAGAGATTAAAAACTGGACTGATAAATGAAGAAGAAGAGCTTTCTGAAAACAAGTAATTTTTATAGTAACTAACTGAAAGAAAATCCATTTTTAATTTGCCTATTTTGTGCTGCTGGCTACATTAAAGAATGCAGTCAGTTTTAGCATTCATGTCACACTGACACGGCTCTGTCTTTCTGCTTCTTTTGCACCATCTATTAAATTTGGGCATTGAAATGATTTTGTGCTTCTTGGAACATCTACGGAAATATTAAGTGCGCTGGGTGCTTTCAAATATCAGATCCTAGAGAGTTCTTCAGTTATAGACAATCAATGAGGTATTCCAAATCTGCAGGGATTTAGAAATATGGCTTTGATCTTGCTTTTTGGGGGGGGTTGGTTTTGGTTTTTGGGGTTTTGGGTTTTTTTGGGGTTTTTTTGTTTTCTTTTTTTTTTTTTTTTTAATGCTGTTTGCTTCACAAAGGATATTGCAATCACACATCCACCCATGCACATGCTGATTTGGTGTTACAGTAACACACATCGCAGAATGCCCAGAAGAATATTTATTGATATTACTGGGTGAACTAAGGCAGCACCCAGGATCCAACTGAGGCCCCACAGGCTCTGTGCAAAGCTCTACACACATATCACACAACAAAAAATATTCAAGCTGCTTAAAGTAGCAAACAGCAGGAGGGAAAACTGAAGCAGAGATAAATTCTATTAGTTGGTTAAGGTCACACATTAGTGCGTGGGGGGAAAAAACCCAAATCTCAGGGCTCAAAGTACCCTTCTGCTCAGTATGGTGTTTGGCTTCTGACGATTCACTGTGAGCACTGAGCTATTCCTGCTTAATGAGTTGGCTAATCAAGCCATTTCTTTCTCAGTACAATACTTCCAGTTTTCATCTCATGCTTCAAAAAATTCTGATAAATAACTGCATGTTTATTTCAGACAGCCAAAGGGCATTCATACTGGAAGGGCCTAGAAAAGGTAATTCAAATAGATTGAGCGTTCATCTTCACAGCATTTAACAGAGAAAGGCAGGATGGACAGAGAATGTGCCAGTGTGTATGATGTTCTAAAATCTGATTAATCATGCAAGAGAGAGTTTGAAATCTTAAGTGGCTGAAGGCCTGAATATGCACACACACCTTTTTAATAGACTTTGAAGTTCAAGCAAAACCATACTTACTCATCTTATTTAAATTTTATTACCTTCTACAACTCTGTTTCACAACAATTTAGAGAAAAATCTATCCGTAGTGCTCTCATTTATTGCTTTATTGCGATATCACTTCTGTGGCATCTTGGCTTTTACTTTTTCCCTTGTTATTTCCCTCTTAGGCCTGGCAAAACCTGTCCACCACCATGTGAAGCACCCACTGGCCCTTGCCTTCCTCCCCAGCCCTCCCTCAGAGCTGCCTTTCTTGGGAGGTTTCCAACACACCACGACCTGGCAGTGGCAGGGAGCTGGCAGCCCCTTCCAGCCCCCAATCCTTTACCATCTCAGAGCCTGGAACACGTCACTGTCACACACCAGCGTTGCGCCTGATCCAGTAGGGTCTGATCCCTGATTTCTGACTTTTTTTTAAAAATTATTGTCCTGATTCCAATTTGGTTGAAAAGAAAAAAATAAGTAAACCTTCCTCTTATCTGTTGCGCTCACACTGAGCATCTCAGTCCAGAGAGGTAACTTTGCCTTCTTAAACTGTGCCGATGTTTTGCTCATGTGCAGAGCATTCATTTTCATTACATGTAATCCATTAGTGACATTATTTCATTTTACTGAATGTTGATATAGTAACAGCTAAGCATTCGGCCTCTAATGAGATGCTCACTTATCATATCACATAGCAAAATACGCTTTTTCGTACTACGGTTACCCATTCTCCTGGAAGAAAGTGTTTTATCTGTTTATTTGACTATGGTTTCCTTGGCATTCCTTGTTGATTGAGTGTTGTCATTAACTGCAGAAGCAATCCTTTATCCCAACTTTAATAGTCACAACATTTTTTTAAGCATTTATTCTGCAAACATCATGTCTAACTTGTCACAAACTTTGAAGCTTATTTAATACGAGGGAACCTACTGGGAGCCAGGCTTCAACCTGACTGATGCATGCATGAGCGCACTGGCTTATACATGTGCAACTTTATTTGTTTGTGGGAACCCCTCTGGACTTTATCAGTCTTTCATTTTGTCTTTTGTAGAGAAATTAAAGCTTGCACACCAGGCAATGTTTTCTGCTTCCAGCTAGCAAGATGGGATTGGCATACAGGAATAATCTTTTATTTGAAAAGTCAAACTGGTCTGTATTTTTACCATGACACCTGACATTTACTTTACATGCACAGGAGAGCATCTCCTACATTTGAGATATCTCATTGATTTCTAGAGCGACAATGTAGGACAGCCAATATCCTCTTTAACTTGGCAAGGGAGATGATTATTCCTGTATGCTTCTTCATTTATACTTTATACTCTCATATAAGCACTTGCCTCTCTTCCCTGATCAAAGGGGTGCATTATTTACATGCTAATAATCAAAATAAATCCTGAAAATTGCATCTCTGTCCCACCTGCCATACCCAGCACAGGCAACTCCATACTAGAAAGGTTGCTTTGCGTCTTGCTTTTAAAAACTATTGGTTCCATATTGGAACCACTTTTCTATAAAGTATTACTTACAGCATTCGATGGCTCTATTTACCATGAATGCTCCGGCTTTTCAGTTTATAAACAAAGCTGGCAGAGATGGAAATGGTGATAGAGAACCACATTGCACTGTCAGGGGACGGGAGGTATTCAAAGGCTACGAGAATACCTAGAAATAGCAGTGCCTCTAAGCCACGTCTCGAAATATCAATACACAGCCCGTTAGTAGTTCATAGCAAGCACCCAGATTTACTTTATATAAGACACTTTTGAAACACAAAGCAGTCTGCAATATCTGTCCTGCTCAGAATAAAAATTCTTACCCTTAGTCATGGTTCAAATGCTGTTTATTTATATATAAATATTTATATATATATTTGAGATACTCAGTCACGTTGATAAATTCGTTTAAAATTTCCATCAAAGCACACTTGATCAAATAAGTTGAAATCCCAGAATCTAAGCAGCTCAGCAGAAGAGATGACTGGTAGCATATAAAATACAATTTAGTCTGAATGTCAACTGCGGAGAGAACAGCTATCATACACCACTAACATTATAGCTTCGTGCGATAGTACAGCAAGATTTCCAAATAACAGGTTTTAGTTTTCATCCAATATTTTTCCTATTTTGAATACTCACAGTTAGAATTGTTCATCAAAACCATTTCAAAAAAACTCAGACTAACAATATTTTCAAATCCAAACATTATAGTTTTCTTGTTTTTAAACCATGCAAATAAACCACCAGGGAAGTTACTAATTAGATCGCACTAACAGTGACATCAAACACCTGTGAAGTTCATGCTTCTATACACATAATAAATCTGTTTACCTCATGTACAGTTATTAAGCTGTGAAGAATATATGGCTTGAATATAAAGAAAATTTAATCTTTAAAGTCATCTCTTTTTTTCCACCTTGCTAATATTTTTTTTGCTATACCCTCCCTAAGAAAAATGGTTTTACATATGAATCCTTTACCTAGATCAAATAACTACTAAAGTTTTTTAAAAGAGCTATTCTAGCCAGCTCAATTATCACATATTCAACAGGGTGGAAAGGAATAAATGCCAGCGAATGCAATTCCCCCTGTATTACTTTAAGCCTCCCATATTTCATTTATCTTTCACAGGACCCAACAATTATATTACTTCAGTGCCTACAGAGTCAGTCAGAGCGAGCCAGCCTGCAGGCCACAAATCTAAGGGTGTGCAGCTATTTACAAAGAGCACCTCAAAAGCAATATCATGAGTCACCTAAATACAGGTCTCAACTGAGGAAACCCAGTTCCTAAAAGAGAAAAATAACTTTGTCTTAACCTCAAATTGTATTAGCTGTAAACACACTTAGCAGCATGGACCTCACAAAAACATTAGAATAAATTGAGCTTTAACATAATGAAATATTTAGGGCTGAGCTGATTACCTATTTTTGCTCAGCGGTCTAATAGGCTAACAGTCCCACTTTCCTATGTGAAATGAAATATGATTCAGTGTAAGTTGATTAGTAATAATTACAAGCCAGATATTCCTCTACCTCCTGAACAGCAGGAGACCTGTAATATCAATTGCAGATTTCCTGCGCTCTAATGATTCATACAAAATATATGTGAGTTGTCTGCATGGGCAGTACAGCTTCTGCAATTTATCTAAAAATTCATGTAGACGGATTGATTTCCAAATTTCAATAGGAGTTTAAACATGTAGGATACGTCCTGAATTATGAAGTCCAGTAGACCAACTCAGAGACATCATAATAGAATTTCTGTCCTTAAATCTCAATATAACAGAATCTTTTTTTTTCCTTTTTTTTTTTTTTTTAATTCAATCACCATTTTAATTGATAAATTTGTTCTTGAAGCTCAGTCTTATTTCAAACATCAATTTATACATGAATTGATTTAAGAAAAAAGACAGGGGAATTTATTATGACTCTCTGTTCGTTAGAGAGGAGAGAGATAAAGAAAAGAAATCTGCAATGAGAATGTTTGAGCACTGAGACGGGTTTTCCAGAGCTTCTGCAATCTCCACATTTAGTGATAGTCACAGCTTCATGGACAAGACCCTGAGCAACATGTTCTAACTTGAAAGTAGCCCTGTTTTGAGCAAAAAAGCTGGATGATGAGGGCTTCATTTATAGAATTACCTTCCAAATGACAGCCTTTAAGCCACATACACCCTTCCTGTAGCAATTTCATTATTCAGTCTTGTTTTCAATGAATAATTACTAAAGCTGTCCTATACATTTTAAATAAAAGATTAAAATCTTAGATCTGAGATCTAGATAAGAAAGAAAAAAATTGAGACTTGTGAGAAAACCATTTCAGGCTTCATTTAGGGGTGGATTATTTCATATATCTACTATCTTATTTTCTGGCTGCACCATGGTAAGTTTATAACATAAAAGAAAATAAAACAAGATAACATCTTTCCTCTGTGGAAACTTTGGATTCTCACTTTTATCACAAGAAAGAAAAGCTTTGAAATAGGACATAAGAGCAGACAATAACAAGCTATTACCCATGCCTACACAATATTTCACACAGTTCCACATTTCTATGGGAGGGAAGAAACAAATCTAAAACTTTTTGTAAACTATGCCAGTCAGTGCAACCAAAATCTGTTTGTTAAATACCAGCTTTTCTAATATCGTAAAGATGCAAAAGTATTAAGTGTGGTTGCAAATTATTCATATTTTACCCAAATATTTCTGTTAAAACGGAGTCAGCTAAGCACTCAGATCTACACCTCTACAATTAACACATTAATATACATAGATATAGATATACACCAGCACAGGATTATTATTGTCTATCAATAATTCTTCATCCTTAGTTCATGACACTACTTTGTCAAAAAGAACTCATGCATACATTAAGAAAATAGACTAAGGCTTCACTGGGTATTTCCATGATTAGTGGGAACTATTTTACAGTTAACACACGTAAATATTCACACTAGTCAAGTGAGATGAATTGAAGAGATTGTAGTTAATACATCTCTATGACAGATAGTCTCACCTCCATGAAAACCAAACTTTTAAGTGTAAATATCTAGCATGCATCAGTAGTAATTTGAAAGTATTTATTTGTTCATCTCACAGACTTGATGGCTGTGGTATGCAAACCCACACCTGGTTAACAGCTATGCACATGTGGGTAGTTCAGGGCCTGGCTTAGTGGTATCTGAGAGCTCTATGGGCAGCTTCAACAGAGAATCATCTTACCCTTCCACAGAAATGGTCCGCTGCAAGCTCACTGTGGGAGGACGCGTTGCAGTGCTGTGCTGGGAATGACTGTATGGCCAAGGAAGAATAAAGAAAAGCATTTGTTAAAGAAATACAAGTTGCTCTTTTTCTTATTGTCTCTAGCAGCTTAGCTAACACCAACATAGGAATAACAGTCAGATTGTTTTACATGTGTCTAAAGCATTTTGACTTCAGTGATGCTCATCTCTTCAAAAAAGGGCTCAACCCTACAATATCTCATTTAAAATCAGGTTTTCATTCATGAAGAGAATAACTCCCCTTTTTCTTTCTTATTCTTTTTAAAAAATATACATATACATACAGTTCAGTGACTTAAATTAACTTAGATGCTAATTGTTTTCCTAAATATACCATAGAACACAAAGTTAATTTAAAAGCAGAAGTTAATACAGTAAACGATAGTATCAACCAAATTCTCAGTGTTTGTCAGGCAGAATGCTCAGTAAACAAGGACTGTTTATAATTGCACCATAATGTAACTGTGATTTTTACAAATTTCAACCAACATTCACTATTTCTATCAGATTGTAAGTAGCTTAAGGTTTTTCCCCACATGAAATTATATCAATCTAAGACACAACATTTAGAAAAAAACCCAAGATATTTTCTAAGCAAAACATAGTCTGGGAAAGAAAAATCCTTTTGATTGAAAATCCTGAGATCTAGTGGCTTCTCTCATATGTGTGGTCATGGGTAAGGAACTCAGTTACTATATTATATAAGCCAAATAAATTACACAGTATTTGTTAACTTCGGTATTGTACTATTGCATAATACTATTGTACCATTCCTATTCATGTAAATATAAATGGATAACAATACAGTATCAGTCAAAGGCAGTTCTGTGATAATAAATTACAATCCTTAACCAAGACAATGTGTTTTAAAAATAAAAAGCAGAAACATCTAGGTGTATCTTCTGATTAGTTTAAATGACCACATCACATAGCGAGGGTCAGTAGTAATAATGGAATATACACATTAAAAATAAATCTTTAAGTCAGTATTACACCACTGATTCTGCTCACTGCAGATTTTGTCTTGCTTTCAAGCTCAGTATACAACTCGAGCTGTTTGTTCAGAGGAAGCACAACTTATTTTCATTAAAAGGTGAGACATTCAGCATTAGTGAGGAACACATCTATTTTTCCGTGCATTTTACTGTAGCAGAGCCAATACAGTCTGCCTGAAAGAAGAGAGATGATTTTTCTGTGTGGCACACAGTGTTGTGACACTTGATATCATGCCATGGGACAAACAAAGACCTGCTTCCTGGTATTCCCTGTTGCGACCATTGTGCTCTTGTGTCATGTTACTAAAATGTGGCAACTCATGAAGTTTGTGGGGCAGTGTATCCCCCTTATAAGAATAACTAAAAAGTTTTTTATCTGTTTCATAGCAAAACCTGGGATGTACACGAGTATCACGAGTCTCTGGTGTCATGGTGTGAACAGAATAATTGAGTTGGACAAACACTGCAGAAAATATTTTCATAGAATCATAGAATGATTAGAGTTGGAAGGGACCTTAAAGAGC
This sequence comes from Tringa tobata, assembly GCA_033628505.1. NCBI lineage: Eukaryota > Metazoa > Chordata > Aves > Charadriiformes > Scolopacidae > Tringa > Tringa tobata. The sequence continues at coordinate 5,221,635 of JAHREE010000096.1, forward strand.
ATCAGGTTCCAATATTTTATGAATATTGGTTAAAATTTGACATTAACTTTGCATCTTGCAAATGACTTAGTATGCAGATTTTTAAAGTACCCATTTTTAGTGTTTATGAATTTTTAAGAATTTAAAGTTTAGGTTGTGGCTTGTCTTCTGTCCATCTCCCTCTACAGAACTGGAAGGGAATATATAACCTTGCATTCCTGTATGGGCTTCCCATGCAAAATTAATAAGGGAGGGAACAGCCTCTCCCCTGAATTTTCCCTGTCTACATGAGGCAGAAGTGGCACAGCAGAGTCATAACTCCTCCATCTTTTCCCTGTGCAGCTTGACTCTCAGAAACTTTATTCCCTGAAGTTGCATCAAGAGATGCAAAAATATGGCTGGTACGAGGAACAAGAACCCAGCAGAAGGGGGGATGATGATGTATGTCACGGCCCTCTAAGTCACACTGTATGTCAAGGTCTGTTTCTAAGAGAAGGATGGCAAAGCCGTGCCTGAATTAAGCTACCGATGGCAAACCCACAATGGAGACATTAAACAAGCAGCTCGTTTTCTTGCTACATATTGTGTGGGGAAAAAAAAAAAAACAACCAACCTACTAACAACAAAACAACATTGTAATAGGAAAGGGAAGTTGAGGAATGACAACTGATACGGACCTTTATCTTAAAACATTTAAGTCACCTCTCCCCCTTTCAAGATCTCTTCCTTATTGGAGCCATGGGATTTGTTATGACCAAAGCCACAATATCCACATCCAACCACAACTAACCAAACTGGCTTGAATTCCAAAAGCTTTGTTTCTTTTCCCAAAGAAGATTTCAGCATTGGCCTATCTTTACTACAGCAAACATATTTATGTAACTCTGATCAGCTTCAAAATAAGCAAAATTATGAGAGCATTAAAGGAAGTACTTTCTACTGCTAAGTACTAAAACCAAATAATTTCCCATTTATGTACAGATTTAGTAGCTGAAGATGGTAAAAAAAACATATTGACAAGTAAGCACTTGGGATGTGACTATGTTTGGATACTGCAAATAAAAAAATAGGCAACATTCACCAAAGTGATTTATGGAACAGTGAATTATTGCTCCTACACTGGAAGATTCAAAATGAGGAAAGGGACCCGTCTGATCACTGTAATAGAGTCTCAGTCCCTGCAGTGATGCTGCATTTTACTGATGAATTCACATTTGAGGCTCTATAGGTAACCCAGGCTACTTTGTGCAAAGGTTATAACCTTTCTGTCTCTAAATATTTTATATAATGCACGAATAAAGACTAAGAATTTTGTCACCTTCATATTGTCACTATTCATAAAGGCCTTTACAAGTATTACCAAAAGCCCTTAGACTTTATAAAAGATTTTTGACATCACACACTAACATGGAACAAATTACCTTTCTGAACACAGACCTACCTAGATCTTGAGCTGGTATTGGCTGTGCTCTCATAAATTTATTACTGGATTTCACCGTTCATGTATGTTAAAAAAATTGGACACCTTTTTATAAATACAAATTGTTATTGTTTAAAACATATGATTCCTATTTAGAAAGGTTAGCAAAAATGCTATTTATGAACTCTCTAAGGAAAATCATTGTTGAAACACAAAATTGAAATTAGAGCAAACAGCACTTTCAGAAGTGATTAGGAGCACCAGGTACCTTGATTCTGGGTGTCCGGTCTAAAACATTTCTAAATCCTTGCTTTGTGAAAAGAGGATATTTATCCCTTTCAGATAATCAGATGTGTGGCATCTCAGCAGAAGGGCACCCAGAAGTAACTAATCATTCTCCTCAGCCACTTGAGAATTTGTGCCACCACATCTGCTTGGTAATTACCCTCACACAGTGTTGTTATGGCTGGGGCAAGAAACAGGAAATCAACCAAAGAATTATCCAGACATTGGCAAAAGAAGAATATTCAGAGGGCAGAGCAGATTCTTGGGAAAATAAAACACATTTCAATGATGGAGTGAAAAAAAAAAAAAAGACTAGGATGGCAATATATTTTCTATTATATCAGATGTTCTATTAAGTAATGTAATCCCATAAGTATGAATTAAAGCAATGATTTCAATTCAATATTCTCCTGAAATTACCAAACCACTCAAGCACTAGATGTCATCAGTGTCCCTCACTGGAACGAGCACCTTGTTATGCAAATCTGTGCAAGGAAGCTTATACCTCACTCCTTCCAATTGAGGGGCTCAGCTACTGGCAATATTCCACTCATTAGAAACCCTTTCACAATCCCAGGCATTTGTGACATAGAGTTCAAATGAGTCCTTGTCTTTTTTCATGAAAATAATTCATAACCAGTGATATGAAAACTAATTTTTGGTACATAATTTTAAAAATCAAGTTTGATTTTCAATACAAGCTTATGCCTTCTGAGGTATTGTTATAAATACAATGACACGTAAAAAATCAAAAATGCTGTTTAATCACTGCTTGACACAAGGGGCTATGCTGTTGGAGACAGAAATAACAGTCTGATATCATTCCTGACTTATTTAAAAGATAAAGCTCCTGGTTGCTTCCGTCAAAGCAGAATGAACAGAAAGAAGCTGTTTCCATCACATGCTTAATGCACTTGTGTATGTGTCATGTCTTTTGTACTACAAAAGAAAATAGAAATTCTGAGTTACTGCCACCAACATTTTCTATGATGAATGCCTAAATGTAGACACTTACATCCCATTTGAGATATAGAGGTAAGTAGTACATTTCTACACTCACAGATCTAAGTATTCAAAGTTCAACATTCAGGCTTTAAAAAAGGCTATCCTTTCTCTGAAATTATATAGAATGAATGTCTCAACAGTTTTAATAATATAAAGTAATAATATTCATATATACTCAGTACTACTGCCACACAAGATGGATTTTCCCTAAAGAAATGATTCTCACATCCTGTAAAATACCAGTTTTAACTTAATTCCATTTAATTTTAGTTCACTTAGACAGCAGGAATATGCTATTCTTGTCAGACAATTCATATGAGTGAAGGAACAAAAAATGAGATTTTAAGTGAATAATAAGGGGCAAATCCAGGGAGAAAATTATCCAGCCTCTCTTTTTTAATGGAATTAAGTTGTTTTTTGTTTTAAACCTACTTCTTAGGCAAGGCTTGCCATTTCATGACCTTGTTAAATACTAAAAATAGAGCAGCCTGGTGTCAACATATTTTTGAAATGTTTATTACAAAAATAATAATATCAATAAGTATTATAGTAACAAGAAGGTGCATAGCCAGTCCCCTTTAGTTTTAACTCTGTTCTAGCCCAAGGATGCTCTGAAGGCACTTGCACTGTGTGGATGACGCTGAAACTGGAGGCAACATCACAAACCCTTCTTTCCCTGTAGGGACCACATGAACCACCACCTTCTCTTCAAAAATGACACTTTCACCAATACACAAAGACCCAGTGAAAGCCCTACTTGGGATGAAACAGTCACATCAGGGAAATATTTATTGTGTTTTAAACTTCTGTAATGCAAATTGGCAACTAAAAATAAGGACAGACGACCATTAAGGGATCAGACAGCACGGCACTCAAATCAGAGTTCATCCCAAAGCCTGCCTATTGCACTGAGGGTGGAAGAAAGATGGTTGTTATAATCTAGAATTTTTCCTGGTCTCTTTTGCTTGTATAAAAACAATACACATTGTCTTTACACACAGAGTGCTAGAAAAGTCATTGGCTTTCCTCTCCTAACCCTCCTCTTATCAACAAAGAACAGTCGTCCTCTATTTGCTATAGTCCTGATTTAGGAAACCTTTTGTTTTCATGTATCTTTGTTTTGACAAGTGAAAACTGACAGCACAAAAGTCATTATTTGCTTCCTAAATCAATTGACTTCCTAAATCAATCTTCTCATAAAGAAGCAGTGATGCAACTGGTGGCATAGGCTGGATAGAGACCTCCCTGAACATTGGCTTCAGAGCACCGTTCTTGAGGTCCTGATTCTGAAACTGCCACACAGAAGAAAAGTATACAAACTCCATTTGTCTAACAATACATTCAGTGCAGAAAAAAAGCACCCCAACAAACAAAAAATCAACCCCCCAAGCTAGAGCTCCAAGTTATTTTTTTTTGTGATTCACAATACTAAAAGAAAAAAGATTGATAAATACGTTGAAGAAGTATTGAAGTCGTTCCACTGGAGAACCGTGAAGGGAACCCTGAGAGTGTTTTGGTTTATGATGTATTCTCAGCATGTTGTTTCTCATGTCAAGGATTGAAGCTTGCAGGGCAGTTGTTTATAAAGCTTCTAAGCCTTTGCTTTGATGGATGTAAGAGTTTAAGAAAGCAACATGCCTTAATTCCATTAATGTGGAGTTTTAATTCAGCTCAGTGAAGTGAAACCAGCTTTTCCTGATGCTGCCGACAGCTAAACTTCTAACTTAAATGAGTTTTTGCTCTCCTGTGGGATTAATTAAAAGACCAGAGAGTGCTTTTTTGGTATTAATTTTATCTCAGCTACAAACAGCTTGATAATATCCAGTAGTGACAGTTACTGACCCATATTAGAAGTGTCAAACTAACCAGACAGTCTCCCATCAGAGGTAAATGGAAATCTTCAGAGAACAGGACATTCAACCCTGCCACTTTCAGATCACCCTTGGGCAGCAAAGCCAAACATGAGATGTAACGCTGTTTTCATGCACAGGCACATGCAGCGAGGATTTTTGGAGTGACTTAGCAACCATAACTCATTTTTAGAAGAGGCATCTGTACATACATTCTACAAATCGTATTGCTGGGCTAAATTCCTACCCAGTGGAAAACAGAAAAGCAACAAAATGAAGGATCAGGCTGTCACTCTGCCTACAAACATGTAGAATAAGGACCATGCTACATCTCCATTCAGGTTCCCTGGAGTAATTTCCCTTGTGCAAGTCAAAAAGTTGCAGGCCTCTCCCTCCTTTCCTCTCTCCCTCCTCTCCTTCCTTCTTTCCTTCCTTCCTTCCTGCCCCAAACAGAACCCTTAAAGAAGTGGTTAGCCACTTTTCCCAGCCCTAAATTAGCATCATATAGCAGTAAGGAAGAACGCAAGGTGAAACTGTGACTCAGAGGAATGCTTCAGCTCCCGGAATAAAGATAATTAACCACCTTTGTTAGCAGAGCGCCTAAGTCAGCACCTATCTTCAAAGTGGTGAAACATCCACTGACTTCAAATCTGCTTCCATACAGCTCAGGTAATTGCAGGAGATAATGATAACTTTAAAATATATAAAGTATGCTTAGCTGAGAAGGAATTGTTATTTTAGTTTAAAATACAATACTTAAACCAGCTGAAGAAGTTTGGAATGATGAGGGGGGAACTGAAAATAATTAGGAATGCTGTGTGGAAAGGATATAGGGTTGATGAAGTTTCACATGTGGTCTAGTGTTCCCATGTAGGGTAAATCGAGAACACAGCGTTGAACAAGCTAGGCACACTGAGTGAAAACCATGTGAAAAAAATACTGTGACAGATCGACACAAAATAAAGTGGAACAAACTTTAGGAAATATGATACCTGTTTTAATGATTCAAACATGGTATCTTGCTCTTTTGGGAGGTAATTCTGCTCTAGATGTCACTGTTAAGTAATCATTTGTGTTATAACATACAATTTTTAAATTTGCTTAAATTCCTCCCTTTCATCCCATCCTTCTTCTAATTCATTATGTTCCCTGTTCATAGAATAATAGAATCATCTAGGTTGGAAGAGACCCTTGGGATCATCGAGTCCAACCATCTACCCTACTCCACAAAGTCCTCCCCTACACCATATCCCTCAGCACCACATCTAATCATCTCTTAAATGCATCCAGGGATGGTGACTCAATACCTTCTCCTCATACTTTGGACAGACTTGGGTTGATAGAACTTGGACACCTAAATCTCCATAGCATTCCAAGACATTAAAAATAAAAATTTTTAAAACATTTTAAACATTAAAAAAACATTTAAAACATTTTAAACATAAAACCAAAAAATAATTCAATACTTCCTACTAGCCTCTCAGTTTTATTCTTATTACTGTAACGAAGATGAGGAATTATAAAGTTCCATCTGGGAGTTTAAATACTCCCTGATGAAGTTAATTTGACAATTATACCAGCTGAGAATTGAAGTTTACATGCCAAAATATTTGCAACAAGTGAAAAACCTATGTAGGTGTGTAGAAAAAAGAAAGGGGGAATGGAAAGAAAATCTCACTTTCTCAGTTGCTTAAGCAGTATCAGTTGGAAACGGTACATGAACATAACAACTGCGTTTGGCTCTAATTATAGTTGTGGAAGAAGATGCAGTGCTACTTTTATGAATTTAAATAGGGAGAGCTTGTTTAGGAATGACAGAAAACCTCCTGACACACTCTGCATGGCCTCCCAATTACCCACATCTCCTGGCATCCTGGTGCCAGTGCCTGATGCAATGCTGAGTTTTCAGTTCCTCGTGGAGAGAGCGACTGTCACCCTCCTCCCTGCTCTTTGACATGACGCTTTTGTAATTCAGCATCACCAAGGGTTTTTCGCATGCTGCTACACTCGAATGCCATACCTCATTTACTGTTTGCTAGCACTCCTAATTCTCTTCTGACATTACTGCTTTCCAAGCATTACCATCCCCATGAATCGTGCAGGGCATAAGAGAATCGGAGATAGTTTGAATTCTGTGTGACAGAACAAGCCTTCTTACTGGGTAAAAAGAAATCAGCTTCACCAAAGGAAAACACATGCTATAATAGAGAAATATGTCTTAATCAGTTAGGTCTTCTGAAATGTAACAGAAAGACGCATGTACTTTAGAAAAAATACTTCTATTAAGGGTGTCTGGAGACACTAAATAATCGGAACATGTTGAAACAAATCAGAGTACCAAAGCTTGTGGCATTTTATGGCTGGAGTAATTCCGCTTCTCACTCATTTTATGTATATGTATTGTTATATTTCTTATTATCCTACTCTGATTTGATTGGCAATAAATCAAATTAATTTTCCTGCATCAAATCTGTTTTGTCCGTGATGGTAATTACTGATTGATCTCTCTGTCCTTATCTCAACCCATGGGCCTTTCATTTTATTTCCTCTCCCCCATCCAGCTGAGGAGGTGGGGTGATAGAGCAGCTTTGGTGGGTACCTGGTGTCCAGCCAGGGTCAACCCACCACAGTCCTTATTTGCCATCCTTGATTTCAAATGTCAGTATCTTTCCCGTTAAAAATGGAAAGCAATATGTATAGTCTTTCTTTGGATATTGATGCAAGTGATAAGAGTAGGAAACATATAGGTTCAAGTAGAATCTTAGATGCCCTGATTTTCAACCACTCCACTGGCCCACTTGCCTTCCCATCGCACACAGCGGGTGTAACTGCATTTACCCCCAGCACCAAGAGATGCTGATAGTGGCCAGGGGCCACCACAGCTGAGCCTCTGCTGCAGGGCACTCATTGAGTTGGGTGCACAGGGAGTACGTAGCACAATTTCCATCAGTAACTGTTCTGCAGCTGCAATACACAGCACTCACCACTCTCCCATAACACTGCTTTTGATGTATTTCTAGAGCTGTGCATTGCTTCTGCAATGAAACCTATTTATTGAACACAGAGCTTATTAGGTTTCTGTGCAAGTAACAACCAAGTATCTGCACCAAAATCCCTTTCCAGTTTAAGCAAATGTCATTAGCAAGGACTTGAAAAATAGATCCACTTTGAATGGCAAAACTTAGATAAAAATCAAGGAATATCTCAGAAGTTTTAGGAAAACTCATGTAGGCACAATGGGAAGAATCATATAAGGTTTACAGTCCAAAAACACCAAATTGCACATCATATGTGTATTTACCAGTTACCTTGTTGGGGAAAACAAAAACAAAAAAAATGAATAGAGAAGTTTTCTAGTAAGGAAATTGCTCCTGTTGTCTGAAGAAAAAGATCCTCTAATTTGTAGTCTGAATGCAGCATAAATTATGAAATACCGTAAACTAGTAAATTGTTCACAATGATGCTAACAGCCAATAAGAACTTGAGTTTCAAAAAGTGTTAAGACCAGAGTTTTTAGATGAACTCATTTCTTATTGTCAATAGAGCTGAATGAAGTGGTTTATTTTTGTCAAAATTCAATTTCCTAGGGCATGTATTCTTAATAGGAGGATAAGGAAACAAATGGTAAAGAAGACACTAGAAAAATCTGGAAAGACCTCACATTTTCATGTAGTCTTCCACCACGGTCCATAGAAGTTCATTTAAAATTATGAATACCACTTATAAGACTGATGAGAGGTCCCTTAAGGAAAGAGAGGCCTAATCCCAATTCAGCATCCAAAAAACGGAAGTATAGCGTGGTTTTAACACAGAACTCTGTCAGGGCAATCTTGACATTAACAAAATGGACAGAGATTGTGTCTTAATGGTTACACCAATCTCTCAATACTGCATTTAGTGCTTAGAACAGCTTAGCTTTGCTTTCTCTTCTCAAAGGAAGATCGACTTTGTACTAAAGATGATACTTCAAAAATGATTCATAGGACTTTTGTACTGCATCTCCTTTTTTTAAAGTGTAGGGAAATCACAGAGCTCAAATAACTGCAAGCCATTAAACTAATTTGCAAAGTTTCTATCCATCTCAATTCAAAGAACAACAAGCACATAAAGTTCTTTTCATGCTACAGTCATTGCACAGAATTTTACTCATTCAAGATAAAGCATATGGCTAATAACAATTAATTAAAGTGATTTAAAACAGTAATGAAAAACTGTCTGATGCTAAGCCATACCATGCCATTAACAAACATTTCTATACCCCATGGGATTCTGTATCATTATATTTTCACAATAAAAACATTCCTACAGAAATTTAAGTTTTAATATTGTTTCTGCATAAGACCAAGTTAATTTCTTCTGTACTTATTCAGTCTCATGTGTACTTCGCAATCAATTACACCATCAAGGTGAAACAGCCAGAAAAGGAGCGTATTCAGCTTCCATCGAAGTGATTCATTAAAACAAAAAGTATGATCACAACAGAAAGAACAGTAATTTATGATTAAGATCTAAAATCTATCAGAACAGCACACTTTATATTGCAGTTACTCCTGATACAATGTTTACTGCACCTGTGTGATACCTTCTGATAATGTTATCCCTCCTTTTTTGGATATACATTATCTCTGTGCAAGCCAGCAATATGGGTTGAGTATCTGCCATCTTTAACAGATCAGAGGTGAGAATGTAATCCTATGTAAGCTGCTAATTAGTCTCGCTTTCTTTGTTATTCAAATCAGCCCAGCATGCATGTGTGCATGTGCAGCTATACCGAATACAAAAACAAAAATCTGGAAAAAGACTCACAGAGAAAAGCAAAAGTTGAAATAACGTAATGCACATAAACAAAGGACGTCCCAACAGAATACACACAAACAGCAGTGAATGGGAATTCGAAAATGCAGAAGGATAAGGAATGCATTGTCAAAATGAAAGATGAATAGTGAAGAAATTAAACAGTTTACGTTCTTCTGTTTCTAATCTAATCTATACTAACCATGGTTCTCAGACCTTTTTAATTTGATAGAAGTTGGAGTTACTCAGCATTTCATAGGAATCATAAGCCTTTTACACTATGAGGTCTAAGAATTAAGTATACAGTAGAACTACTTTTTAAGAAAAATCTATTAATTTTTCCCATTCTGGGGTTTTCCACATTGGGAGTGCTAGGCATAAGCATGTCCCATAAGAGATCACTGTAATATTGTCCAAGCATATTAGTAATTAATTTTGCCTGTCTTTGATTATAGGCCATGGATTGGATTAGATGAATGACAGGGTAGATAAATTATTTATGTGTTCCATTAGGCTGATCCTTATATCCCTAAACTGACATATAAATTACGATTTATTTAAAGAATAAGCTTGTTAAATTCAATCTCTGAAGAGAAATGTAGCTATTTAGGAAAGAATTGTGAAAGGAATTTATAAAGAATTTTACTCTGTCTGTGATAGTCATTAATGTGAATTGTTTAGTTACAAATTTAATGGATAAACCGTTTTAGTAAAACATTGGAAACTGGTTTTAAAAGATTTGCAAAATTATCAAGCACACATAAATGACTGAGCTGATAAACAGTCAGTTTGTGATCCTTCTGGCAACTGATTTAATGTCATGAAGATACCTAATAGTGTAAGTCCTGGACAACAGCCTGAGTTTCCTTCGCTAAACTTTTCAAATGTTTCTTGTAGGTTAGGGATCATTTTTTATAATTACAGTCTTCTCATCAAGGCTCTTGGCTTATTTCAAGGTTACTTTAGTGTGAAGGGTGAAGATGTCATGTTTCTTTTCCTTTCAGCTTTCATTTATTATCTAGAACTAAATCTCTCTTTGCTGCTTCCAACTAATCATTTCCCTCTGCAAGTACGTTTGTACTTTGGTTCCCAAATGTTTTGGCCAGAACCAATTGCGCTGGGTACACTGAGAGAAAAACCACTGCTGTTTAAGAGAAAACATGAATAACAGACAGACAGGGAAGCACATGGAAGTGTGAATCATTCAATAAAGATGGTCACAGTTGGACTGACACCAGCAGCTCATCCAGTCTTAACTAGGACTAAAAACAAAATTCCATTGCCATTTAGCACTATAAAAAGAAATAGCCACACAAGGAAGCTATTTTTGGAGCTGGGCACCTTGTGTCCATATTTATCCTGTGCAACTGAGCTAGCATTGCAGCTTTTGCCTTCAGTTCTCCATGCGTAATTTTTGAGGACAGAGCAGTTCTGCTGAAAACCTATGAATACCCTGCAATCAATGAAACACTTCACATATGAAATATGTATTACTCAGATGATACAAAAAAACTGATGGAGGATAAGCCCATGCATTGGCTGGTCATCCACATTTTCAAATCTTGCATTTGCAAGATTGGCAGGAATTTCCATGGCAATAGGCTCTTGCGTTTAGAATTCCTTTGATATACAATTTGATTCCAAGTTATGCCTCTCCCAACTTAACAGGGATGTCTGGTATTATAGAAAATATCTGTTTATATAATCATATATTTAACCGGTGGAATTATCCAACAGTTGGGTAAATATACATCAAGAAACCCAAAGAATGTTCTTTCACTCATCAGTTACTTCTGGATATAAAATGCTCATTTTTGTACTCAAGTGAAGCTGAACAGTTTGATTGCTGCTTTTACTCCTGGCCCAAAGATAGACCTGGAGACATTCTACACCTTTGAGGCATTTAAATTCATTTAAATTTGCATCTTTTTGATTAAACCTATGATAGCTACTGTAGCTGTAGAATCCTTTTATATACCAATCAGACATTGCTACATATCAGCCTCAAACTCTTCCCTTTCACTGAGAATGCAAAATGTATAAATTAGTGCTGGAAAAGATTAATGATTTCAATTTGTGTATTTCACAGATGGCAATCCAGGCCCATTAAATGTTCTTACAGTAAATGTTACACTGCGCACACCTCTGATTGAGAACAGAGGGAAAACAGCCAGCATTTTACAGAACAAAATATAGCATAATTTCTTCTCACATCACAGCTCATCTTGTTTTCTACTTTGAGAGCTGAAATGCTTATACCCTTTAAAAAATTTTATTAGGACCTATTTTAATTCACTTTGCTTTTTCTTGCTAAAAATCTAAAGTCCCTTTACAATACTACCAAATTCCTGCATATTGGTTAATCAACCCGTTGACTCAACATTCCCAAATCAAATGGTGACTTCCACTTTTTTCCAGCATTTTATTTTTACAAGTCAATTGAAGCTCTCTCAAATCTTCAAAAAGACAATTACACTGATTTAAATTTGTATGTATGCTACTAAAATTTGAATTTGCACAATGTATTCTTGATTTGTGCGCTTTGTTTGTTTCTCCTTTTGGCAAGTGAATCTGAAACTTCCCAGTATCACTGTGGGTTTCCTCTAAGACCTTACTAAAGCCATTTACTGTCTGTGTTTGCCAGCTCCCTGTCTCTAAAAAGCGGAAGATAAATGAGATGTCCAGACTCTTACAGTGATGGGAGCAATATTAATACATTTAGGTAGACAAGACTAAAATTGATTTGTGCTATTCTCCATTTCTGTGGGAAAGCTGAAGAAAACCTGTCATTTCCTAAGTTGCATCAATGTTGACACTAACTAAGCTGATTTTTTTAGTTGTAAAGTGGCAATGCAAGAATAGCAGAATTGGAAAATTGAAACATGAAAACATTAAAGGCTGACATGGACAAAATTATATAAATCTGATGTGAAAAATATACATCATGTTCTATCCTACCACAGAGAAAATTTATATTAACTTTCATGAAAAAGCCTCTGTCTCATCATAGTGTTTATTACTGAGAACTACAATTTTATATGGCAGCATTGCATTTTAAGGTTTACTGCTCAGCAATGCCCGTGCTGCTTGATTTGTTTAAGTCAACAGCAAATGGATTTACCATTCCAATAATTTAAGAATTTGTTTTCCATGTGATGCTATTCTTCACAAAGGATACCCAGTAGTACATGCAAATAGATTGTGGATTTTTGAGAAACTGTCTTTGATATGCTACAAATCATGTCACATGATTTTGAAGTCAGCCTTGACACAAAAGTATGAACCTGCTTATAGTATTATGTTGCCGTGTTTATTCTTGGATTATCCAAGCTCCAACAAAGTCAATGTAATTCTCCTTCTGACTTCATTGAGATATGATCTGGTTTTGGTATTTTACTGATCTTCCTTTGCAGACACCTGCTGCTTAATCCCACTTTTGTCAAAACAGAAAACTCTACCCTTCTTGTCATTAATTCAAAGCACTATGGTATCATACATGATGAGAAAAAAATAGGAAAGACCAGGAAAAGAAATAGACTGACCATGATTCCAGTGTTCTGATCATTGCCAGTATGGTTCGGATCTTGAATTTTTGGTTCCAAAGCGCAACCTTTCAGTACCCTGGCTGAAAGACCCAGTTCTGTAATCTGTGGCATACCAACATGAATGCTAATTGTTGAGTGATGGCTACAAGTGGTATCTGAGAAACTAGGAAAAAATAATCAGGAAAAATATACTAAAATTTCCATAAGGAGTACATTTCCCTTTCTAATTGCTATGCACATACCACCCAGGAGAAGTTTAAATCATTTGAGCCTTGAGATTCTAGACAGCACCTGTGATTTCAGTGACACTCATGAATTCATTGCCTACTTTAGATGTCTTTGTAAAACGAGGCTTTTCATACACTTTCACTGAAGTAGTATAATACATAAAATGGTTGTAAAGGCTTGATATGAAAAATTAACAACCTTCACTTGTAGTGCTGAACCTGAAATGTCAAAAGCAAATTCTCTTCTGCATGGTGCAATGACAGTATTACGTGGGCTTGTATCCTAACCAAACCTGTGTGACGACTTCTTCCAGCCAAGCCTGTATAGCCACACTCTTGCCACAGATACTACATAAGTCCTCCTACCTGCCAACTCATAGTCACTGCACCCCGAATAGGCTACGAGTTCTGATTACAGCTTATGCAATCTTCACCAGATCAGCAACTGAACCGTCTACGCATATTGCTGATTATACCCAAGTCATCCATTAATCAGTGTGGGCATTTATTGGAAGCAGGTTTGGCTGCTTCATCAGCTAACTCGTCCGGGACCAGCTCAGGAGTATCTGGATGGTCTCGCACTGGGCTGCACAGATGCACCCTACTCTCAGTGAGTAGTAGCGAGTGACATTTGGTTTCTGTACTATTTACTCCTCCCCTTCAGTGTATTTCAAGTGTGCACACTGATAACTTTTCTATTTACACAGTGTAATACATTATGATGGCTTCAGGCTGCTTTTTAGGAAAGCTTGTCTTAAGGATACAGTCAATGCTATTCAGAATTCAGATGTTAGAAATCAGTGTAATCAAACCAAAAGCAATTTGTGATGTGCAATTCACAAGTGTACTCTCACACTGTAGAGTTATTTTTTTTCCCCCTGCTCCCCACTTCATCAGTGTAGTGATTTCAACAGCATAAAAGCAAGAACTATAATGATCCTCAAAAGATAGAGTAAGCAACTCCAACTATCTGTGGAATGATTCATTTTCTGCATACAGTATGGAAATGCTTTGGAAAAAGAAATTGTCTATGCATTTCCCTGGGGATTGTAATGTTTCTGTTCCAGTATTTCCTTAACAATGTTGAAATTTTAATTTTGAAAGTCAAACTAAATCTTCCTCTCCATCCCTTTGTCAGCTAAAAAAATGTATTTTAATATCTTTGTCACTTCCATTGACCTTGCTTTTCTGGCAGTAACAGTAGTGGTTTTATGCACGATAAGCACTATTTTAAAAAAATCAGATAAGCTAGCTGCTTCTGGTGCTATTCTTTAAATATGAAAAAAAACCCTTTTAAAGAATAAATTGTTTAATATCCCAAAGCATTAACAAATTCTACATGCAAAACTACAATGACAACTTAGCTAAATTTAGGTTCAACCCACAAAAGTCAGTTGCATAACTAGACTTAAACAGGGATGTTAAACTTGTAAGCCTTCATGCATATCTTACGTGGGGCTTTTTTCCTTTCTTTCTCAACGAAACAAACCTTTCTCAGTGACTTCATATTGATACAGCAGCTTCTTAACATAAGTCATTACTATGGCTTACGATGAGCTCCTATGTCAATTTGTCCTGCTATTGCAAATTGCCACTGAATATCGCTGCATACATACATATGCTTTATAAATACCAATTTTTTTCTTGTCCTTTTCAATGTTTCCTATCAAAAATTCAACTTCAGGATTTTGCATTTCCCCTGTATTTGTGGGTAATAAATAAGCATCCCTCTTTCTGCTTTCACTTTCCTGCATCCGCACCCTCCTCCTCCAGGTAATTCTCAAATGCTCAAGAAACTAGGGCGAAGCACAGTGACTGTATAACTTACATTGTCAACGTTTTAACTCTAAATCTTCCCCCTTCACTTTTTCAGATACAAACCAAAGTTTCAGTAGTTTCAAAGTCCCAAGGATTTTGGTTCAGGTCCCACGGTCCTCCATAGGCAGTAGTAGAAAAGGTACCCTCTCTTGTGGGGATATTGAGAATCAATAAATCCAGACAGCTTTCATTTGTTGTGTTGTTGTTTTTGTTTTTTTTAAATCATATTTTGGGAAAATTTTGGATGCAAGTATTGACACAGTATAGCGATAGGTGAGCTCTACAACCTCAGAGCTGCACACTAGAATATGTCTGAACAGCTCCCAGTAATGAACCAATATAGTTTAACATTTCTGTCTTCCTGTATAGGAAGGCTTTGTTATTTCCTACACATACACACACTTTTAAAGCATTGAAGTAACACATGAAAAGATTAGAGTGCTTATGAAAATTTACCAGTGAAACTATGGAGTTGGAAGAGAAACTGATGGCAAATAGGCACAACCCTAGACCACCAGGATAACATAAATTATCCTTCCAACTCCCAATGTGTATTCTGGAGTCTGTAAGAGAAATTTTAAAGATTTGAAGTCATATTTAGATCTCCCTGCAGGTTACATCATTAGAAGTTAAGTCTACAAGGGAAAAACAAAGCAATAAAAGAAGCCATTTTTAAGTAACTACCAGATAATTTTGGTGGCCAAAAACATAGTACCTCCAATCACCCAAGAAATACAGTAATAGCTTTAAAATATTCCTTGTGAAGGACTGAGCTACTATTTCTCACACCAAATAGGGAAGTGAGAAAGTACACAGACAAGTCAACTGGAGTGAAATTTCTTTAATGAGGAATTAAAAGGGGACTGGTAAAGAGCTCTAGCAAGTATATACTCAGGCTACTTTCTGTTTGAAAGGTGAAGATATGGAAAATTCAATATCTGAACTGGGATACAGAGCAAAAGTGTAATGGTTTGCAGAGCAACCACATGCCAAACTACGGAAGAGATTCCACACGCAGAGATTCTTGCCTATATTTCTCTGGCCTGTATGTCTTTAGTAGTTCACATTTCACTTTCAAATGTAATTTAGGTACTTCCAAATCTGTATTTTACTGGAAATCAGTTGGACTTTGACCCATGAGATTATAGGAAACTCATCTTATATTTTACAAGCGCCAATTTTCTCACTAGGCTAGTGCATCACTTAGTAATTTTTAAAAATGTTATTCAGTATCTTCTGTGTCTCTTAAATATTGCAAACATTTATAGCTACATTTATATGAAAATGAATTTAAATCAATAACGAAAAAATCAGCAGTCCTCTTTACATGGAAACGAAAGTTTATCCTAAAATAAGGACGGTATTTATTCAAATCCCAGATGGTATTTAAAAACATCTCGCTAACTGTAACACATGTACATAAATGTGTTATGTAGGTAAAGGGGAGTTTAGTTTCGCACATGTTTTTTGTTCCTCTCTGCTATCTTCCTCATTTTCATAAACCCCTTTGTATTATTTGTGTTGCCAGACTGAATCAGGGAACAGTGTACAACTACCCCCTAAAGTTATGTTGAGACTTTCAGTCCAACTCAAATTTAGATAAACATTTTAAAGTTGTGAGGGTTATCATTACTTGTATCACACTGAAGTTTCTGCAAACAGATGGTTCCAATTATATAATCAATATTTTCAAAGACCAACAAATGCTTTTTTGAAATAGGAAATGTAATAAGTACTGATCAATAAATATTTATGTAGTAACATAAGAAATATAACCATTTGGTTACATTTTTCCTAATGATGATTGTATGTCCTTTTAAAAACAAAGAAATGACAGCAGAATATGGTCAAACTGGTTTAACCTTTGGCTGCTGAAACCAATTTTTCTTTTACCATGGGAAATAATTATTATCCTCATAGACATACAAATGTACACATTTGTTCTGATAGTGGGAAAAAAAATCTGAAAGGGAAAACAAAAATATGTAGACATTTTAGAGTAGATCCAGGAGGTGGATCCCACCACATCAGAAGGATTTCTTTAATCTTATTATTTTTATGTTCCTGACTATTCCATTAATTAGTATTTTATACTTTTTGGACAGAAGTAGTAAAGTGCTGTGAAAGCAGCGACTACAATTGATGATGATCTAGTTTAAACAGCTCATTCCACTTTGTAACACCTTCCACAACAGTGTCCTCAAATAGGCTCGCAGTATCCTTGGCCCAGCACGGGCTTAGCAAAGTGCTACCTCCTGGTTTCTACATCACAAGCTTATTTTTAGACATATCATGTTCAAAGTCAGACCTTACTTGACTTGGCAAAACTAACAGAAATGGATGTATTTGCAAGCATCTACCTATAGACGTTATGTCAACAATAATAAATACTGATAATTAAATACAAAATTATCTGGGGGCCTGAGTCAGCACTGCATTACTCCAGTGGTATAACCGTAGCATAAAACAAGACCAGCACGAGGCTGAGGGAAGGTTCATTATTACTGTTATAATTCTCACGCATTTCCATGACAAATTACACTGCTATAATTAGAGGTCCCACCTGCTTCCCCTGATGCATCCTATCACTCCACTTGGTACTAATGATGACTCTTTTTTATGCAGTGCAGAAAATCATGCATATCTGCACCTGTTGGAAATACCTTTTAACTCCAATGGCTGCTCGTGGTGCCTGTGGATGCGTGTCATGTATTTCACAATTGGACAAAATTGAAGGGAAGCCTTAATTTGCCAAGGTCATAGAAGCTGTCAGTGATACAGGCAAATGTCTCGGTTCCCAGCTCTTTGCTCTCACCAGTAAGAGAGCTTTGCTCTTTTGTGTGCAGCTACAACCATGGAAATTATTCTTTCCCCGACAGGAACAGCATAGGTAGCCACAGGGTAGCTTTATTTACCCTCTCTCCACAGTAATATTTCATTTCTAAGCTCAAAGAACTCTCTCTTGGGGTAAAAAGAGTAATTTGTTCTCCAGTTTAAATCTATTCTGGGTTTTTCTGATGAGCCCAGAGTCTAGCAATTACCGTGACAGATGGAGTGATGATTTTTATGATGTGGAAACTTGTCCACAGGAATGAAACCGAAATCTCCAAGCCCATTTCTCATATCGGCCTTTAGACAGTTGTCAGGTAATAATTGTCATTAACTTCAGTCACGGTGAACAAGATTTGAATTCGTGAATGGCTCCATTAGCTTGTTACTGCAGCACTCCTATGCAGAGTGACACTTTCTGTCAAGTTTTTTGACATTTATTCTGAATACACTTGAACCAGATATGGAGTGAATACTAAAAATGTGGATTTAAATTTCTCCCAACGCTCAGAAGCATTTGAACACTGCGTCTGGAGTTTTAGTGCTCTATCCTTTTGGAAGAACTGTTTCAAGGGGATTTTCGGAGACCAGAACAAGATGTTTGAGAGGGTGCTTACATATACTGAAAATAAGCAATAATATGTCTCACAGAGATGACCACTTCAAACAACAAAGTTAGTGTGTAGATATGAAATGACTGGATTTTCAGAGATAATCTGGAGCATCGCTCCTGCCTTGTATCGAACCAGTAGCTTTTGCTTTTGGGGGTCGTGGTCCACCTTGTCCTCCCCACACTGGATGACTGATTGCCCTGGACAAAATCTTCAGGCAGGAGCCAGTCAAAAGGGGCCTGATACATTTCTAGTCTCCTGGTTCTGGTCTTCACCATTAATCCAAAAAAGACAGAGGAACAGGCATCTGATACTTCAGGAGCATTTCCTGTCACTTACTTAGAGACTGAATTTCAGAGCTTGCTTATAGGCATGAAAAGGAAGGAGATATCTTTCCTTTGTTCCCAAATGTCTCTCTGTAGCTCTGTTTGTAATCTTAACAGCAGGAAAATTTTAATACTAGTGATTTACAGATGTTTTCCTACTGAGAACTGCTATTTTTTTCTCCTCTAAAGACATAGTAAAGAAAATACTGCTACTTAACTGAGTTAATATTTCTGTCCATTTTATGAGCTAAGAATATACAGTTTCCATGCCTGCAGAATATGAACAAAAGAGGATCTCTAGCATAAGAAAGCACAGTACCTCTGAAAATCAAACCATATATTCAAAAAATATGAAACATTTCCTAAATGATGGAACAGAATAAACACCTTTATTTTTCTTGGTTTTAAATTTTATTCTATTCTGTTTAATGAGATTAGTTATCCTTCTCAATATAACTGAGTAAGAAGATTATTTTCCTGATAGATAAAGCAAAGCAAATAGAATTAAGTGATTTGCTCAACTGAAGAGAATTAGTCAGCAGCACAACTGGAAATAAAGCCCAGCAGCTCTAACCTGAAGCATTCCATCTTAACCTTCTATAACTTTACATAATTAAACACTTGAACTGTAGAGATTTTATGCCTTTGCAGGTTAAGATTCTCCTGCAATTATCTCTCTGAGTTTTTAAAAGGCGCATCTTCCCAATAATTTTAATTAATAATGCCCAAAATAGAAGACTCCTCATTAAAAAAAAAAGGAAAGAGCATAAAAGAGTCTAGGAATGTTTGTGCTTATTAGGGTCAGAGATTCATCCACGCAAAATAACATGAAAGCTGAGGCTGAAAGGCAGCATAATTTTTCTTTCATTAACTATAACAGTTATATGACTGGAACATTTATTTGAAGAGAACACTTGAGTCAGGATTAAAAAGAAATTATAGGAAACTCTTCCAGTTAAGACTTTTTAATTTCTTAATTGAAAGTGATAAGGAAAATCCACAATTAATTCGTATCATTTCCAAAAGATCCTAAATAATTCAAAGGCCTCAGGAGCGGGGACAATCTATACTGAGACACTGCATTCGAGTTGTAGACAGTTCATCAACATAGCTTATGCTGATTTTGTTTTGCCTTATAATATATAACTATAAAATGTTGCAGTTCTGGAGCTGCTCTCAGAAGCAGCCCAACCCAGTCAAGCATAATGAGTAGATAGTTATATGCACCTGGGCTGCATCAGTGTGTGCAACCACTGCAATGTGTGTCCCTCTGTGTGTGTGTGTCAAGATCTCCAAGCTTATTTTCAGAAAGGTCTGGGTGCCCTAGTTCAAGAAGTATCTGAATTTCTAAAGATGTTGTTTAGGGAGTGGCGGCCATAGCACTTACAGACCTAATTCCCACTGAAATCACCAATAACAAGATGCTTCAGTTCCCATCAGTGTGTACATCAGTACCCAAGCCAGCCTCTGCAATCACCAGTTTCATCTCTTAAATTGCTTAGGGGTTATTATTTGCTCTGTGTCTCTGAATTACTAAATTTGTGTGTAGATATGCCTTAAAGTCACTTCTCAAAACAAAAAGTCACCATGGTCACCTTTTAAAATGCCACCTTATGGTTTTAGGGAGCTACTTTATCAAGAATTATTTTAAACGGGTACACTTTATTTTCTAAAGGTTTTTTTTCTTTTTGACTATAGGATTAATTTGTTTCCATTGATCTTGAATAAGTTGAGCCTCAGCATCAGCTATTTTGCTATTCAAAAGTCCGCAGAGAGAAATCTGTACTTATTCCCCTTCACTGCCTTTAAGCAGTGCTATTTAGTAGTGCTGGTTCATCATATATAAACTTGCTTGTGGTTGGACTGTGTAAAATACACACCAGTCCAGAATTTGATTCCAATGTGTTAAAATAGGAAAAAATACAAATCTGCTCCAATTCTGATTTTAAATATTTAAGTATCTAAACCCATTTGCCCAAAACAGGCTGATTTCCAATTTTGTAATTATTATTTGAAATTTTCACAAAAAATAAGTGAATGAATATAACTAAACAGAAAAAAAATAATTTTAATTCAAGAAAGGTGGTTGTGTTTATATGTGGCAAGTTGAAGACTTAATTTCATAATATCATTGCTTTTTACTGTTTGTTTGATAGGTCCCATTTTCAGGTTGCCAGGCATTTCAAAATATGGCTAGATGTGTTTGGGGAGATATGATTCCTATATTAAACACATGGGATTGAAAAGGGATGATGAGTACTCCTGTACAATGTGAATTTCAATAAAGATGACAAGAGCCTTCCTGGAAGGCAGCCACACACAAGTACAGTTCTATGCATCACTTTGACAATAAGCTTGTTCCCAGGAGGTTATTGTGCAGAAAAAAGCTGCACAGATATTAATGCATGAGAAAGGACATTACAGGAATGAACACTAGAGAGACCCACCATTCACATCTTTATCAAGTGCAGTGACCTTAGCTTCCTTCTAGGAGCAGTGAAAAGCGACCGGCACCTTCTCAGCTGTCCCTTCCTGACCTGCAGAGGATGCCGGAGATCCTGAACATTAGGCAAGGGAACCCCAAGCAGAAGTGCTCAGCATTGCAGACACACACACTAGTCCAACTGCAGAGACTAACAAATGTGGTGACCCTCACGAGCATCCACAGAGGATCTGGGAATTCAGCCACGCTTTGGAAGCAGCCTCACGCATCAGTCATTAAGATTCTGGACATTACAGGCTCCTTACCCATATGTTGTGCATACATTACAGCACAATTTATCTGTGTAGCTCTTTAGAATTATACAATGCTTAATTACCCTTGAATACCTATGCAAATGGCATGCTGTTTTCTGCAAAAGACTTTGGTCTAGAGCCCTGTGCCAATATTATCTTCTCTCCCTAATACCCATCGGTGAGAACGTAGCGGTGGGCCCAAGAATTGATGTCATTAATCTCACTCGTCAAATACCTTAAAATCATTTCTATGTGATTACATAATAACACAAATTGCCATTAGTAATAGGATGTTATTGTCTCAGACAGAATTAGTTTGCAAAGAAGCTCTATGAGGTCATTGTTAAACCTTTTTTAAAGACTGGGAAAAAAAGCACAAAATCATTAACTGCCTTGTCTAAGACTGCAGAACACAGTTACAGCCAGAACTGGGACTGGCTTCAAGAAACTAATCTAGATTTATGAAGCAAGCCAAATACTTTCAATCCAGGCACCCAAGCACCATAAGGAGGTTCTGCAAATTTACAGAAGCTAGACTAAACATGAAAAAAATTTTCACTTATTTTTATTTTCTTGGGAGAAAGCAGGTTCCCAAGCTTTTCTTCTATGACTACAAAGTCTGAAACCCTGCTGTATTTTCTTTATTTGCTATACCGTTCTCTTACCCTACACAGATTCCAAAATATTGATACAATCCCCTGAGCAAATTCCTATGGGAAAAAAATAAAAGTCACACAAACCAACAATATCAGGGCTGCCCTTTGGCAAAAACCATGCTGGTAACTAGACTGCCAAAAAGATTTCACTGAAGACATGGAAGTTCTGGGCAAAACTGAAGCATTTTTTAAGTGTGTTTATGTAGAGGTGAATGTAACGAAGTTTTCAGTGCAATGCCTGAGAGCGCAACCTTTTTTGTTACAGAATGCAGAAACAAAGTCTTGTATTTGTAGAAGTTGTTACATCTACGAGCTGTGATTTCCTTTCACTGCCAGTAACCACCTAGTTGTACACATAATTTTCAATAACCACAGAGGCCAGAACATGAATACTCTGCATCTGTTCCCACATGGTGCTGTCGAAGGAAAACTTACAACTCCAAAACTCTCTCCCTGCTCCTGCCTTCAACGGGACAGACTTTCAGCTGTTGCACATTGACACAGCCCTGTTAGTATCAATTCACATGAACTGTTAATTCAATCAAAGCCCAAATTATTTTTACCCTAAAATGGGAGTTTATTGTTCTAGACCTCCAAATCTCTCAGGAGCTAAGACAGGCCACCATAAAAACAAGGGTTATAAACTTGAATTTATTATAGACAAATAAGGCTTTGGCCTATGAATTCTCTTTGCCTGTTAAGTTAATGAGCCTTGACAAAACAGTCATCTGAGGAGTAGCTGACAAATTATCTGGAGCAGCAATTTGAAAGGCGTTGGCTGGCTTACAAGCATTGCAATTGGGAGAACGTGGCATCATGTTCCTCTTCCTGTGGAAGATTTATTTGTCAAACCAAATTTTTTGCAGTTCAGCTGCAGTTCCTCAATATTGGAGCACTGAGATACGACAATGACTGCAGATACCAAAACAAGCAAATAGTCCCTGTCCCTTCCTCCCCAAACCTGAGGCTAACAAATTCTAATGAAAAACTCTTTCTAGGAAGCCTGCAGGAAGACAGGGAGATATCTTTTTATATTTGATTGGAGACCATGGAAGTGTGTAATGTGGAGGAATAGGGCTCTGAAGAATTCAGGTGAGTAGAGGGAGACCTTTCAAAAACTGGTCAATATTTGGAAGATTTTTTTGTAGTACAACTGCCAATAAAGGTGGCAGTATCACAGCTATGGATTTCAAACAAGGTCTTTTTATGGATTAATTCTTTG
The DNA here is from genome assembly GCA_033628505.1 of Tringa tobata. Taxonomy (NCBI): domain Eukaryota; kingdom Metazoa; phylum Chordata; class Aves; order Charadriiformes; family Scolopacidae; genus Tringa; species Tringa tobata. The sequence continues at coordinate 5,244,938 of JAHREE010000096.1, forward strand.
AAATATTCAACACAATACAGCCCTGAGACACATCACCTTTGTGAAATTTACAGCTACAAACAATGAACAATTCTGCAAAAATAGCCACTTGGATTAGGGTTAAAACAGGATTAATACTTTCCTAAAATCTGTTCTCCAACTGTGAATACTGAGCCAGTTTGGAAATTGGATCATGGTATATGTTGTAAAGCTGTCAGTTTCCTCACCAAAGGCATTTGGTGAAATATTATTTTAAATATCTTCCTCCACGGTCAACTATTAAAAAGAGTCCTGTGGAAAAGATGACAATATTTGAGAACATCAAAAACTGTCATATTTTCCATCTGAATGTTATTTCACAGTGGGAAGGAGGTATAATTTATAGCAATCAGTTGTCTCTACCACAGCATGTAGCAGAGCATAGTGCAGAACATTTAACCATGAGTTGTGTCTTTTCTCATCTTTTATGTTCTTTTTGCACTTTTTGTTGGACTGTTGAAATAAACAAACACTAAATATACAGGGACTAGAGCGTAATTTTACATCAAAGTAGAATGAAGAGAAATGAAACCTTGTTCTTAAAGAAAATCACTGACACTCAATAGAACAAACCCCAGCTTTTTAGTCCTGATGTTAGGTCATCAAATATCTGATGGCCAGGTGTTCAATCAATCACACAATAAAGCAAAAGGATGTAGAGAATGGTACCTTCAGGCGGCCAAATGGCTATGAGCTCTCCAGGGCTTCACTGATTATTGGCATCTGAGTATTTGGTCTGCAGGAAGTAGCCTTAACAGGTTCACCCTTTCCCCCTAACCTATCTCTATAGTCCTGACAGTTGTGTCTGTTGACATCGACCATTAGGAATTAATTGTATCTCTCTGTGGTTAGCAAGCACAGGTGTAATTAGCGAGGTCTAATCCTTGGTACTCCCACTACATAATTCCATGGCCCCCGAATCCTCTAGAACCCACTTTTTCAACTTTCTAGTTCAAGTTGGTCCCTTCCTTTCTAAAAGGACCATTAAAACAGTAAAAGTCTTTTTATAATGATCTCTTCTGTTGTCTGGCTCTAAACACACAGAAGTACGGTGATGCTTACAGATAAATAATTCATATGTATGCTGTACCTAAAGACCTGAAGTAATTTTACTGCTTTTTGGTTAGTTATTTGCATTAATATTTGCAGAGAAATTAAAATATTGTGGATAGATCTATTAGTGCCTGGCACCCTTCTGGAGTTATTTTTACCTTTATAAACATTGCCCTTATCATCGTTTTTCACCCAAACTTGCACTGACCTGAACAGCTTGACTAATGTCCAGTGATTGAGCATCTTTTTAAAAATTCTAGAAGCTACACAATTTTCATTCTAATAAACTGACAGCTTCTGCATGGTCTTACCACATCTGCTGCATTCTTCACTAGTATTTGTCTTATTGCTTTTTTAATTTAGCTTTCTATTTCACAGCACTGCAAAGCCTTTCACAGCTGTTTTACTAATCCCTGGGGTTTCTTTCCTGTTATTGTATTTTACATTAATTTACCATTTTACTTTCCACTTACACAATTCTGCTCTTCTCTTTCCACATTAATCTTTTCTTTGAAAAGTGTTTTCTGTAGAAAATGGCTATGATCAAAGCTCCAAATGCAATTATTTTTCTTCTACTCCAGAATATAAAAGATGATATTTTTTTTCCTGACAAAGGAAGCACTCAACATCTTCCTGAAAACTTGTGCCTAACTCTACCTCCCAAGTCTTGTTTGCAAATAGTTTACTACTGTCCTACAGAAGAATAGCTGAGTTATACTAGCATACAGTTTGGGGTAGTATATTTCTCTTTGTTAAATATTTCTTTATTAAAAATTTCAGGAGGCAGTCACTGACGGAATTGTATAGAAATGTACTTTTGAATTGAGGAATTCCATTACTTCAATTATGGAAATGTTCATCATTTTAGGTTTTACTAACTGTCCTTTCTGAGCACAGCTAGCCTCGGGAATGCTAAATTTTAAATGTATTCTCAACCACGACTTGGTGAGGGAGGTGATTATTTTTTGCTCAATTTCTTCTGAATGGCTTAGGGAGCCACCCTATGAACCCAGAGGTGCTCAGTGAACAACATATGCACAACACAGAAATAAAATGACTGAATCAAACCAAATTACTACAGCTTTCAGTGAAGTCTGAGTCACTTTTCTTACTCACAGAGAAACAAATACTGAAATCAGTTGTAAAATGTGACATGTATTGTGTAACCTATTTCAGAGCACCATTCCAATGGAGCAAAACATTGCCTGTGTTCATCACTGGATTTTGGATGACCAAAATTATATACCGAGGTAGCATATATCTTCCAGTGGTGTGGATGTGAAAGCATGGTTAAAAACAAGCACAAGCTGTAGAAAAAGAAGATCTATGGTGAAGATGCAAACTATGAGCTAAATCCAGTGATGTTCATGCACTCTAACAAAGGAGGTGAGGAAGAAGCGCATGCAGTACCTGGTGATCTCAGAGTCAGGGAGCAGGCCTACGTGGTAGTGGGGATAGGGAGCTGTAAGAAGGAAGCTTTTGTCACACTCGACAGGGGAATAGTGCCTAGGAGAAGGTGGTTTATCACACAGTTTGTTCACAGTGCTGTAAACAGGTTCAGGAGGCCTGGTGATACAGAGACAAGAGTAAAAGATCAGGTGCGTATTAGTGGCTGAGAATATAGAGAAAACACAGCAATCATTTTAAAGCATGCATAGCAAATCTGTCAAGACCTTTCCAGTAGGGCTTTTCTGACAAGTAAAGTGTGCTGTTAAAGGAAACATTAGAATTTCATAACTCACTATTACGGCATACAAGCAACTGCATATAAAGGTACACCCAATATAAGTGGGCCATAAAACTGGCTTATGGGAAGTGCGGTACTGAGAGGGAATATCTAATCTCTGAAGTTCAGTGATGAATTTTCCCACATACTCCTGCTTTCTTCATTTCTAATCTAACAACATTACTTCTGCACAGCTTTCTGTGATCTTAATTTGGAGCACTGCATAGAAAAAAATATGATGGTTATTACCTGAAAAGAAGTATTTTTTAGCCACTAATTTAAGATAAAGATGAAGTATATATTATGTGTTACTACAACACACTCCTGCCCAGATGAGCTTTGCAAGTAGAACTGTGAGTCATATCCAATAATAACGCTGATGGTAACAAACTGTGTAAGAAATTAATCTCATTGGCAGGCAATTCGTTTCATTTCAAGGGTTCTTTGCTCTCTTCTCAGATTCAACCTTCAAAACCTGATTATGCGGACCACATCTCAAACAGTTAACCTCGTTGACAAAGCTACTGCAGTTGTGCTTGAACTGCTGCTCCAAATATCAGGCAGCAGCCTGCGAAGCCAGATATGAAGAATAAGAATCTAAATGTGACAATGACAGGTCACTTCTCATTTCTTTCCTGCTGCTGAGAGGCCAACCCCTTGGGAGAGGCAATACTCACCACAAACCTCCCAGGGAGTCGCTGGGGAAAGGGGAGGAGGGGATGAAGCCTTTAGTACCAACCATCCAAGGATCCACAGGAGACAACCAGCAAACAATTTTCCAAAAAAATGCACCACACAGTACATTGCCCATCATGCAACTTCTCCAACTATTGCACTGGCTCCAGCAGATACCTCTGGGTCAACTGGCAGAGTGAAACTTGACTCATAATTTCCTGAAGTTTCTGTTCTAAAGAGTGCCAAGATGCAATTGCTGCCACATCCTCACTTCTGCCAGAAGATGCAGAGTATGCCACTGTCTTTAATCACAGCAATATGGTATTAGCTAGATGAAAATTTTATTTCAGAAGCCTGAAAATATCAAGAGGCCAAGTAGTTAATGAACTCTTTTTGTTCTTCTGGCTGCACTGTGCCTCACATGGGTGTGGTTTTTGCTGTGACTTTCACAGGTACCAGAATTTATTATGGTTCTGGATGCACTGGCAGATACAGAGAACATATTTTCCTTTGTTGTTAGCTTCTGGGTTTGTCCTTTGGGGGAAAAGGAGTAGCTGCTTTACTTAAAAATTGGTCTCTCAATGCTAATAACATTATTCAGAGCAATCTGACATATGATTTGAGAACTCTCTGTGCCTGAATTTCCCAGGGAAAACTTTACAGTTAAAAGAATGGCAATTTAAGATTACCAAATATCAAAATAGCAAAGCTGTCACTCATTCGGTTAGAAAGCATTCAGTAAAATCCCTTTTAAAAAGTTTAAGGTAGCAATTCTGTTTTATCAGCAAATTTCACACTTGTTTCAGAGGGTTGAATTTAATAACTTATTTGCTAAATCAATTGCTTCTTTCAATACAAAAAATCTAGAGAAAAACCCACTTCTATTATTTTACTTTTGACTAACACTGCCTTTTATTCCCTCAGAAATCACTTTTGCTTTTAGGCAGTATATCAAAGAACAAGCACAAATATCAAATATAAATGATACCTACTATGAAAACTGAAGAAATACTACCCCAGTGCAGGAACATGAATAAAAACTGTAGATTTCTTCATGGCTTAAAGCACAAACCAGTCCATAAACAACTTGCTAGCTTCCTATATTCAAGTTACTTATCTTCTCTGAGTGGTAGATGACATGCGAGTGTTGCTGCCCATTGGATATACTGTGAATGCTCAAACTACACCGAGTCATCAGTGAGTGACCATCCAACCTTGTGCTGAGACACAAATCATGCCACAGAGATGGACAGATACGAGGGATTGCTCTGTTAATTGACAGTTACAAACTGCTTCCAAAAGCAAAATGAAGGTAAACATTCAACATCTACCTAGATCCTGAGACCAAATTAATCCTTCAAATATAAACACAGAGCCTTAAAAAATATTTATCACTTCGGTGAGTCTTGCTGGATGGTAAGATAACAGAAAATTGGAACAAGTCACCAATGTATAAAGTACTGTATTCATTGGTATTATACAAGGGATATAGTCACCTAGCTAACAACATACCCTCTGAAACTGAGCTGAAGAGTGAGGTCTTAAGGTTAAGACAAGGAATTAAAACTTCTTATCCTTTTAAAGTTTCGACTCTGTTTAGAATAGAATTCAGGGTATCAGCCAACTCCAGTTACCAGTGCACTTCTTTTAAGGCCTGTGAGCTGGTTTGAGTTCCAACCCAAACTATTCTATGATTCCATGATTCTGTGATTCTATGAAAATGTAAGTAGTAGCATAGCTTGGCTGGAGAGTACCTCAGTAAATAACTCAATCACAAGAGAGAGTATCAAGTCACTTGGTGCCATAACGTAAGCTTTTAAATGGTAGCATGATCAGCAGACAGTCATAAACTTTTCTAGCCAAAAAAAATTGAATGCTGGATTTGCTAATCAGTGTAGACCTAACTGCAACGAGGCACAATTTTGACAGAAAGGTATAACTAATTGGTGGAAAAGCTAACAGTAACAGTGGGAGGTAGAAGATTGATCGGACTCTGGTTTTATTTATTTATTTCATAACAGATCGTGTAAAGAAAGTAAATCTTGCTAGTTTTTTGTAGTCCTTATTATTCCTTGTTTGGATCCTCATTCTGTTATTGTTTCAGGCTGTCTTTATTACACAACAGAAGTTATAAGAAAATGGCATTATTAAAACTGTTCTCTTCTCAGCTCCATGCAGGGTTCTCAATTTAATTTTAACTTTTTTATTGCAGAATCCTGTTTGGTTGGGTTCAGTTGCCAACACATAGCACATTAAATGTTAACAGTTTCATTTTTGGGATTTTAAAACCTTTTATGATATGGAAAGAAACCAGCTAAGCTCTCACGGCATATTGAGTATGCAGGGCTACAGCCAGGAAAAACTAAATTCAATCTGAGAGAAAATACATCTCACAATGCCACAAGTTTCCAACTTTCTTTTTTAGAGTAGCAATTTTTAATTGTACCCAAGTTCAGTAAAGACAACTAATACATTACTATTGCTAATATAATGTTGCTGGGAAGTGTGCAAAGAATTGTCTTTAAACATATATCACTATTAAAGCAAAAAATCAGTGGCAATTTAATACAAATGAACTCTTTCACTTGTAATAATCAGTGATTTATATACATATATATGTCTTTTGACTTTTTTAGTTTCTTGTTCATATAACTTTCTAGGAGAACAACATACCTTATTGTACCATAGGTTTATTTAGAACTGAACATTGATTTTATTTCATAGGTTGTGTCCTGGCAATTCAAATAAGAACCAGTCACTCATATGACATGTTCATTTTAACTAAATGAAAGATGGAGGAGGGATGTGAAGAGCTGGAAGAAAATACCAGAAGTACATTTCCTTAGTTCTTTCCGGAAATCCTTCTATAGTCAATGATTTCTCAGCTTTTCTACTATTAATTGCTCTTTTCATGAGCCTAAAAGTTTTCTGTAACTGCAAAATAAATTCTTAAAATCACAGTAATCAAGAGTAAGGATTGCCTTGTTCCTCTTAACAATACTATTTAAACATTTTAATCGAGTTTGCAAATGAAATGGCCTACAAGATGGTATAAGTATAATTTGGAACTTTTAATATTCTACACCCAATTCTACACTCATTATTTTTAGCCATTAGGAATTAGGAAATGAAATGACTGCTTAATTTGAAAGAAAACCCAGTAATGATTTCCTGTTGCAGTCGTGGAAAAGACGACTGTTGCATTGAAGATGACTGGTGAGACTCTCAGACCAAAGGCCCCGGTCCCTCACAGTGACTTTTTAGGAAACATGGCCAGCAAATCAGGCCCTTCTCTGCTCAGCAGATCAGGGACATGCAGACCAGAAAACAAACCCAAGTATTTTTTTTGTTAGAGGGTCTGTCTACCATGCATTTCAGCACTTATCCTTATCCGTATTTGAACATTTTTACATTCTTAGACTTCACAACATCCCGTGGTAATAAGTCCCACAAACTAACCATGTGATGTAGCCCAAAACCTCTACCATTTTGTATTGTAAGCCTGTTACTTGGTTGCACATTGATAACATATGGTAACATTAAAATATAGAAAAATAGAATTTTTTGAAAATTTGGCAATGTATTGTAAACTCTCTTTATCTGAGTTGTACGAAAATGCTAATAGTTGTTGCCTGTTGCCTAGATCTCTGTTCTCTCTCTCTCTGACATCTTCTTTCTACACTGGAATTATTGGTTCTTTTGCTGCGCCTGGAAAACATGCTCATCTCTGTCACGCTCTTCTTGAGCTTTTTCCAGTAGCCTCCATGTAGTATTCAAGACTTGGATGCATCATAGGCTCATACAGAAAAACATTATGTTTTGCATTCTTTTCCTTTCCTGTCAGATCCCATTTCCATTCTTAATTACCTTTTTGACTGCTGTTGAGTACTGCGCTGACAATGTCACTGAACTAACCACAATCACCCCAAGGTGTCTTAAGTAGTAGTAACTGCTTTAAGAATCCACATCTGTGACACATAGTATGTGCTCAGGGTTCTCTTTTTCCTTTGTGCACTATTAAATGTTACTTATCATTTCTGTGTGCATTATTTCTGCCAATCCTACTATCTAATTTCAAAAATCTCCACTAAAGCATATTCAAATTTTATTTTTTTTTAAGTGGCAAGTAATAAGTAGCTTCCACTAACTGTATTAGAAATTGTCAAATCCTACTACTTGGGGATCTCTGCCAGGGCTGACTAAATATGCATGGATTACTCAGGACATAAAAGATTGTTTGGTGACTTGAAAATAACTAAATTTTTACCATAGAATCATAGAATGGTTTGCGTTGGATGGGACCTTAAAGATCATTGAATTCCAACCCCCTGCCATGAGCAGGGTCACCTCCCACTAGACCAGGTTGCTCAAAGCCCCATCCAGCCTGGCCTTGAACACTTCCAGGGATGGGGCATCCACAACTTCTCTGGGCAACTTGTGCCAGTGTCTCACTACCCTCACAGTAAAGAATTTCTTCCTAATATCTCATCTAAATCTCCCCACTTCCAGTTTGAAGCCATTACCCCTCGTCCTGTCACTACATGTACCTCTCCATCTTTCCTGTAGGCCCTTTTCAGATACTGAAAGGCCACTATAAGGTCTCCCTGGAGCCTTCTCTTCTCCAGGCTGAACAACCCCAACTCTCTCAGCCTGTCTTCATAGCAGAGGTGCTCCAGCCCTTTGATCATCTTCGTGGCCCTCTGCTGCGCCTGCTCCAGATTTTGCAATTTCATGCTTCATTGAAGGGAAATGAATAATAACATAGAGCTAAGAAATAGAACTGTGACTTTTTTTTTTTTTCTAAAAAGCTGTTGACAGGTGTTCTACAAGTAGACTTTTTTAAATGGAAGCATAACTAAAAACTGTACCACTGTATTTCACCAAGGATCCAATTTAAGGTTATACAGATGAACTTAATTTTTAATTTTCTTAACTGAGCACTTAATGTGTAACTTGAATAGTATTCTTTTAATTATCATTTTTTTCAAACAAATCCTGAGATTAATCAAAGACTAAACCAAGAAAGAAGTTCTATTATGGAACACCATAAGTCAACACAGTCATCATTAAGGTCAACTGAAGAGCTAGAGCGTGAGAAATCTACCTCGTGAGAGATGGGAATAACCAGTAGCAGCAGCAGCAGCAGGTTGTCATCCTCTGGAAGAACGGGCAATGCAGTCAAGCTATCGTGACAGACCGCCTGGTGGGGTCACGCACTCATCAAGCAAACCCCAGAAACCTGGAAACGGGTGCCTCTCCATTCTTCTAGACAGAGATGGCCCTAGCCTGATCCCGCCAGCATCTTATCAGCAATTTTTCCTACCTGCTTTCTAACTCTGTTCCTAGCCCCAGTCTTCTTGCACAACTATTGATTATTCCAGACCCCATGTCTCACTGTCTGAGGGAGCTGCTGGTTCAGCAGCCCTGAAATTCATTGCTGCTCTTCTCCAGGCTATTTTTCTCCACTGCGTCGTCATGCCTCTTTACCCATTTCTTCCTTGCCCTAAATTCCTCTTCCAAATCCAAGTTTTCTTGCCCAATAAATACCAGTCTTCCCTTCTCCTGATTTCCGTTCTCACACAACCAGTGACAAGTTCTCTCTCATTTTCACACCCAGTCTCACCATAATGCCTTGCCAAACACACTCCTCCTATTCTTCCAGTCTCTTCAGTGCTAAAATCTGACAGGACTGGGCATTCAGAGCACAGAACAGAATCACTCCTGATTATGTTTGTATTTCAGAAACGACTGCAAGAAAAAAGTAGAGACAAAAACTAGCTTTGGCCATATAATGCTGTGCTTAATCATGCTGGCTTTTTTTAAACAATCTAGTCAGTATTACAAAATTGTGAGAAGCTTTTATACACTGCAGCATGAAAAAATACTACCTTGAACAATTAATCTGCCAAAGTTATAAGTAGTTTAATAGGAAGAATGAATAAAAGGCATTCTCAAACTCCACATATTACTATATACAGTTTATTCTCTTTAGGGCATAGGCAACATGCCGAGTTTGGGCTAGGCATGGTGGTATGGTTGAGACATCACAATTACCTCCATATATAACTGCACCAGCTTACTTCTTCAACATATCTTTCACTCATTACTGACATAGTAACATTGGGTGAAAAACGATGTAATATTCACCATTTGAAAGTTTCACCTACAGTACTTGATAATCTTCATCTAGGAAACATGAGTTTCAATTCTGTTCCCTCACAAAAACTAACAGGAAATGCAGCAAATATACACTTTTAAAACACACAGAATATTTTGTCAATGGATGATCTAAGTCATGCCCCTGAAGATCCCAAAGGAACAGTTTTCAGGACTCATTACTAAAAACTGTAGTTCTTTTTTCCCTTTGTTGTGCTTCATAAAACCATTGTCAGAAAGCTGTTACTGATAGTTTTATAATGCACAAACTATAGTACTAGTTATAATGGCTTAGTACTGAAAGGTCAGATCTATATATCAATACAGATTTAAAGGCGTTCCATAAACTATCCTCAAGTCAACCAGCAAGTTTATGTAAGTAAACAAGAAACAGTTGAGGAATGCTACTTTCAATATGGGAAAAAGTCCCCTGAGATTTCAACTTAATGGTTTTCCTTTTTCTCCCTTCCAATCCCCAGCACCTCCTCCTCATCCAGAAAATGTTCTTTTGCAAAGATGCATGTAAAAGAAATCAAACATGCTTTTCACAGCAAAAGAGATAATTCAGACAGCTTTTTCAACCATGAATCTTTAATATCTAGCCAGAGTTAAATGTTAAAGTGAATTTTTTATCAGCTGAAGCACAAAATTTTATGTTATCATTTTCTGAATTTAGAAAGGAAGTAAAAACTCAAGATGGTAGTTATTTATTTTTATGAATCTTTTGCCTGTGTTGTTCATTAAAGACAGTAGGAATGAACATCTAAAAGCTAAAGGACTTTTAGACTTTCAATAATTTCAATATTTCTGGAAATAGGAAGGTAGACATCTGCTAAAAAGTAAATTGTAACTTCCATCTCAGCTGTATTAGTAATGGTATGTTCCACAAAACCACTAAAACAAAAAATCACTCTTTTCTTCCTATTAGAAAATTCAGTTGGAATGCATCTCTGTAGGTCACCTCATCCAATCTCATGCTTGAAGCAGGATTATTGCCAACACTAGATCAGGTCAGCCATGATTTTATCTAGTCAAATCTTAAAAATCTAAAAGGGTAGATATTTCACAACCCTTTCAAGCAACCTGCTCCCACACTGCTTCACCCACCTGGTGTCCTTTTTTACCTTCTCAAATTGAAATCAGAATATCCAAAGCCGATGCTTGCAGCATTGGTCTTGCTCTTCTGAGAATAATTTGGTGTCATCATCTTTGCTACTGAGTACTTACAGAGTGCTCTTAGATTGCTCCTTAATCTCTTCTTCACAACATTATACAATCCCCATTCTCCTCAACATCCCTCTAACCTGCATGTGGTTTAAGACGCTGAGAAGCTGATGGAACCTCCCATGTTTTTCCACATTCCTCTCAAAGTCAAAAGATAGGAATTACCCACAGTCTTTTAGAAAATAACTTATCTTTTTCTGCTGGCTGTGTTTCTCCCAGTATAGTCTCATATGCTGATTACCTGACTGGCAACGAGAGTGCACTCCTGGGTCCACATTCAACCTGGCATCCGCTGTAACCCCTAGGTCATTTTCAATGAAGCTGCAATTCAGATGTTTGTTTCACAGCCCATACAAGTGTGTGCAGCTCTTCCACCCGAGGTGCAGACTTCTTCTTACTGAACTTTATGAGGTTTCTCCTGGCCAAGTCCTCGAGTATATTAAGATCCTTCTGGAATATAGCTCTGCCATTTGTCATGTTAACCACTCCCCCTTAATTTATTATCCTCTGCAAATTTGCTGAGGGTGCACTCTATGGCATGATCTAGGTCATTGATGAAGATATTCACTGACGCCCAAGGTATTCTGAGCTACTGTGCTCATCACTGACCACTTGACAGATGCCAAGTGATGATCATTACCCTTTGAGCCTACTGGTTCAGTCAGTTCCCAACCCAGTCTCTTCTTTTAGTCCACTCTTCCTCAGCTTTCAAACGAGAGTGCTGTGTGAGACTGTGACAAAAGCCTTACCAAAGTCTGCCATGGCATGCAAATGAGCATAGCCATGCTGGGAGAAGGCTTATGAGCCAGGTGACAGCATATAATCCAGGAGATACACAAAAGGCTATCTAGAAGGTTTCCAAATCTTTATAAATCATATCTTCGTTCCAGCTACGGATTAGTTGTACGTGTTTATCCAATGCTTCCTCATGTTTGGATGAGAAGCTGCTGGAGGAGTTTTAAAGGCTGCTCCCCGTGTTACAGCTTCTCCTGCCCACAGAAGAGGTGTGAGAAATACCTTTGCAGCCACTCCCCAGGGCAAGTAGTGGAGAAGAGGAATCACCACGTGCACCACAGCAAATCCCAGATGCACATCTGTGGGAGTCATGGCACGGCTCAGGTATGCCTGTGGAGTCAGCTGTGTTTTCACCCAGCAAAGAGGCGTTCCTGCTCTAGGCAGCACCTGCGCCGTGCCGCTGGTTGGTACAGGGCAGCCATTGCTCTCTCCTTGCCCACACAGCTGGTCCCTTCATCAGGAAAGGTGACCACAAGCACACAATTTGCTTTTGATACATCTGTGCTGAATGTTCCAACTACCTTCTGGTCCCTTTAAATGCCTGGCAAAGATGATGCTGAGTACTTCAAGTTTTGTTATATTGTCTGTCATCACATTGTCTCCCCCTCCACCCCCAACCATTTTTTTCCTTCGTCAAATTCTACCTTCATTTTTGAAACCAGCACACCTCCAGAATCACTTTTTGTTATGCTTTATGACTTTTGCAAGTCTTAGCTCAAATCAATCAGCTCTCTGATTTTGTCATTAAGCAGTCAAACAAGGCTTGTCTGCATCTTGCATCTTAGGTCATCAGAAAGCTCTTTGCTCAGCCAAGAAGGCCTTCTACTGAATCCCCCTGCTTCCTGCTCAACAGGATGCTTCATTCCTGAGTTCTCAATAAGTTTTATTTAGAAATCATCCATCTTTCATGGCTGCTATGTGTCTGTGGAAGCATCCCAAGAGATTTTGCTTAGCAATTCTCCAAAAAGGCTGAAGTCTGCTCTTCCAAAGTCTATAGTCATAACTTGCTGACTGCCTTTCCAGACTTCCCTTGAATCATGAACTGAACCAACTTGTGGTCACTCTGATCCCAGCTGTAATTTATCTTAATGTTTGCCACTAGCTCTTCCTTTTTCGTAAGCAGCAGGTCAAGCAGAGAATTATTCCTATTTCTTCCGTCTAGCAGCATTAGGAAATTGTCAGCAACCCAATCAAGGAATCTCCTGTTTTGCCTGCACGACACTTTAATCTTACTAGAAACTAAAACAAATAAGGACTTACTTGCAGAATGATGATGACTGTATTGATACATATACTTGGCATATAGCTTTTATCCGCATTTGATCCCACATTCTACTAACCTGAAATTGTATTTTATTTACATTTTAAAAGGTGACAATCTTTATAAACGAAGGGCAAAGCTTCCATCCCAAATAAATTTAAAATGAATCCATCAGAACAAAAAGTAAATTGTGCCCATCATCAGTAGCATTTTGGATTAATAATATACATGATGTACAAAAGCTCAGTAACTTAAAGACAACATGCAGCTTCATTAAAACTTGTGACTGAAGATGATTAGTTACATTTCTATCCCTTATGCCTGGATTAAATTATTTTTTCCCCATAGTTCTATTAAGTAAAAGATGTATTGAATTTTTTTTTCAGATGTAGATTCCATATCAGAACAAAAAAATACAAGTTTTCATCAATAAAATTACTCATTTTTATTGGTAAAAATACAAGTATTTAGGTAAAAAAAATTAGAACTGGAACAAAAAAAAATCAGAAAAGAAAGTGGACAAATTAAGTTGACTGTTCAACCACTTAAACTTTGTCAGTAGCCTCCTTATAACAAGTAAGTTAAAAGATAGGTTATCATCAGCCTCACTCAAATGACTTCTACAAAGAATTACGAAATTGCAAAAGATTCTTATAGTAAAGTTACTGTTCCAAATATTTTTAGCTGGCACAAATGAAAATCTACCAGAAGTGTTGCCACATTATGACTGCATGGGTAATAAATTTCCTTATGTGATCACCATGTAAATTAGCCCTGAAAAACTATTATAGGAAGAAAAAGAAATATTTTTAATGGATAGCACTGCAGTAGTTAGCAATCATCTTAATTATAAAAAATTAGGTGAGGAAAACTAGTTATAAATGCTGCAATCGAGGGATCTATAGGTTTCACTAAAATTATCACTGGTATATTTAAACTCCCAAAAGATTTTAAGTCCTTCTAAACTGGTCAGCAACAAAGACTTTCCAAATATGTTCTTATTTTAATGGCAGGCTCATCAGTAAATCCTATGGCATTGCACAGAAAGAGTGCATTCACTCTTAGTTTACAGCTGTGAAAATCACCATTGGAATTAACTGTGGCATTTTCAATAGTCCCATTTGAATCAACAGGCAATAATTAGCTACATGGACATTTAAAAAAAAAAAAAAGAATACAGGCTCAGCATCGTTCAAGGGTTAAATGGTTTGCTTTTGAAGGTCAGAGCTTCTTAGTTGTAGTCAGAGGAGAAGCCTGGTCTCCTGGCACTTGTTTGGGTGTCTCTCAGATAGTACTGTATGATGTATGGCCAGTGAGAAAATGCAATGGCAAGAAGTGCCATTTTTCTTATAACTACATTCATTTTATCTTTGTGCTTTTGTACCCTGTGTATCAGTGCAGCATATAAGCTATTATCACTAATATAATTAAGTCCTTAATAGCCTTCTCCTTTTCAATAGGTTGAAGTAAATACTTGTTTAGAACTATGAGATTTTAATCTGATTTGGTCTGTTGCATTCAGAGTCTGCTCCTATTACTCGACACCTTTATTTCTGCCTTCCACAGAAGGTCAGGCTTGTAGAGTCACTCTCTCCTGTCAATAGCGCCAATGCCACAGAATATTTCAGATATCAGAACTTTCATTAGACAACACACAAATTTAGGAATCTAGATCAGAAGAAGAACACAGGAGAGGAGTATTTCATACAATACACATGACATCTCTGGGCATTCATTATTTTCTGCAAATAATACAAAATGGACATTGGTGTAAACACCTCAGTCAACAACCAAACTTGCTCAGTGTTTGGCTTTACTGTCAGAAGCTAAACCAGCAAAATTAACTTGTTTTAAAACAAACTAAAAATATCAGGATAGGAATACACTTTTCTTCCTAAAAAGATCAAAAAGACATACTAATTAATTACAATATATATCCTGCATGGCTCTTTTAGCAGTATGCTTTCAAGTGCACACCTATTTAATGGGCTAGGACTGTCATTGCCTTCTCTTCTATGAGTATTTTTAATTTTATTTTTTTTTATAGAAATAATTGGAAATTTAAATTCAGCTACATGGAACATAAAGAAACACAGGACTTTCTAAAGACGCTTCTTCATTACCTTACAGGTCTTCTAACTCTTTAAAAGGTCTTTTAATTCTCAGGGCAGCTTTTCTTCTCAAACCAGGACATAGGATTACTTCCTTCACTTTCTCTGACTTCTTGGTCTCCTTTTCTATTATCTGCTTTTAAGGTTGCATTTTTTTTTGCTGTTTTTAAACTTTGCCAACTCTTTCTCAGTAATAATGGTGCTGACATCTCAATACGAAATGAGAGAATTCAGCACCACAAGGTTACTGACAAAGCCTTCATCATTGTAACCCAGATACTCTATTGGTATTATTCCCATAGACAGGCATTTTAGAAATTATGAGGTCAGTACTAGCCTAGGTAAAGCCTTGATGCACAACTTAATGAAATCAGTGTTTTAACTATTAATTAAAAAGTGTAATTTCTTGGAACTCTTTGGAGAATATTCATCCTAATTGAATGTCTCATAAGTTGAAGGAAAGAAATGTCAGCTTTGCATCCTCAATCAAAACAAAGGAGAAACTCTTTTAGACAAGACAGGGAAGAAAGGTGTAGTTTCCATACATTTGTGTCCTGACTAACCACTGTATCATGATTTAGTTACTCTGAATCTGTCTGATCCAACAAGTTAAGCAGCTTGAGATTGTAATCATATGCAACAAGAAACTTGAAATGCAAATCTGCAAGTTTTGAAGCTGAGGAATAAATAAGTGGGTGAGATTCTTGGGCTTGAGATACACAGTAGGTCAGGTTAGATGATTGGAACAGCCCCCTCCTAGCTTCAAACACAATGAATTTATAAATACTGAATCACAGAAAAAAAGTAATTTCTAATTTTCTGTGGCACTAGATGTTATGAGGGCTCACTGTACAACCTAACAGCTGTTGTCTTCTAATAGATGGTAGTGCTCTTCAAACAAAAAATAAATGCACACTGTCTCATCAGTGACATTCAGTGTTGACCTAATGCAAGACGTAAAAAAGCCCTCCCAGGATTTTCCTATGTGTCTTTTCTACCTGGAAATCGACTACACAGACAGAATTCTGCTACCATGCTTCCATACAGTAGTCTCAATCCTTTTGGGATTATTAAAACAGAAAGGATAAGAAACAATTTCCCGGGTCATTTTGCTGATAATCACATCAAAGAACCCATTTTAAAAAGGTATCAAGTGCCACTGCATAAACAGTTTCCTTTTAACCTCCATGCTCTCACAGAAAGCTGTTTCATATTATGATTGCTCTAATGCTCAAGAAACTTTTTCCAGTTTCCCTCTTATATTTATTCACAGCCAGTTTGTAATTTTTTTTCTTTTCCCTTCCCATAGTGTTTACTCTCTGTGACATTTATCCTTCAATGCACGTACACAGAGCAATTACAGGCTATTTCAGCCTTGCTTTTGCTAAACTAAACAAGCTGGACCTTTCAGAGTGTACTGTCAGGGGGAGGTACAAACACATAGAGGGTCACTCCACCCAGACACTCAGTGAGCCAAAGGAGTCACTGATCATGAGATGTCCTGCTTGTGCTAGTAAGGAACTATCACAGCTAATACACCTGTTAGGAAGGAGAAAATTTTGCTCAGTGCCAGTGTGGCTCTAGCACAGCCATACTGTGTAGGAACTGGTGCAGGATTGTACCCAGACAACATGGACCTCAGGTCAGCATTCATTCATGTGATCTTTCTCCTAGCTGTCTTCATACCTGTATCAGTTTCAATTCATCTTCCCTTGAACATGGGTGAAAAGAACTCTATGCTTTACTCTACTGGGGGTGCACTGAGTGCTTTACCTATGTCCTTTGTGATTGTCATGAAAGGTAACAATTAAAGAGAAGCTTCTGACCTGGTGTAGTCGTCCTCCACAAGCATGTGCTTTGGAATGGGTGAGTATCTTCCCGGTGAGATGGGGGCCAGGGATGCCTTGTACTCTAAAGTGCCATTGTTTCCAGAAGAGAGTATATGATTTTCCATCGGTGGAGAATAAGCTGATGGTAAGAACAAGCATTTCTAGTTAGCCACTTTCATGTTTGATTAGATGTCACAGGAGCACCATTTTTAGTCAACTACCAAGAACGTGCTCATTGCTGTAAATAACATCAAAACAGACAGTCCTTTCCCAAGAGAGCTTAAAAAGTAACAAGAAAGAATGAACAACTGGAGTTTTCCTGAAAGGTTGATAACAATGATGACAATAATAGTAATAATAATAGTAATAATAATAATACTGGCTCATTTGCAGGGATGGACGCTTTAGAGGGAATCTGCGAAAGAAAGGGTAGTTTGGGAGACAGGAAACATTTTCTTCAATTAGAACTGAAGAATTACATTTCCTTGAGGGAGGAAATGTAAATAGGAGAGAATGAGATTAAAAGCACACTCCTCTTTTTGGCTCCAATATATAGCGATAGGAGTAATACAGTAAGAGCTCATTGCTGGATAAGAGCAGGAATTTTATGCGTGGCAAGAATTTTGCATGGTGAAGATTTAAAGCTGTGATCTACTGCAGGCACCAAAATTCCCAACGTAATTGAAATTTCAGTAGATGGTGTTTAGATGACAGTAAATTGATATATTTAAAATAGAAAACAGGTACAAATCTTTTACATATTAATGATTAATAATGGAACTTATAGGACTTTGCTGTCTGATTCTGTATTGCTCTGTGGGTTTTGTTGTTTGCTTGCTTTTTGCTATTCTGAAGTTACTGGGGATATTTATGACTGGAGAGAGGTAATAATAGTTGTATTCAAATCTCTAGTTAATGTAATTAGAAAAGGAAATGATAAACAGGAAAAACAACGATACATGCTTCTGCAATTGAGTTATGATTCATTTTCTCATGAGAAGACGACAGCTAAACTCTGTAGTATGTTTCCATCTTTCTTTCAGATGCTGAGGTACAGAATGTTTCAAAGCAAAATATCTCTACAGGGAAAGGCCATTACCCGTTCAGAAATACTGCAAACGTGTGGGCATAATGAAAGGTTCCCTGAGGATAAATGAATCTATATGCACCAACAGCTTGGGATGGGCTACTGCAAATCTTTTCAACCTTTACTCTCCCTCTGGAATTACGTCTGTCTTCTCATATGCTGCTGATCTATAATCTGACATAATAAAACACACTGTTTTAGAACTCCCAAACTATTATTTTGGAAAGTATGATAAAGTGGGAGACTGGATAGGAACATTTAGCATTATTACTTCTTGGGCTTTGCTAAGATCCAGACCAGACTGCTACGTGATTGCCATCTGTTATAACATTTGCTAAGTAAATAGGTATCCTCAGCACAGTTGAGAAGACCACCTGATGTGCATGTTACAAAACCTTCCCTTCTATTTTTATGGAGCAGCCTGAATAAGGAGGATTATGGATATCTAGCTTTTCCTTCAACTTTTTCAGTCCATAGTAGCAACAGTATGCAGAAGTGAAGAAAAATTTAAACCTCTGGCATTTACTAGGAAAATCTGCCTTTCCCAGCCCTTGGTTGGCCTTAAATGCCCCTAGGATTATTGGCAGGAGATCAAGATGGGTTTGGATCAGTTGCTGAAGCTCTTGCCAAAAATTAAACTGCCATCCAGTTGTTAGATGGGGCAGCTGGTCCCTGTTGGTAGTTGAACCCAAGGCAGACAGTCTTTAATGAACAACTAAATGAAAAAAGGGAGTTTCGGGAATGAATAGTTTAGACCAACAGGGCCCACTGACATACAGAGCTGCAACTGAAACGTTATGATTGCTGTGAATGAAAATGAAATGGGAATGCCTGGGTATGGACACCAGGAGGACTAGCAGGAGCACCTAGATTCATCAATAGGTCATCAATACTCAACGTAACTATATGTAACTTGTCAGGGCAGCCTACACCCAAACTAACATAAAGACTCAAGCCATTAAGAGATGATGGCAGGAGATAAAGACTAGATTTGAGCCCAGGACAATCATATAAGGAGACAGAAGTAAGTAAATCCTGAAGACACGCATGGGTGGGACAGATGGAAGAGACAGTAGATCCTAATTGCTGTCTTTTTCTTAAGGGGACAAAAAGCCCATCAACAAGGAGGTTCTCAATCTAAGAAGGAGGTTTGTATGTATGATAAAGACTCCACAGCCCCCCAACTTTGTTCTTGATCATCTCAGGGAGTCTTAGCAATGCACCTGGATGCATCTCTTTCTACCCAAATGCTGGACATGAGCCCAGATGGTTTTGAGTGCATCGATATGACAGCCTGTTTGAAATCAGTTTGTTTTAAAATAAACCATCTTCCCCTCCTATGAGATCCTGCACTGAGCTTTACCATATTGTTTCAACAACATTTCCTACAAACATAGTGTACATTGAATGCAAGAACAAATAAGGCCTTGGTTCCCAGTGAGAAAATAGCAGATGAACATTTATAAAATTAGTGGATGAACTGAGAATAAAGCAAAATAGAACAATAATTTAGGGACTGGATAAATACAGAAAAAAGGTAAATTTGTGTAAGTAGAGCAGTGATTTTTACATTCCAAGCAGATATTTTATTAAAATATCACATACATTTTTCTTAGGCTTTTCACTAAGTTTGTAGAAGGTATTTTGCTACTTGTTCCACTTTTTCAGTAGATAGCGGACTCCAGTCTACAAATCTAATAATATTTCAAAATATATTTGCATTAATTATAACTGTAATTGTCACAAGAGTTACAGTTCAGTCTAATCACCTGGACAATGGCTAATTGGAATCAGCACAGCAGTACATCAGCTACATTGTTACTTTTGCTGCAAAAATACTTTAGCAGAGTTATATTATTTGTAATACTTCATGAGTGTAGCATTCTTAAGTGGCAATAAACATTTCATTTTTGTAGCCTTTCAAGCTGTTTCATAAACTTTAATGGGGCACTTTGGGCAAGCTGTGAAAAAACATAATAATCTAACAAACATATCTCCTACAAAATGAGTTTGCAAAAATCACTTACAGTGAGTAATATCTGGTGGGCCATAAGGATCGGTCATGTAAATGGTGGTGGGCTTTCCAACCTTCAGATACACTACATCTGATGTGTTCTTCAGTATCGCTACTGCCTCTTCATGGGTAACTTCTTCTAAACTGTAATTATTTACCTTAAGGGAGAAATCAGACAGGTGAATTAGGATGCAGAAATAGATACAAAAATGATGACACAGTCTTGTAGTTATCACAGTATTGGGAAAAAATGCTGTAGCCCTGAAGATTACAGAAGCAGTATTGCAGCAAGGTAGAGAATACAGTTTTCTTAGCACATGCATAATCAAAGACTGACATAGCAGTATTAATAATATCGCAGAATCGTAATAGGTTGAGATGGCACTTGGTCTTGTCAGTAGAAAAGTCCTTTGTGATAATAATTTAATAATAATTTAATAACACCACATCATTTACAGAAACCACCTATGTTGTTTAATCTATCAAGATGAACCGTCCAAGTTCACCTCTCTGCATGCATGGCTAGGACCTCAGAAATACTTAACAACCCCAAATATTTCCATCACGGATGTTCAATGACATTGACCATTGAAATAATAAGAGGTACAGAGTTATATACAGAATAAGGGGCCACCAATGAGGTGCTGAAAAGAAAAAAGGGCAGTTATGGATGAGACAAAAGGGATTTTCAGTGTGAAAGTTTGTTGCTTTTCTGGAGGCACAGGAAAGAGAATTGAAAAAGGAAGAGAATGTAGTCCTAGTTTTGTGCTTTTTCAGAAAAGAAAAATACTTAACCAGAGCAAGAATAAGAGGTGAGGACTACAGGTTAAATAGGGAAGGAAATAGTGGCAATAAACATTGTCTATTTATGATTTACTCCCAGAAAAAGATTTTTAAAAAGTGTAAGAAGTGGTCTATTGCAGAGGCATGTAAAATTTATTCACATATAAATCCATTATATGCACATAATGTCAATTATAGGTTGTCCTCCTATAAACAGAATAGTGAGTAGTCCCTGTTCAAAAAGCATATATCCCGAACAGAGAAATTACAGGATAGAGGTAAAAAGTAAAGAAGGATGTAGATACAGTTTCAGACTTATGGTGTAAGCCAACAGAAATCATAGAATCATGGAGTATCCTGAGTTGGCAGCAACCCATAAAGGATCATTGAGTCCAAATCCTGGCTCCTCGCAGGGCTACCTAAAACTAAACCATAAGACTAAGAGTGTCATCCAGATGCTCTTGAACTCTGACAGCGTGGTGCCACAACCGCTTCCCTGGGGAGCCTGTTCTAGTGACCTACATTTCATGGTGAATGCTGTATATGAAATATTTTATTAAGATTTAAAGTGCCATCCTCCAACTTCTACAGTTATTATAGGGATTCCTTGCAAAGCTTATGGAAGGTGGACAAAAAAGAACCTCCTCAACTATAGTACAGCACAGTACAGTTATAAATCACAGAAAAAGATACATGCTTTCTAGGGAAATTAGTAATTCTAGGGAATTTAGTATCAGTAAATTATCAGGGACTTGACTGTGACAATAAGCTACTGCCAAAGGGTTTGGTAACTGGAAAGAAATCCAGGAATTATGAATCACTAGAGGACTCTTCACATCCAGATGATTTTAGCAACAGTATTGGACAGTATTGTAAAATGTAAGAATTCTCTTTAAACTTTGTTCCTTGTATAATTCTCAGACTTGGTTTTAGGGTTAATTTAAAGATGCAATGACAGACACATTATGACAATTTGACATGAAGAGCAATGATACAACCTAAACACTCAGAAGAGAGTTGCTGACACTGTGTGCTGTATTTTGACAGGTCTTCTCTTTAAATAAAAAACCTTGATCCCTATCTTCTATACGTC
Organism: Tringa tobata; assembly: GCA_033628505.1. Taxonomy (NCBI): domain Eukaryota; kingdom Metazoa; phylum Chordata; class Aves; order Charadriiformes; family Scolopacidae; genus Tringa; species Tringa tobata. Next base: position 5,266,763 of record JAHREE010000096.1, read on the forward strand.
TCTATTTTTTTGCTTTGTTACGAACAGTAGTAACATACAAATGCACTTTTAATAAATAAATGTCTTTTAAATGACTAGGCTGATAGCAAGAAGAAGTGATTGAAAATCAGCCTTCCTTGTTTATGTATTTCAAAACTGTCAAATACTGAAGATTCACACTTTTGGAAATGTGACAGCACAGTTATCCTTTACCCTTTCTCCTTCCCACACTGTGTGTCCATTGTATCTATCTTGGTGTGTTTCATCCTAACTGCAAACTTTTTGAAGTAAATAAAATCTCACATAATAACCTCCCACTCTTCTGCTGTTGTAAATAAATGTTCTTAGTCAAAAAAAAGAATGACACAAAATGAAATATAATACCACTATCTGGATTTTGACTTTTGGTCTTTTCAGGAATGTATAAGCAATTGACTTGCTGAAATTTTTTTTTCCAAAGCTTTTTTTCCTGGAAATCTAGCTGGTAAAAATCATGCTTAGGACTGTTGTACTTCCATCACAACACACTTGGATGTGTAGCTGGAGAATAAACAGAGATTTTAGAAACAGAAAATACAGCATGATACATACAAAACTGTTATTTTCTATGACAGATCTTACTTCTTACCTGTCTGACAGTAACTTTACAGGACAGGTATTTTACCAGTGCTGTGAACAAGTTGTACAAATCTTGAATTTAAGATAAGAATTAAAAAGCAAGCTATTCTAAACTAAGAATCATTGCCTGAGCAGTTATTCATTATGTATATCTTTGCACACTTTAAGATCCTAGAGAGCATTGCAAAGTTTATGTACAAAAATTTTTCCATTCCCCTTATTTCTAGAATATATATAAGCTTAAGTGTTCAGAATATTGTAGAAAACTGATATCTGTAGAGCTGGAACTTGGTAGAACTTGAAAGAAGATAACATGAGTGAAATCGAGATACAAAGGAGAACTTCAGAGAAAAGATGCTGGAAAGAAATTTGAGGGGAAGAAAGGACCCTTCAAAGTAAGCAGAGTTCTGCTATAAAATGTATTCCAGCAACACACACCAAAATTGCTCTTCAAGCTCATCCCAAATACATAGAAAATTAGAGGTTTCTTTTCTCTACAGAGAAGATTCCTAGAAAGGAAGTTTGCTACTCATGAATTTTGTCCTGGACTGTTTAGTTCTCATTAAAGAAAAGATACAGAAAGACTCAGTGTACATCGAGAGCAAATAAATAAATAAAGAAAGATGTTGATTCATTCATTAAAACAGATTCTCAGTGTTGCCATAAGGTCTATTTTAAATGGGAGCTCTTGGAGAAGGAGAGAAAACTACCTTTCTTAGTCATCACCAATATCAATTTAGAATTACAGCATAAAAAATATACTCTGCATTTCCCATTTCAGAAGGTAGTACTTGCTTTGGACCTACAATTCCTGTTAATGCTAATATATGCATTTATGAATATATTTTCTACTTTTTCATCATAAAACAGTGATTACAAATAAAGGCATCGTATGTATTCCAGTATACAAAAATTAAAAACTTGAATACATTGAAGAATTATATTGCTCAGCTCCCTGGATGTTATTGCCAGATGACTGTAATACGTAATTTTTTTCATAAAGAAATCTCTGGATATCATTCTTCAAAATATCATACTAGAGATGGTGATTATTAGGAAATATGTTGACGTAGTTGTTTTTTATGGTAAGATTCATAGAGAGAGAAGAATCTCCCAGAATCTCCAAGAGAGACTATTTCTTGAGCTTTTTCTTGTCTCCATAGAACATGCCAATTTTATACAGAATTTTGAATACTAAATCTGGCTTTTTCAGTGGTTGTGGCACAGTCAATGCATGATCCCAAAGCTTCACTTCTAGCCATCGAGATGACCTTAGTGGAGCACGTGGTTTGAAAAAGAAGACTTGAGTTAGAGGTAAAGAAGATAAAGAGTGGGAGATACGCAGAAAATAAAAAATCAGAGTATATATGGCATCCAGCCCTCTGAGATGCTGAAACTTTCATGCAGAAGGGCTGACACCAGAGCTGAGTGGCAGAACAGGTACTGCATGCGAATTTTCTGCCTCTAAGAAGCCAAGTTAAGTAGCAATGAATTAAGCAGGGGGAAAACCCCTAAGGCAAATGCTAAAAAAGAAATTTATCCGAGTGCCAGTTTAGTTGCAAGAGTTGGATGTTTGAGCCACAAAATGCTGCAACAGGAGCCAAAGCAGAGGAGTCAGAAGGAAAACAGGCATGGAGCAAGTGGAGCTTTTCTAATGGGAAAAGTTCCATATGCAGAAAATTCAGATATGCAAACAGCACCTGAAGTAAAAAAAGAAATAAGTAAAGCTGTTTCTTTAAGCAGAAAGTATGCGATACAAAGACATACTGATATTACAGGAAAAGAATAAGAGGAAGAAATAATATAGCAATAAAGAAGGAAATTACAAATCGAATCAAAGAAGCTATTTGAGTGATGGGGGAAATCAGTAAGAACTGTTGCCAAAGAAATATAAAAAGACTGGGGTGGTTTTTTTCCTAAATAACATAATCAAGGCAATGAAGTGTAAACTTAAGCAAGAATTATCTTATTTGGAAGTTTTCCTAGATTCATATTGGAAAGCAAAGGCCCTCAGCAGTAGCTAGAGTGAAAAGCTTAGAATCCCCGAAATGACTGTAAAAGTGCTCTAAAGAATAACTTCATTCACAACAGCATAAGCTGATAACAGAATAAGAACTCTGGAGGAATGTCTGTCTTATTTAATTTTTTTTTTTTTTTTTTTTTAAGGGAATTCATTCCTTTCTTCTATTGACTTAGATAAGAGAGATTTTATTCACTCAGTGAATTAGATCTTTACCTTGCCAGTAGTAATGTTTGCTTCTGTGTAATATTCTACTTTTCATTCAGAAAGTGGATTTTTCCTGAGTGAATCCTGAGTCAACATTTGCCGGTAAACACTGTGACATGCCAGCTGTAAATCTAGAACACTGATGGCCTTTTCAAAAACTCGCCATGATTAAAAGTGTTTTGAGAAGTGAAAGGTTTTTCAGATCTGAAAACCAAACATTTGTTTTAAAGAACATAAATCTGTTTCGATTAACTAACTACTTATAATCCCATGGACTCCTGAGTTAGTTGTCCTAGTGCTGGACCCTGAATAGAAAGAAACTGGCTATCTTCAGATTACACAGTCTGTTAATCCCTCTGAAATTAGTTTCCTTAGATTATTAAATTATGGGTTTAAGTGTTCTAAACCAGACCTGCTCTTTGCAGAGAAATGCAAGAGGTTGTGCTTCACAGACAATACAAGAGTGAGCAGTGGGATTCAGGCTTCAAGCAATGTAATGCATACACAGTGCAAGTGGCACTGTACTATATGGGACCATCAGTTTTCAATCCTAGTTTATGCTGATTTTGTTAAAAAAAAAATGGTTTTCATAGAATCATAGAATCATCTAGATTAGAAGGGACCTTCAAGATCATCTAGTCCAACCATCAACCTAACTCTGACAAAAATACCATCACTAAGCCATGTCCCCCAGCACCACGACAACCCGTCTTCTGAACACCTCCAGGGATGGTGCCTCAACCACTTCCCTGGGAAGCCCATTCCAATGCTTGATAACCCTTTCCGTGTAAAAATTTTTCCTAATATCCAACCTGAACCTCCCCTGGTGCAACTTGAGGCTGTTTCCTCTAGTCCTGTCGCCTGCAACTTGGGAAAAGTTTTAAGGCTATTTGAAGTGGCATGAGGATGATACAATTGTGAAGGAACAACCATATGACAGTATCTTTAGAAGGAATAAATTGGGAAGCTTATTGCTAGAGTACTAACCAAAGATTGCTCCTAGCAAATCTATGTTTGAACACTAGATAAAGCATTACAAGGCCAGAGTCAGTGATGGTGTAACGTCTGGCTCGGAGCCCAGTGCCCACTCAAGGGCAGGGTTGCCATCATGGATGGGCGGGAGGAAGGGCCTAACAAGAACTTTATGATGTTCAACAGGAAGAAACAGTAAGTCCTGCCTCTGGAACAGACTAACCCCCTTCAGCAGCACAGGTTGGGGCACTGTCAGCCTGGCAGCAGCTCTGTGGAAAAACTCTTGGGTCTCCCGTTAGACAGCAAGCTGGGCATGAACCAGTTGTGTGTCCTTGCAGCAAAGAGGTCAACAGCATCCTGGGCTGTATGAGCAGGAGCAGAAACAGGAGATCCAGGGAAGGATTATTCCACAACAGTTGGCACACATTAGACTGCAGCTAGATACTATGTTCAGTTTTGGTCTCCACTGTAGGATAGATAACGAAGCAGAGCAAGTTCAGAGGAGCGCTACCAGGATGGCTGGAGTTGGAGCACTTGCCCAGTTTGATGCTTGGGGAGCTTGGCTTGTTCAGACTGTAGAAGAAATGCCTCTGGGGACAACTAATACCTGCCCTCCAGCTGCTTATAGGAAGGTCATCAAGACAGAGGTATGCTTTTCAGGGTGGTAACAGGATGAGTGACAACAGGCATATAGTGAAATAAGAGAGGGTCAAACAGGTTATAGGAAAAAGCATTTTCCTCATGAGGACAGTCGAGCAGTAGAACAGATTTCCCGGAGAGGGTGTGCAAGCTCCATCCTTGGAGATTTTCAAGATTCAATTGGACAAATCCTGACCAACCTAGTCTGACCCTATAGCTGCCCTGGAATTATTGTGTTAGCCTATGGTGCTATGTCATTTCCCTTTGCTCCCTTCCAATGCAAAGAGAAGCAACCAGCCCAGCCGAGACACCCAGTGCCGGCATATTCTCACCGCAGGCACTACCACCAGCAGTAGGAGACATTTTTGTGGACATTACTAGCAGAATACAGTAAAGGAGTATTTTCCTTCTACCTGTAAGTCTTCAAAGCAGACCTCTGCTCTGTTCCTTTCACCTATACACCTAGAAAAATCACTGAGTTCTCAGTTTGAGAACTCTTACACTTCCTCCAGTATTTTTCCTAACGGGCACCTCAGGATTATCCCACAATGAAGCATTTTCCTGTTGAAGTGCTCAGGATAATAAGACTTAAGTGCAGGCTCAGTGCCACAGAAACAGAACTGCACAGACATGCCCTTGTATAGATTTCACAATAATCACCATGTTCAGTAGTTACATAATATATCTTCTGAATGCTTAACACACTATTAGCAATCTGCATTTAGCAACGGTAGGGTCACCAAACTGCAAAATGCTCAGATACCACCTAAATGTATTACATTTCAATATTACTTTTGATTTTGCAGCTTCTCTTTTATCACATCTCAAATTTTAATGCATTTGATTTGCATGTTCTTTGGGATCTGAAGGCATTTCACACAAATTTGTCAGAAAACGGATACAAAAATGAACCAATCCCCCCAGCAGCTGCTGAGAATTCCAGAAGGATGACAAATTTGGGTGAATTTTATAAAGAAATGATGGAAGAAACAAAGATCAAGAAAGGATGCACTACTGGTAAGAAAAAAAAAAAAAAGAATGTGTTCTAATATATAATCAATAAAGAATCACTGAAGCAGAAATAGGACTGTATAGATGACAAGGGAAATATTGTGTTGACACCCTGCCAAAAGAAAGTAATGAATTCTTTCACTCACTTTTCACAAAGGAACATGAAGTAAATGCCATGAACTCAAAGATCCTTCACAAAATAGAAGAGAAAAAATATTAAAGGTACACAAGGTAGGAATAAATCGGGCTGTCTTGCTGGAGAGAAACAGAAAACATGGCTGTAGTCTGCACAAATTTTAGAAATAGATTTTGATCTTGTAAACTTATCTCCACTTTAATGGTTAAGGTACACAAAGAGTTGACAGGGATTCTCCTTTGCAACAGTGAAAAGCTTGGTCTGGATGTACATGACTGGTGGAGACAAATATTACGATTGGATTTTTTTTGCCCATTTCACATGCAATGATAAAAAGAGATGACGTTAAGACCTGGTCCAGGCTGAAAGGAAAGCAGCATAAAGATGTGACATCAAATGTGCAGAGAATGACCTCTGAGCATTTTCAGAGGTCAGATTCAGGAGTATAAACTTGTCACAGTGAAGAAACATCTATATTTGACTGCAGTGAACCACAGGTTCAAGACTGCAAAGAGAGGTTTAATAGACAAATTCTATAAAAAGCTGGAAAGAATGAATTTATACATAGTGGTGTATAAAATAATTATTTTTCTATTCAAATTCATCCTCATTAAATTACACTGGAGCTGGTGAATGCAGGATTTTTGCACCTGTTTTTTTTGGTATATATTATTTTTACCTCAAGTGATTTGGAAGAAATTAATACTAAGGTAGTAAGAATTTACAGATGGCATAGAAACTGTGAGGAATTCTCATAATGAAAAAAACCCAACAGCTGAACACAAGCAGATTTGCTACAAGATGCAAAATAACAAAATAAGCTGCAACTTTGCCAAATACAAATATACATTTCTATAGAAAAATGAGCCTGAACTGGGCTGAGAACATGCAAAGATGAGATGCCAAAGATATTGTAAGTTTGTTTCATTTTGCTTTGATTTTGAGAAGACCATTTGATTGTTAAGCTGTTTTATCTATCAGCTTGGGTTAATTTAAAATGTCAAACAGCCACCGACCCAGCAACCAAGTGCCTTTCTTGTTCTGTTTAATACCCTGTATAAAATGAATGGCCATCTTCATATCTGACTGGAACACAGTGTCCCTAGCCAAATAAAGAAAACTTTAATTAGACACAGTTTTGCAGGCACCAGAAAAAAACGTCATGGCAATTTTTCACTGCTTAGATACCACATCAGAAAACAGAGCTACCACAGTACATTTTTTTTCATAGCACTCATTCAAAAATATTTCTCTACCTGCTGAAATCTATACAAATGCGTTGACATGAATACAACTTGACATAGATTAACTTCTGCTGATTCACTAGGGTCAGGATTTCCCGCTTGACAAAGAATTAAGCAAACTCTGTGAGTGGGAAAGAATAATCTACAGGGAACAATGTGCCAGCACTGCAGATATCAGGAAGAATTTCCTGAAGTGAGATCCATCAGAAGAATAAGCACACTTCCTCAAGGAAATCTCAGAAATATATATAAACAATGAGAAAAATGAAGATGACAGAAATGTAACTCATAATTATTACAGAAGTTGTAATGGTTACCTCCAGTTAAATGTGTGGTGAATGAAAGTCTCTGTATGAAACAATTTTCAGCCAAAGAAACTGTGATTTAAATTTGTCATACTTACCATAAGAAGTCTATCTCCAACCTGCAACCTCCCATCTTTTTGCGCGGCTCCTCCATCAATAATCTTGGTGACATAGATGCTGTTGTCCCCAGGGATGTGTTGGTTTCCTACCCCTCCTGCGATACTGAAACCCAGACCTGGAGAAGACATGGAAAACAAAACATTAGGAATACAATATATAGCATTAAAGAGGAAACAGGTAGCATGTATTTAATCTACTGTACAATTATAGTATTTTTGTATTCTTTACAGAAATACAAATAACATAAGAGGTGTTTGTGGGGTCAATACTCTTTCACTTTTCCTGGACTGTCAGGGACAGAAATAAATTAAGGAAATTCTGACACGTACAATTATAGGAAGGTAGAGACAAAAAGAATCAAATCAGTGATGATTCTATACCCGTGGCTTGTCCTTACCAGGGGCCAGTGCAGCCTACATCAAGAAGTTATGGCGCATCTTGCCATGACTAGTAATAAAACACTGAAGCTTGGAGTATATTTTGTTAAATATTGGTATTAAATACATCACAGTCTGTCAGAACAAAATTAAAAGCATTCTGATTGCACGATTTGAAAAATCCTTGGAGACGTGTACTGCAGATTTTGCAAGTTTCTCTAGTACCACAGGGAAGGATCTGTGAAAGTGAAGGATAAACAGCACAGATATTTGGATTTAACTGTGCTTTGCATATTTTTCTAGGACACAAATATCTTTGGCTATGGATACACACAATAGGAAAGCAGTAGTCCTCTGTATGTATATACATTCTGTTCAGTGATTTGTGAAATTCCTTGATAAACACCCAAAGAGCCAAACTGTGGAACAATGCCGCTAATACATGCTGATATGATTCAGGGAAAAAAAAGGCAAAATAAATAGTTGTTGGGGGAAGAAAAAAAAAGACAACTTTACCCTTTTCCTACTTTTCCTATCCTCCGACACATTGCATAAACAGACACATCACTGCTGTCTTTTATAATAACATTTTTATCTCTCAATCAGAGAAATGACAGAAACTACTGTGCTTTATTTCCATAAAAATCTACTTCACACAGCTAATTTTTCATAGATGATATAGCTAATAGGAACTTCCAGCTGAACAAATAAGCTGTTACTGATAATAACCTGCTTAGATTATTGCTTCAACTAGGCATTCCTCTTTTAGCTGTACAGAAAAAAAGTTATATCTATTTAGAGAATAATCACTAGTTTTATCTATGAAGTCTATGCTGTTCAGTCATTCTTAAAACAAACATGTTAGTAATAGCTTCAGCCTAAGCAATAAAATGCACAGTAAAAAATGAGTTTCCTGGAATTTGGTATTTTATTGCAAACTCACCAGCCTGACTATTTGTGCAATAAAACTTAAGGGAGGGTATATTTAATACACACAGGCTTTTTTAGCAGCTGTATGAGTACAGAAGGAAGCTTCTTCAAGTGAATTAAATCTTTTTGATTTTTTTTCTCACATTATTTTCATTTGATCATTATTTAGTTTAACAAATATGTGAGGTCAGATAACATAATGGACTACTTGACGGACTGTGCCAAAACAGTAAATTACTAAAAAGAAACCTCTGAATTTATATCTCAATATGAAATATTATTTAATTAATTAAGATGACTATTAACAATACACATGAAATTAATTCAGAAGTATGGGATAATTACAATAAAGCTTTACTTAATTTCCAGCTAAAGCTGGTGTTCACTGTTACTATTTATGCACTACTGCCAGGACAACTACAAGGATTATGATTTCTTCAGCACTGAGGAATTTGTTCATTACCCTGAGACTACTAAGAAAGAAGCAAAAAGATATTCTAAGAAAAACATCAAGAATGGAAATTTTCCTTAAGACATTGGTTGTGGACAAGGACCAATGATTGAATAATTTTCCCTGGTGACATAATTATCATCCTTTTGACCCCAAAGATACCTTCATATGCTTCTACCAGTACAGTGAAGATCTGAGAGTATTCCAGAATGATGATGAGAGCAAATGAGTGGGTCAGACTGCAGCTGGAGAGCATTCTTCAGCCCCACTAGGGCATAACCTTGGAAAGATTAGGTTATGGCATGCTTCGATCCTCTTCTCTCCCCTTTATTAACACTTGTAAAGGGCCAGGCCATTTCTGGCTGTACAGCTCTATATTTTGTTCAAAGGGGTTCCTAATGCAGCCTGGTCCTGCAGCAACATAAGCAAATAGTAGCCAAGATCATCCCCTCCGTTTTCTGCAGTGCTGACTGGGGTGCTGGAGTTTGTTTTTCCCTGTGTGGTTGTATCACAATTGGCATATGATACCACAAAATTGGAGGACTGAACCGGGCTACCCCTACTACAAAAGTGAAGTTTACAATGATGAAAGAAGTACCTTTTTCTACTTCTCTAGTCTACATAAAAGGAAGCTGCTTTACAGTGAACGGGTCTACATCATGTTTGGAAGCAGGGTCTGCATTTGGGATCCAAACAACCAGTGGTGAGTATAAAAAGGTGTAAAAGAGCAGCACAAGACAGGCGGCAGTACTGTGGGGACAAACGTGGGTGTCAGTGAGAGAGACAACTGAAGAAGCCAGAACTTCCATGGCTTCCTTACTGTTAAGGATTTAGTTTCACTGCCTAATCATACTTGCCTGCTTTAAAAGATTTCTTGGGAAGAATAGGGAATGGAACAATAGGCAATTTCATATTACTTAACTGACCTTTCCTAATTGCAAGGGCACTAGCAAAGTATACTACAATAAAACTTTTCAGTAGTATTCATATGGCCAAATGACATCAGAAAACTATGCCAATCATTTTGCTACCTTTGTCATCAATGAAAATTCATTAAGGGCTTTTAAAGCATGATTCATCTCATCTCAAAGAGACAACTGAAAGAGATGAGATGAATCACACTCTTTGCTTCTGAAAGGCTGGGGGCTGGATGTGGGAAGAGGTGGGTGGGAGGAACAGTGCTATAAAAGTTCACAACCTGAGTTAAAGTTTCACCTCCACTTAGACTGAAGGTTTCTGTTTTAAGACCTCAGAAAGGTTTGTGTGTCCATGATGTGGATCCCTCTTGTACTAGCTACATCAGGTTAGTCTCATATCAGATTCTTACTTTATTTTAAAAACAGAAAATCATTCAAACATTCGGGAACACAGGGAGCAAGATGTGTTTTCTAAACTTGGTGAAGCTACAAAAGGCATAGAACTCATAAGAGAAATATTAGGATAGAAACAAATGAAATATGAATCAAAATATGCATGTAAGCATTAGGTATAGAATAAAGATTACAGAAATTATGTGTACTGACAATACAGAACATTTTCAGCAATAAAACTAAAAATGAGTCATTTCTGTCAAGCCTGGACAGAATGGACTCTGTTAAGACCCCAGCACAAGTGTCTTCAGCAGAAGACCCTGTACCATAACAGCAGGATGTTGGCAGCAAGGTTACAGCGTGTGACATATGTCATCCTCTTGCCTGTAAGCCCAACAGGAAAGCAGATCATAACAAAAAAAAGACGTGTGTCTACTAAATGAAGAAAAACAGGCAATGTGCAGCTGCCTTGTCTAAGACTTACAGACTGAAGAAAGAAATATTTAAGGTAAAGGGCCAGCCCATAACAACAGTGGACTCCTAGAGGGTATAGAACATCTGTCCAAAAAAATTAGTCCACAGTTGCCAATCAGGTAAATGCCAAGAGATGTGTAAGTGTTTGATGTCCCGTGTCCTTTGTGTCACAGGAATGAGCCAGACCACCTCGGCACATGCACCCTGGGGCTTGTGAGGATGTGAGTGAAACAAAGAGTGAATCAAATATATGAGAGAATGACTGTAAGTGGGTAACTTCTTTGGAGATTTCATGAATAAATATCACCTTCCTCTCCTGTATGATCTCTCACTGCATTTTTCCACAATCATTTTCTACAGGTGGGAAACAAACTGATTTGCTCCAGAACACTGTATGAACTCAGATTTTATAAAACTGTTTCAGGCAGCAAACAGGATAATACAACTGGAAAGTACCCATGCAACAACTTGTCTGACTGAGAACCTCCCCTGGCACTGCGAGCCATGTCCTGTGGGACATGACACGTTGACCATGCACCTGTGAGCAACTGGACAAGGCAATGAAGAACCCAAACTGAGGTAGCTCCTGCGTTTCCACAGACCAGTCACTTCTACAACACTCAATTACAAAAAATATATCAGCCTTGTTTTATTGTTGAAATTGCATACACTTACAGAGACAATATTAATATAGTCTCTTTTTTCCTCTGAAAGGGAGAACAGTTTCATACTGATGAACCTACCAATGAAATTGTCAAAGTGGAGCAATGAAGTCCTATCCAGGCTTCTAATTAATGAAATTCCACTTGGAGGGAGGAAAGGAACATGGGTAATATAAAATGCTTTGACTGATATAATTTGACTGACTTGTTTTGACAGGTACCACAGTTATATCTAGTGCTATATGAATAAACAAGCTGAAACAAGGTTAATCATAAACAGAGGAGCAGCAGGGAATATCTCCCCCTGCCCCTTTGCTCAAGCCTCTAGTTGCCAATTTTAGTTTTCCTGGAGGAGAGATATTGCACATATTTAAAAGTAGCACCCCATAACTGTGGAATTTTAATTTGCTCATTATAGCTGTGACTTATGATTACTGTTCATTATTGACAGCAGAGACCTCTATTATTTGTTACACACAAAAATGAAAGACGTTACAAAACAAAAAATATGTTTCACAATAATTAAAAATGCTACAAGGAGGAACTGGTCTTCCTTTACAGAACTTTCTGTCTATTTTTCCTTCTATTGTAGTGGTTTAACCCCAGCCAGCAACTAGGACCATGCAGCTGCCTTCTCACTTCTCCCCTCCAGTGGGATGGGGAGAAGAATCGGAAAAATAAGGAAAACTCGTGGGTTGAGATAAGAACAGCTTAATAAGTAAAGCAAAAGCCTCACACACAAGCAAAGCAACTGACCCTTTGGTCAGTTAGGGTCAGCTGTCCCGGTTGTGTCCCCTCCCAAGTCCTTGTGAACCCCCAGCCTACTCACTGGCAGGGAACTATGAGAAGAAAAGACTTTGAGTGGTCAGCAACAACTGAAACCCCCAGTGTGCTATCAACACCATTCCCATCCCAAATCCAAAACACAGCACCGTACCAGCTGCCAGCAAGAAAGTCAACTCCATCCCAGCCTAAACTATGACACCCATGAATCCTGAGAAACTAATATTCCCAAACGTAGGAAATGCCACTTATCTATCTCCTTCGTGTTGTAGAGGCAGATTCAAGTATCAATTTATTTGAGTGAGTTCTTATAATGATTCCTATTCCTGACTTACGTGACAGCTTATGCCAGAAGGACTTACATGAATAAAATTTGACTACATTTTGTTCTGTGGAGGAAAAAGTCAATCTAAAGTACAGTATGATTCATAAAAATTTAACTAATATTCATAACAGACTTAAAAGCTGCCTACTTTCATTGCCATCATTAATTCCCATTTCAGCCCCTGATTCCAGATCACTTCAGAGGGCTCTTTTTGTAATTTGATAATTTTGGGAGTTCAAAGAAAGCGTACCTTCCCTTATGAGCAAGACTGGCAAATTGGTAACAATGGATGAGGAGAAGGCTCATGTACGCAACTTTTTTGCATCAATCTTCACTGGCAACCTCTCCCCACATGTCCTGAGTTGATGGACTGCAACACAGGCACTGGGGGAACAAAGTCCTTCGCCACTGTAAGAGAAGATCAGGTTTGTGACTCCTGAAGAACTTGAACATACAGAAGTCTATGGGACGCGATAAGATGAATCCCAGATTCCTGTAGGAATTGGCTGATGTAGTTGCCAAACCACTCTCCACGCTATTTGAAAAGTCATAGTAGTCAGGTGAAGTCCCCAGGGACTGGAAAAAGAGAAACATGGTACCCGTTTTTAAAAAGGGTAGAAAGGAGGACCCTGGGAACTCCCTACCTGTCAGCCTCACCTCTGTGCCTGGGAAGATCATGGAACAGATCCTCCTTCAAGCTGTGCTAAGGCCATGGAGGACAAAGGTGATTTGAGATGGCCAGCACCAAGGGCAAGTCATGCCTGATCAACCTAACAGCCTTCTATGATGAAGTGACTACATCATTGGACAAGTGAAGATCTACCGATGTCATCTATCTGGACTTCTTTAAGGCCTTTGACATGGTCCCCCACAACATCCTTCTCTCTAAATTGGAGAGATACGGATTTGATGAGTGGACTGTTCGGCGGATGAGGAATTGGTTGGATGGTTGCACCCAGAGCGTAGTGGTCAATGGCTCAATCTCCAGATGGAGATCAGTGACAACTGGATTCCCTCAGGGGTCCGTATTGGGACCAGTACTGTTCAATATCTTCATCAATGACATAGACAGTGCACTCTCAGCAAGCGTGTGTAAGACACCAAGCTAAGCAGTGCTCAGCCTGAGGGACGGGATGCCATCAAGAGGGACCTGGACAAGCTTGAGATGCAGGCCCATGTGAACCTCACAAGGTTCAACAAGGCCAAGTGCAGAGTCATGCACCTGGGTTAGGGCAATCTCAAGCACAAATACAGGCTGGGGGATGAAGGGATTGTGAGCAGCCCTGCCAAGAAGGATTTGGGGATACTGGTGGATGAAAAGCTGGACGTGAGCTGGCAATGTGCACTTGCAGCCCAGAAAACCGACTGCATCAAAAGAAGTGTGGCCAGCAGGTTGAGGGAGGGAATTCTGGCCCTCCACTCCGGTGAGACCCCACCTGGAGTACTGTGTCCAGCTCTGGAGCTCCCAGCACATGAAAGACACAGACCTGTAGGAGCAGGTCACGAAGATGATCAGAGGGCTGGAACACCTCTCCTATGAGGACAGGCTGAGAGAGTTGGGGAAACACAGGTAATTTTAAAATTTGGCTACCACACTGCTACCTACAGCTCCTCATACCTGTTCTAAAACAGCTGTGTGCTGGGATGTCCCAGAAAGCTCCTTGCCTAACACTGCCTTCTCTGAGCTTGCTTTTCTGCTGGAGATATGGAATGTGATGCCTTCTACCTTCTCATTGGACGCAAGGTGTTCATCAACATCATCTGAGACTCACAAAAACCAGAAACACAAAAGAGTCCATGATATAGAAAAAAGTTTTTTGGATGTTTTAGGGATTTTTTTGCCAAGTTACTCTGCTCTGGCCTCAGAAACAAATTTACACAACTACAACTCTTTCCCAACTGCTTTTTCATTCTTTTGGGCATCAAAATCAAAACACTGCAGTTGAATCTATTATGTTACGAGAAGAAAGAAAGGAATTTTTCTCAGGACACGGGGTTACACTCCTTGACTTAAAAAAATGTTTACATTTACAGTTAAAGAAGAGACGATGGGAAAGTGAGATTATGATGCAAATGTTAATATACCAGCAAGGCAGTGAGTGCCTGTTTAAAACCAATCATGCTGTAGGTACAGTAGATAAAGTACTGGTTTTACATTATCATAACAGCAGAGCTAATAATTCTGTAATCTTTAATAAAGCCTTGAAAACACATCTTGTTAAATTACATTGTTATTTGTAGAAATTTGTAAAAAAATCTAACATGCAAATGAAAACAATCCCTTATTTTCCATTCAGTTTTGCAGTTAAATGTTTTTCCAATTATGAACTTGTTGCCTGCATATATTTATCCCTAAAGATACATTCCCTTCAGATGTAGCTAGGAAAATACACTTAGAGCTTCATTAGAAGTTGTGTTTATTCTGTATTTTTACATTTATTCAAATTAATTAGGAATAAATTTCCCAGAAAGCACAGACAATGAGCAGTGGCCTAACTGCACAACGGGAATTCATAAGAATACTTCAAAAATTGCCTTGAAAAGAGAAGGCAGCATTCCCAACTATTCACAATAAGCTGATTTTTAAGCATTAATGAGGATTCAAGTTCACTGAAAATCATATTAATTCACACTGTCACAATTTTACGAGCAGAAGTCCAAGAAAGAGAAAATTATTTCAATTTTGATGTATACTGGCATTTGAAGAATTACAGCAAAGCACATGATACACTGAGAATAAACATTACATGTTAAACCCAGTCAAATAATGTTTTTTAAAACGTGAAGATTAGTGATGGAAAGCAGATAAATCCAAGATCTGTTACTGCTTACAATCTGATTTTTCAAAATGTCTTTTCTCACATTTCCATGCCAGGTTTGCATATGCCTACACTGAAGCCGTGTTTGTACATTGACTTCCTGTTCACGCAGGAAGTTTTTGCACATTAGTGGTGCACCCACAAGGACAAACAGTCCTTAGATCCAGAGTCACTAAAAATGAGAATTTTTGATTAGGGTAGACATCATCTGGATGGCTGCCTGTATGATAGGATCATTTACATCTTTCAGGGAATAATGTTAAACACAGAATGAGTGACTATGGCCGAATGAGATATGAACGGACTTGTCAGTCAAAGTCTACCTTTTTTTTTCTTATTCTACTTTTTCTGCATTAGTAACATTTTTCTTAGCAAGAGATTTTTGGGTTAGGGCTATTTTTTATCTCCTCCTCAACCATGCCCTTTCATTCACTCAGGCAAAAATGAACTGGACTATGCATGACTACAGATGAAGACAACATCCCTGGAAGCGTTCAAGGTCTGGTTGGATGGGGCTGTGAGCAACTTAATCTAGGGGAAGATGTCCCTTCCCCTTACAGGGCAGTTGTACTAGAAGATCTTTAAAGGTCCCTTCCAATCCAAACCATTCCATAACTCCATGATTCTAAGCACCCATATGTCCTAATTAGCAGCAAAAAGCCAGGTGGGAGGTTGTAGTGCATTTTTAAGATTGTCATATGCTGGTCTAAAGTCTCACTACTATCAGAGAATATAACTCTGCTTTCCTCCATGCCTTTTGGCCACACTTTCCCACTCCATGCCTTGTATTAGCCATGACGATTTTGTAGTCAAATGGATTGGCAAGCTGAAAATGGCATGAAAACCAAAACAAATTAGTCTGAATTGCAGTCTAGGTGCATATTTGCCAGCATCTACAGAGATGGCAGCAGTAAGAGCCATCATCTGAGGATGGTGTCGGGTCCACGTGTCCCCTTTGTTGGCAGAACAGGTTTGTACAAGGCACTTTATTATGGAGTTGACTCCTATGGAGAGCAGTGCAATGTTATTACTGCTGCTCAGCAAACTCAACTTGGGCGATGTGGCCAAGAAGGAAAGATGCATGGACAAGAGCAAGTAGCTAGAACGAGTAGGACAGAAATGGCTACTTAGGCTAACAATGCACTCAGAAAAAAATTCAGTAAAAATATGCCTTTAGAGAATGAGTCCTGCTGAGAGGAAAGGGAAAAACAAAAGTGCTCTCCTGAGCTTAAGAGAAAGAATGAGAAGTCAGCAATCATAGGTTTTTAATGCTCCTGAGAGCTAAGACAAATCTGATATTGCTATAGCAGAGGAAGACAGCGTAATAATGATGCTCGTTCAATATTATTTGAATTTTTGCTCTGACAGTACTATGAACCTTTCCTGATTAGAGAATGAAATATTAAATCGTTAACTCACCCTTTCAAGATAAGCACTGGGCTTGAGAAAGTTGGCTTTTACCACCTTTGGCAGCCTTGTGAGCATGTTTAATTTAGAGAGCAGTTATGCACAAGGGTTGAAAGTGGTGGGAAACCAAACTATCTCTACTGTCTTTTTTTTTTTCCTAAGACAAGTTTTTAAGGCAATTAGCCCCATTACTGCAAATATGCTCTTGTAGCTGTATTTATTTTAACTGCATCTCCTGGTAAAAATACCATTTTCCCTTAGTACGTAACCAATAGTCAACTCCTTAATGTTTTCATTTTGAGAAGTATCAGGAAATGGAATCATCCTGGCAGAGCTTGATCTCACTGGTGTAAAACTAAGAAAATTCCCCTTTCGCTGACTGCCTCCTCTCTTCACCAGACTGTTCAGACAAAATCGTGAAGGTTTTTTCCCTTTTCACCCACTGCTCATGCTCTTACATTTCACCTAACCCCATTTAATTCCTGGTGGATCTCAGACACACAACTTTTGGACAAACAAACAAGCAGGCGGTTACAGGAAACCAGAGTGACTGCACTGGGAAGAATCAAAGAATCTGCTGTTGCTTTTACATTATATATTAACTCAGGTTCAAATGCTGAAATATGGTTCACTTTCCATGCACAGCATAGACCAGTTGTTTCAGGCATAGGAACTAAATTTTTGCTGACAGTCGATCACAGTTTATTTGTCATTTACAAATAGTACCTACATAAATTTTCTGCAAAAATTACTATAATTACTGACAGCAACACAAGTTATTTCCTTCCCATAATAATGTAAATGAAAAGCATTTGATGCTTTAGATGTGCACACCGAGACCTGTTTAAAAGTAGTTATTACTTTTTGATGAGTTAATTTTTCAAAGTCGTGGTACTACGTAAAGCTGTGCTTTTCCTGCCATTTTTTTGGATCAAGATTCATTCTTGAAACCTACAGACTTGACACAGGAGACAACTATTCCAATTCATGAACAAATGCTATTTACTTTGTATAACATTAGGTGATATATCCTTAACTGAGTACAACTGGGTCACTGCTTTCTAGGTTGGATAGCTCCTCTAGACAAATATTTAATAATTTATCACCAATAAAATACAGACAGAAGGAGCAGCCTGTCAGTTTGGGATCTGTTTAACAACCATAAATGTCAGGGAGAGATTCATCAGTTTCTTTTGTTCGTCCTCCATCTGATGAGGGAAATTTAGCATTTATCTTCTTATCACTGTTGCAAAGCTGAACAGAAATGCTTTCTTAAACAGCTCTCTGCCGATTATGTTGAAGCTTGAAAATACAAAATGAATTCAAAGTTCATCTTGTAGTCTCTTATCTATTTGCAATCAACCCATAAATAAGCTGTCATCCATTCAGTTCCTTCCTTCTTAAAAAATAGAGAGAGAAATCAAGACACAAATTTACAAGTAATTTTGTATTTTTATGTAAGGCGATTTACAGAGCACTGATGTTGAAAGTTTGCAAGTATATAAATGATGCAGAGAACAAAAAGAGATGGTGCTTATTGAACTGTAGTAATATGGTGAAGACGCCCTGAAAATGGATTCATGAGTCATTGCACTTTGCTTTGACTCTTTTTGTCTCCCTGAAATTGTACTTTGGTCCCTTAGTTCAGTTTACTGATGATGCTCTCTTGCAATACTCTAAGAAACAAAGTGCAACAAAAATGTTTTATTTCGCAGTGGGAAGTACCCTACACTTTCACAGAGTAAAATGAGTACAATAAGACACTCATGACTTCTCAGAAATCATGCTAAATATTTGTAGGGGTACTGTACTCTACTATATCTAACTAGAAAGATAATATGAACCCATAATTCACATCTACATTCACAAATACAGACTTTTTCAGACTGGTTCCAGATCATCATGAAAGATTTTCTAAGAGCTTGTGCTTGAGGGTGTTGAGATTCAGACTATAACACTTAAATGTGATTGTTTCAGGTTGGGTTATGCTACAGATTTTCTCCAAGTAATGGTTTCCTTGATATTTTTCATCAAGGCTCCTCATGAGATATAGTATAAAACAAGACCCTGCTATCAGTCCCTTTAGGGGTTCTATCTAGGAGGGGTATTAACGTGACCTTTCCATCAGCTATTTCAATTAATAACAATCTCTGAACTTCCCTGCAATGCCAGAGGTAGGGTGTAGGTCTCAGTCTCTGGGGATGAGGTACACCACGTTCCTAATGAAAAATGAAACTTTGGGGGAAAGAATAAATGTACTAACGTGTTGATTTATTTCCAGGCCACTTCTGGGTCATCCCTTGGAAATTTTAGGCAGCTATCTGGATGAAAAGATTCATCCCAGTGAGACCAACAAATGTAGAACCCAAAGCCTACAAGACTGATTTTAGGTGTAAAGAAATTCAGCTCTGACTATAATGGACTTTGCAGTCCAAAGCAAAGGAGTCTTGACCAGCCTCCAAATACTGAAACCTGCTCCGACAACAGTCTTTGGTGAAGAACCAGTCACCCATCTGACCAAACTGTTCCTAAAGAGCATGAACCTGGCTCGAGCAACAGAAAAGTTGGAAAGCCAGAGAAATCCTAGCTGGATGTGAATAAACAACTGAAGACAGAGACTGCAGCTTATCTGTTCTAGCATTCATTAATATTTTCACATGTGGAGAAGTTTCTTTTCTAAAACTATTTTCTTGCTCCTAGCCACAACTAAAACAAACAAAACCAAATGGAAATAAAAATACTAAATTACTTTTGAGGACAAGCAAATGAAATGTGTTTTTGTCTTCTTTATTTCTGCAGATGCAGGATTTAAATAGCCCTATGCCTACTGTTTGTCTTCTGCAGTGAAATGAGAAAATTTTGTTATGATCACTGAATCTGGGGCTGGAAGTAAATCAATGGATCATTTGCTCTGTTTTTACGACCTGAGGCAGAACTGACTGTAGTTGCACCATGGCTAACAAATGGCTGTCTGTCACACCTGGGTATTTCCCATGCTACAGACCTGGTGACCTGCCTGGTAATCTATCACATCACAAACCTCGCTTGTCCTAAATCCAGTCCAAATCTTTTTTATCATATTTTGCCTATTAAATTGTGTTCCACACCCTCCCTAGGGCACACACAGAGCAAACTCACTCTTCAAAGACCGGCTGCAAGGCAAGAAGATTGTTATCAGGTGCTAATAACCCCTTCCTCTAAGTCTTTGGTATTTCAGATAAATGACTTCAGATCATTCATTCTTTCCTTGTAGGACAGGCTTTCTAAATCTCTGATCATTTTTACTGCTTTCCCCTGGAGTCCCTCCAACTGGCCTATACCCTTCTTGAAGTGGAAAGTTCAAAGCTTTACCTGTGAAGGATGAAAGCAATGCTCATATGTCTTATAGCCCATACCTCAATTTATAAATCCCAATATAGTATTTGAACATTTCATCACAGCCTGATGTGCAAAAGACAAGATGCTACAGCTAACAAGGTTCTAGATACTCTTCTACGGGATTCTTTTCCATACATTTTTCTGTTAAGCACTATTTAGTAGATTATTTCTTTCTGCTGAAAGCACCTTGCAGTTGTCCCTGCTGAATTACACCTTTGTTTTTTTCAGAACACTTTCAGTGTTAAGCCCTCCCAGCACACGGTGTCGTCTGAGAAAAAGATGAAAAAGAGTTGCAGAAGACGTGTATGACATCCTCTGGAAACCATTAATCTTCAACCTTTTTCTATGTGCTTTTAAAGAAATTTTCTACTTGTTCTGGTGTTTTTTTCTGGCGTTCTGAAAGCAAACTTATGGCTTTATAGTCCCTTGGCTCCTCTTGTTCACTTCAGTGAAGATGAGTTTTCTGCTTACTCCTTTCCTTCTTCACATGGATGTTCAAAACCAACCACTGTCAGCACTCACATTTCATCAGCTAAGTTTTAGTGGTCTCGGATCAAGAC
Source organism: Tringa tobata (assembly GCA_033628505.1). Taxonomy (NCBI): domain Eukaryota; kingdom Metazoa; phylum Chordata; class Aves; order Charadriiformes; family Scolopacidae; genus Tringa; species Tringa tobata. The sequence goes on from JAHREE010000096.1 coordinate 5,287,490, forward strand.
CATCAGGACCTGCATGTGTAAAAATATCAAACTTTAAGTGCTGCCAGGCTGTTCCATCTTCATTTGACAGGGGGGTCTTATCCATCTGTTGCTGGTTTTAATCATAATAGGAACTTTATCACAGATGCCCTTTCTCTGAAGACTGATGCCAGCAAAAAGGTAGGCACTTCTTATATCTTGCCTCAAAAGCACCCATCATTTCAACATCTCTGTGTAACTAAAAAGTATATCTCTACAATTATCCCTGCATTACAGGGAGATGCAATTTGCTACAACAGAATTTAAAAGTGGAATTTAAAAATAACTTTCAGAAATTTTGGCGATGGCACTTGATAATCATTAGAATTTAGAAATGATACACATCCAATCTACAGACTATGGGTAGGGTTTATCCCTGGCCTATCTTTATTTTTCAATTACCATATATAAAATGTAAAGATGGCTTCATTAAAAAACTTTACTAAATTATTTGCTGTAACTTTATATTTCCTTATTTCAGGTCTCTCTGTTTGTTGGAGTGGCTAGTTTGTCTTTCTGTTAATTTCATAAAAACCCAACACATTGTTTTGCATAAGAATCAAAACAAACAAAAAAAAACCTGAACACATTTTAGGAAAAAAAAAAACCTATTATGTCCTTATTTGCAAATATCACTTTCCATAATAAAAATGTCAAGCATGCCTTGAGGATATTGTTCTTTTAGCTTATGTAACATATCTTTTATCATATCCCAAAGACTTTTTGTGTCATTGTATCCTTTTTCACATTTCATTCAGATCTAAAATCTTGTTTTGCAACTGTTTCTTCCTATCAAAGACAATGATTGGACAAAATTATTTCCAAAGCATCCAAGAGAAGGCTACTTATTTGTTTGCATAAATCACTACACAAGATTCAGAAGATTCATCCCGGGTAATGAACACAGGCCTTTGTGCTCTCAGAATACTTTGGATATACTACCTACTGTTTCTGGTTTCACAGGATGTTCTCTCCACAGACATAATTTCCTTTTTTAAGCTTTCAGAGTTGCCTTTGTCTCAGGCAAAATGAGGCACTAAAGACATAAGCATTAAGCTTTCTCTTTGCCTTTCTCATATAAATTCAGCCAAAATGTACCCTGGAAGAGGTCACAGGAATTTTTTTCATCGACTGAGCACACCAAATGCTTCATGTTGAGGAAAACTTATTACCTTGCCATTGTCCCAAATGGCAGAATTTCTGAATGAAAAAATCTGAAATGAGTCTCTGCAATCAAAGAAAAAGAAGTGACACTGTCTCATTCCTGCTCACTTGACAGAAGTGTTGAAGAACAGTTGTCTGTCTGCCAGAGAGCACAAGTCTTTGGCACAACAAGACTATACTTTGCTTCTGCAAGAAGCTTCATCTCACTGATCTCACTGCGTCTGCAATGTGGAACCTCTGCTATGTGTCAAAATCAGCTGCCCTTTGTACACATCACATGAGGTACCAGAATGTTTATGCGCTGGAGTTCCAGCCCCTGGACTTCTTGGTCTCATATCTTAAGATGGCACAATTGGAAAGCATGATCATTTGTTTCATGGCAAATGGCAAAGGATCTTCTTCCATCTAAACTCTAAAAGAAAGGCTAGCATTTATAGGAATATGACTATAATATTTAAAAAACAACAGAAAAAAAACACCCTAACTGATGAAGAAAAAGCAATTTTCCAAAGCTGTTGGACAAATTATCTAAAATAACAAATATTAAATTAAAGCTAAAATACTATAGGGAAATTTCTTTTTTGCCAAGTGTTGAGATCTGGCTATCACATTTTAGCTAAGCAACCTAAAAAGAACCCAAGTTGCATTCTCTCCTTTGTTTTCATTAAGGTTAGCTGCAATTTTAGCCAAACTTCAAAATACTAAAAGCAAAATGAGGATAACAGACCTGCAGAAAGGAGTAGAATATAGTATTGGAAATAGTCAGATGAATGACTATTTGCAATTAATCACTTTGGTGTCTGGCTTCTGACTAAGGCAGCTATTCCCTTCAGATGTTCAGAAACACTTTAATGTAACTTATTCCTTTTTTCAACTAGTGGAAACAAAAGAATAATATTGACAATCCAGAAAATTTTTTTAAATAGGCTTCAGACTGATATTTTATTTACCATATCACTTGAATATTTAAGCTTCACCCAGCTTTGTCACTCCACCATGATCAGAATCTCTAATGCCTTTCTCAGAAGACTTAAAATACTGTCTGCCTTGCTTAGGTTTACAGAAAAAAAAAAAAAAAGAGAGACAAGAACATAAGAAAAATTAATAGCTACAGGTTCCCAAGCTACAAAAAATTAATTAAATACAATTCATTCTTTTAAAGGTGCCTTCATGATAGTACAATATTTTGCTGATGCATGTTGTCTTCCAGACTGCAGATTTCTTAAGAAAGATCTGGACATCCAAAAAACTATCAAAAAGACAGAACTTGCTTCGTAGATAATTAACTGAACAATAAAGGATGAAATCACTGCTCTGTAATTTCACCTGGTTAATTTGCACATTTGGCTTTATGAAGCTCTGCAAAGAAGCAAATATAAGGATTTTCAGACTTAGTTGCAAGTGACAGATGTCATGTCACTGAACGTATTCCACATTGGACACTAAAGCCTTAATATATCTTCTATTGCATCAGGATGTCACATCAGGCTCACAGCAGCTGCTGTCGTATAATTGTTTATTTATTAAAGTGGTGAAAGATGCATGATCATTCTCTAAAAGTAACCTGAGGAATTTAAACCAAACAACATATAGGTTGTGAAAAAAGGCAAAGAAAACTGCCACTCCCTAGACAATTCTCACTGCTCACCTAAGAAAACAGAAAAGAGATATTGGCCTCCTGCCCACAGAAGGACTTCTTTCTACACCCAGCCCAGTAGTTTAGCAAATGAAGCCATTCTCCTTCCTCATCTTTTGATTTATTGTGTATCTGGAAACACTGATGAGCCAATTAACACTCTGCTGCACTGTCTGCTGCATCTCCTCCCTTTCTTGTGTTGGCCTGATGAAAACAGCAATGGGAAACATAATGAAAGGGAACTTCTGTAACTCCCCTTTTAACTCTTATACAGCACTCTACAGTGGGGAGGGAAATGATGAAACTATTCCCTGACCCAGAAATTTAGAATCTAAAGGAAAAAAGGAGTGCAAAGGCATGCTATAATTAGAATATTATGAGGCCTACTGTAATTACAGTAGGGGAATTGGGAAAGAAGTTGGCCAAGATTCACTGGGAATTTGTGTAACACTTGTCAGGGACAAAAAAAAAAAAAAGGGAAAAAAAAAAGCACTTAGTGGTGGAGACAAGTCCTTGGGATTTTCAGAAGTGACAAAGAGCAAAAGGCAGCAGTGTTAAATAGCATCCCAAAGCGCAGACACCACAGTTTTCCATATAAGCCTGAGACAAAGGATGTTGCAAGAAACTTTTCAGCAGCGCCCCAGAGATCAGTATGTAGCTGGGAAATCCATTTAGTAAGCCACTTCCTTTGAAGCATTTCCACAAGGACGGGATAAATCAAACACAGAATTCTTAAAATGGTCTGCCTTATTCTCACCCAAGTAAGAAGTAAGCCTTATGGGCCAAGCCTGGAGATGCATCCCTTACCCAGCAGCTGAGCACAGAAAATTAAAAGCCCTGTCTCTCTGTATGGGTAAAGGAAGTGACAAAGAAAAGAAAATGTAACATCTTCAACCCCTCAAATTTCCAGTGTGAGGTTACGGAGTTAAACCTGTCAAGGTGACAAGAACAGTATTGGGGGAATCTAGTAAGTCATGCTAACCGCTCTTGATTCTCAGCAAAAGCCACAGAAGTAACTTCGACCACAGCAAAAGGATTGACATCTTATGACAGAGAATGATAAAAAACAAGGTCACACTGGTACAACATCCCACTTGCTGTCTCTAGTCAGAGCTGACAAAACTACCCAGGCAACTGGATAATAATGCAAAATTCCTACCAGATTCAGAAAGGAAAAGCACAGAAGATTTTGTCAATTGAAATGTCAATGGTCTACTTAGCTCCAAAGATGGCTGAATTTGGTCTGAAGTGACAACAATTTCATACCACCATCTTCTGCCATTTAAGTGCAGTTGTAACAAACAAGGTGACAGATTCACTTCCTTTCTCCACTGAAGACCAAAAGAAGCCCAGCAAAGCTGATTTTTTGGGAAACAAAATGTTAAGCTTTTTGGCATCCAAGCCTACCTGCACATCTTTCCTTCCCTGTGCTGCTGCTTTCATTCGATTGCAGCCGCAGTTCATTAAGATGAATCGTGTTCTGCTGAAGCTGCCTCATCAGTAAGTATTGCTGAAGCAATTTAGTAATGATCTTAATGTGCAGTGCTGGATTTTTATAGCCATCTCAATTGGCTATTAAAATACAGCACTGCACTTTGAAATTGCTACTGCACCACTTCAGAAATAGTTAGTGTGATGGAGTTGCAGAAAATACTGTTCATTTCTGTAGAAACCTCACTCTTTGTGAATGATTTCTGGAATACTGATACTTTCAATCTACTATAAGATTAGATGTTCGTTTTGCATACTAACCCAGGATTCTTAGAACTGCTTGGAGAGTTCTTAAGAACTAAACAGTTTTGAAGGAAAAATAAAACAAACAAAATATATGTATATAAAATTGCTTCACCATCTTCCAAGTCATTTCATTTATTCCTTTACTGCCAATGGAAAATGACAATGAAATGCAAAAGAGGGAAGTTGGAATTATAATGAAAATCTAAGACTTTAAACAAGTGATATCAGAGTAGCTTTAGTTTTAGGTCAGACACCAATGAGATGGGTGGCTTTTGAATTCAATTTGAAATTATCCTTGTTCTAGAAAATTGACTACTTAGATCCAAAGATGGTTGGACTTGGTCTGATGTGACAACAACTTGATACCAACATCTCCTGCCATTTAACTGCAATTGTAACAAAAACCACGACAGAGTGACATAACTTTCTCCGTTGAAGACAAAAAGATGGTAGCTAAAACCTGAAGTACTAGAGCTGAAGTACCACTCTAATAACAATATCTATTATTATGTGAGATTACAATAAATAAGCACTACTTCTACCATGGAAGGTTGTGGAGTCCCTTTCTCTGGAAATCTTCAAGATCCACCTGGATGCAGTCCTGAGTGATGTGCTCTGGGCAACTCTGCTTTAGCAGGGGAGTTGGACTAGATGATCTCTAGGGGTCCCTTCCAACTCTGACAATTCGGTGATTCCATGAACCACTCCACAGAATGAATGGTTTTAAAGAAATATTTCATATGTGGTAATTTTTATAAATGAGGTGGCAAGTCTGTAGTGACCAAAGGCAGACTATACATATAAGATTTTACTTGTGCCGTAAAGCAGAATATGATAAAGCAGCTGTACTCAGATATTATCATTTAAATTAAAGACCAAGATCCTCAGTCTGTGAAATATGAAAGTGCAGATATAAACTCCCACTTTTTCTCCATCAGACATTGGCAACACTTATATGTCAAAATATTTTTGACAGCAAAGCCTTTTATAGTACTATCACAGAGCTTTCTAATTTTATGTGTTCCAAGAGAATACAATTTTCATGCAACAAACTACACAGATACTCACATATTCTTACATTAGATAATCCTAGCCTGCAGGGAAGTCATGCCTTTTAGTGATGTTGACTTATAAACGATGGTTTTGAATCACTATTTTAAAATTGGAAAATTATGTATTAGTCCTTGACAGAGCACTTTCTGCTAATTGGATGAAATGTGAGTCCATTCAAGCAAAGACATTTAACAAAAAAATGGTATTTTAGTTTCAGGTGTGGTGGTTTTCTATTTATACCTGTAGTAAGTGACAGTGTGTTACAGTAATATGAAGTGAAGCACTTTAATTAGAGTTGAGAACCTGAATAATTTGTTAAATCTAGGTTTGGGAAAGATTTTCCTGCTTCCTCATTTTTCTACAGGTCTCTTTTTAAAGTTGCCTCATTTTGCTCTGTTTTAGATCAGGATTCACAGAAAAGCTCACAGTACAGAAGGAGAACACTGAAAAACAGAAGTAAATTCACAGCTGAAGAGATCATAAGACTGAAATTCTTAAAAGACCATAAGAAAAGGTTTAAGGTTCCGTTCAAACTGTAAAAAACCAATTTTGTTGAAAACATTTTGGAACTATAAAAACATTTCTTAGCATGAAATAAAAAATGTTTTGAACATTTTGGATGAAATATTTCAAGTGATCATAAACTAACAAACTAAAAAAAAACCCCTCTCCCCAAGTGCTAAAGTTTTCTATGCAGTATTTAGTGCCACTTCAATTAGAGAAAATAGGCCATTATAGTAGTAGAAGTGATAGTTATATAAATAAAAAAATACGTATTGTCAACAGTCTGAAGCAAGCATTTGCAACCAATTCTCAAACAGCTAGACCTGAAAGCTCTCAGTGTTTTCTGAAATTGGGACAGAAATAATTGGGGTTCTCTGTTTCCAAAGCTTCCTCTTTCATTTTAAGTGTTGTAGCTATTACCTGAGATAACAAGATAACCTCCGACTTTGCTTTAGTAGATAAAAATGATAAGATTTCTCCCTGACTGGGAGCAGCACTTGTAAAAATTTAAAATCCATTGTTCTGAATTTTTTAGCAGACATTTTAAAATAAACATAATTCTCCTGCACTTTTTTTTTTTACTATTTCAGTTGTAACTGCAAGCTGGGATGCTATCTATGCCACAGAACAGAAGATTTTTCCAGTAAAGCTATCACTCCAAACTAAAATATGTCAACTTCTATGAAACAGAGGTATGAACCTCTATGAAACTACAGACAGGAATAGAGTACAGAACACTTCAGTAGCAATTCAAAGTAAATCTACAGTGAAACCATACCTTATACTGATGGTGAAAATCTCTGCATCTTCTCAAGAAACTTCCATAACTAATCCATGAGTTATAAAATTTGCTGTTTAAAATATACTGATTCTTTTCTTAGTATAGTAAGAAAGCTCCATTACTACACAGTGACTTTATTCAGTGTCATCAAGAATAAAACAAATAGTTATGTGAAAAGGAAATCTACCACGTGCTGCACAGTCGCTTCAGGCCAGCACAGAAAACAATGAAATGGAAACTCTGGAACTGGTTATGCCCAATGACTTCATCTAACATTTAGATGGATATAAATAATTCAAAGAATAAATGCGTATTATGCCCTTTGTATTCATCACAACTTATTTTTGAGTATTTTATTGAGATACCCAGTTTAGGACCTTACTCTTTGCTGATTAAGAAGAAAATTTAGATAAGGAGGATCGCCATATAGAGAGATAGAATCAGGCTGAACAGTGCTTAACAGATGCATTAACATTTCTAAGTTACAGCTCCGAAACACAACAACAATTCAAATGTATTAAAGGAAAATTCCTGATATGGCCCTAATTCTGAGAGCAGGAGAGAGTAGAGGAATATGTGCCCCCAGATATCTTCTATTAAGTGCCCAAAGCTGGGTGAAGTGAACCTGATCAAAATGTATCATTGGCTGAATTCACCGGGAATTAAAAAAATGCATAGCTACAGACAACAGGAGAGACACAGCTGCTGATGTGTCCAGAGCTTCTGTCTAAAATACAGTGAATAACAGGGCAGCTCTAGCCATCACTGCAAGATTCCAATGCAGTTCAAACACTGCAAGGAGAGTTACTATTAAATTGTCATGAAGGGTGAGGGAAACTGATCCTGTTTCTCCATGATTTTATACTCAAGCCAAGAGAATATGCAGGTGGCAGAATCAGCTCTCCTTTCTAATGTTCCTTTTTTGGGTGTTTTTAAGTCTGCCATTTCTCTTCTCAAGTTTCTGGGTACTCACCTATTCTGCTTTATATACCCTAAGCTTAATTTCTGCAGTTGTGATGTCTTTTAAGATGTCACATTTCCTATAGAATTGAGGTCAGAAGTTTATTATGTGATCCAACACTGCTGTAGTTACTGGAATCATTATTTTCTGCAGTAATTTTTTTTTATTCTGGTATATAATATCAGAGCCTAAATTATCGGTTAGGTATTGGTAGCTAAAATATGACACAACCTCTGTTTGTTTAACTAAGTTTCTGACTGCCAGAAATTTTCTACAATGGCAGAAATCCATTTTTTCTGGCTGCTTCTTTTGGAAGTGACATTTTAAAAAATCAAGTTTAATTTCTATAACTAATCTTACATCAAGCATACTCCTCCATACTTCTGGTTTAAAAATAGATCTGCAGTGTGATAGGACAGCGTGAAAATCCCAGAGGCCAGTGGGATTCTTTTGGTTTAAAATCCTCCAGTCAAATGCAATCGAACAGGTTTGAACACTAATCTCTGACTAGTGACTGAAGTTTGTAATTCACTGCACATACCTCTTTGCAGGATCTTATAGGGAGCTAATACACAAGTTATATTACAAAGCCAAATACCACCATTAAATTGCTTTGGTTTGAATGTCTGCATGTTTGTTCCTGGGGAACAACCACTGCAGTGTACACAATCCATTCTCATTAGTGTTAGTCTTGTTATGTTTCAATACAGAGCAAGAAAAGCATATTACTTAAGGACAGGATTTTCAGTAGCATCTAAATCCTATTGATTTTCAATAAGAAAGCTCCATTGTATATCCTTCCTCTGTTACAGCCCTCAGCTGCTGCAAAGACTCTGGCTGCTAAAACCTGCAGTGTCCTGAGAGTGACGGAAATAAAACACCTACTGTTTACTACTAAATGCCACGCAAAGCCAGCAGTGACTCACTAAAACTGTATGCCTAGCTGGAGTGGCATACAAAAGACAATCTCCTGAAAGAGAGGAAGATCCTGGAATGATCCCGGTTAGCAATAACCTTCAAGACACAGACTATAGGAATCAGCCAATATTATCAATCAGGTGTGGCAAACTGTTGAATGCACAGACTTTAAATATCCACACAGCTGCGGTTCTGTTTGAAACCTTGATTTTCTATTACACAACTCATTTGTGTCTCTGTCTACTTCTTTTCCCAAAAAGTCAAGGTGAAGAGTCATATTTTCAGCCCATATGATGCTTTTGCAAAGAGGATCTGCATTCGAAAGGGACCACTGCAGCAACCACTATGACCTTTTCTCTGCCATATATGCAAAGCCATTGCTAGACAATGCTACAGCACTTTTAACTTCTAATGTTCAAAACAGGTTTGTGAAATTAACCTATGGATTTTATATGGTGCTTGCTACCTAGAAAAATTAGCATCCACTTGCCAAAAAAGAATCTGACCTTTATAGACTCATAGCTTAAAAAAGTCCTTGTCCTGAACACCTTAGATGAAATTAAAAGAATATTCTATAAAAAGCCTTGCAAATTTCCTTCCTTATCACTTTCAAGTGCTGAAAGATATGATCTGCTACACATACACAGGCAAACCAGTGATCTCTAAGTTTACATGGTATTATGGAAGCCAAGACTTGCTTTCATGTGGTAAATCCTCATCACAGCAAGGAACAAACTGAGTGTACGCTGAGTGATATCCTGACAGACAGGGAAAGAAGCAACTGGAAAGATATTTGCTACTCCAAGTTTTGCACAGAACAGCCTTCTTGTTTAAGAACCAGATTCCCCTTTCTTTATTTACTTTGTGACTAGGAAGGAAGGAATGGTGTGGGAACTAACATGCTAATTTTCAGGTCCTGCTCTGGACCTTCCCAATTTCACTCTGAGCAGTAAGAAACACTGTGTATATAAGTATTAAGTTGTTCTTGCACTGTATAATATTGGTGTGAAAGAGCAGTTCACAGATAAACCGCCTGAAATATGAGTAGATAAGCATCACACGAGTGACTAGCACCAAAACCTACAGTCAAGATTGACAAGCTTTATTCTTAACTTCTGCCATGAGTTGGATACCTCTCAACAGATAGATTATTTTTCATGGAAGATTTAAAAAAAAAAAATCAAAGGAAAAGTGCTACAGATATTATAATTATTAGTAATTGATAAGATTGGATTAAATTGGTAAGATTTCCAACCAGTCTATGAGCTATTTACTTCATTCATGTATGAATTAATGCTTTTTTCATCTGTGGAAAAAAGAATAGAACAGCATACAAGGGTATTGTATGTAATTGTATGCATTGTATTGTAAAGATGAAAAACCCGGCTTTTGCAAAGAACTAGCCCACCAACTTTTTTTTTTATCCAAGTTTCCAGCTAATTTATTTCTATAATATTGAAGTGAAAATTAAAAAATATAATTGGCTTCACAATAAATTTCAGTATTTATAATACATATCTGTAGGAAACTTCATGTAAGAGCATAGCTACAAAACTGATGTTTGTAGGACTAAGCAACAAAGCTTCAGCATGTCATAAAAGACACCTTTTTGGTATCCACTCTCTTTTATGAAAATAAATGTAAATATAAATAGTTTCCGGCATACAATGAAAAACAAGCATGATGCAAAAACATTATTAGATAATGATTGCCTCTCTTGTCTATTTCCACAATGCAGCAAAAATTTGGTCATGGTGAATAATTTTTACTGTTTCATCACAACCTGAAAGGATATGTTAATTTTAGTTTGTTTAGCCTTAGGTTAGTCAAAATGACTATCATATCACACACTCAGTTTAATTCCAAAGCTTTAAAAACACTGCTGCCTGCACTACTATTCTGAATTCATACACGTAGGAAATCTCATTAGAGATGCTTTTCTATTAGAAAGTCAATTTAGCATTGTAATTGACCAAAAGAATCCAGACATTGGGGGGTTTACCCTTAGAAAACATTTAAATATATCTTACTATTCGCTAAGAGCAGAGGATGATGAATTCACTGCTGTGTCAAATAACCATGATATACACAGAAGAGGCATAGTGCAATACTGAAAGCAGTGCACTAACTTTACTTACTATGAATGGATAATCTCAAAAATTCTATGTGAAACAGAAACAAATATACTCAATTACTGATATAAAAACTATGTAGAAGCATACTGTAATATTCACAGAGATAAAATGTAAGGGTAACTACTGGAAAAGCTACAGGCTATTCCCTGTAGATAAAACAGGTAGAATATTCTCATGTGCATGGCATACGTTAAGAGACATGCAAATGTCTTCATTTCATCTATATACCATTAACTAAAGACTTACTTATGAAATAATTATTATGGATCCAAAAAATCTACTGCAGTTGATTCTATTTGCATGTACTGTGAAAATATCAATTTTCTTTGCCAATAAATTAATTACGAAAAAAATAAAATATTCAGAGGGAAATTTCAGGCAGGAAAAACAATGAAATAAAATTTAGTAAAAATAACACTGCTGCAAATAAATACTTTTTTTTGCAAAAGGAAAGGTGAAAATATAATATTCACAATTTGCTCTAATGTTTCTAAAATATAATTTGGTAGTTTGGGGGTTTTTTTGGGTTTTTTTCTGTAACCAGAAGTTTCTGCTGGAAGCGATAAAGCTGATATAGAGTAATGAAGGTTTCATGCTAGACTTCCATGTAACTTTGTTGGAAGGACAAAATAAAATTCTCCTACATATCTGGGTAAGTTAATATTCTTGTCTCTTGTTCCAAAGATAACTGTAGAAGAAACCATCAACATGAAAGTAGAAAAGAAAAAGTTGGATAATCATAAACTCTTCTCAACGAAGGCAGAATTCAGAAACTGTATTCAACAGCACCTTAAATGAAAGTCAAAGGTCTCAGCAGAGGAACTTTAGAGGAAGCATATGTGCTGCCAATGTAAAGCATAATATCTCTGCATCTTGCATTTCTTCAGGAAGTAATGAGCCTTCTCTGCAGTAAACATCAAATGAAATAAACCACAACTCCCTGAATACCTTTATATTTCAGGAAGAGATATGCAACAATGACTTCTTGTTCTACCAGCCTAAATTAACTGCATTTCAGTATTTGACAGGTCAACCAGTTGACATATCAACAGTCAGATGTCATTTGAGCTACATGAGAGGTTAAACATCAAGTTTAAAATGGATGTCTTTTCATTTTCATATTACCTTTAGGTCCTTTGAACAACTTGATCTCTACCACGGTCTCCAGAATAGGTCTCCTTCGACGGACATACAATCGTACAATGGAGCCAGCCTCTTTTAGCGCCTCCACGGCTTTGCTGTGTGAGACTTCTGACACGTCAACCTCGTTCACTCGCAAGATGCAATCATTGACCCTATAAGAAAAACAAAAACCATAAATACTAAAGGCTTCAGCTGTTATTTTGGACCGAACAGAGTTTTGCCAGTAGTGCTGTACAATGAAGAACACTTCACTGGGAAGTTTGCCCAATGACAGACTTCATGCGATATGGCCCATCAGCACCGAGACAGAAAGAGAATACTTAGTCCCTCCAGAAGACGTACCTGATTCAAACTAAAGTCTACCTACTCACCCACACCCACCATCCTCCTTCATAAATTGGACTTGGATCCAATAGAGTGATAGAAATGAGTAATTAACTTGTCTTTACAGACTTTATTAAAGTACTTTTTACTAAACAATATAAATAAGTTACAACACTCATGCTGTATGCTAATACTACTACAGTTGCTCTTAAGGAAATCTGTTGATTTAATTTTACCACCTTGAGTACTGTGTCCAGTTTTGGGCCCCTCACTACAAGAAAGACATTGAGGTGCTGGAGCGTGTCCAGAGAAGGACAACGAAGGTGGTGAGGGGTCTGTAGAACAGGTCTCATGAGGGTACGGGGGTTGGTTAGCGTAGAGAAGGAGGCTGAGGGGAGACTTTATCACTCTCTACAACTACCTGAAAGGACAGTGTAACGAGGTGGGGATCAGTCTCTTCTCCCAAGTCACAGGCAATGGGACAAGAGGAAATGGCCTCAAGTTGCACCGGGGGAGGTTTAGATTGGATCTTAGGGAAAATGTCATCACTGAAAGGGCTATCAAGGATTGGAACAGGCTGCCTAGGGAAGTGGTGGAATTGTCATCCCTTGGAGGTATTTAAAAGACAAGTAGGTGTGGTGCTGAGGGGCATGGTTTAGTGGTGGGTTTTGTCAGTCTTAGGCTGATGGTTGGACCTGATGATCTGAAAGGTCCTTTCCAACCTAGAGAATTCTATGATTCCATGATTCTAATTTAATACAGAGAGACCAGTAACTCCTCAAATCCCTCCTTGAATCTCTCATACTTCTCCATCATGCCATTCTAAGTTTTCAAAGTAAAAATGCTGTCCTACAAAAAGCAGACAAAAAGCAGACAAAATTTAAAAGAGAATGTTTCATGCTAAATAATTTAAGTAAATTTCATTCTTTATGTTTTCACCACTCACTGTAGGTGCCAAGATCTGCTGTGTGGTAATAGTATCTATTTTTCATAGAATACTAATAAAATGTCCTCATATTCTTAATTTGGGCATTTGCTACATTATCTGAGGATGAACTAATATATTCATCCTCAAAATGTTCTGGTTAGATGGAATAGTATTCTCCTTATCTGACAGATTAGTCCAAGTTGAAAAGGAAATTACACCTTGAGAGCACTAAAACCCGTCTCCAAAGCAGCAGGCTAATGACTTAACTACTAGGCCATCCTTTCTTCTCAAATGAGGGTAACTGAGAAGAGCAAATTCCAAAGAACTAGATGAATCGAGACTATTGTTCTTACGAAGTACATTTATTATGAGATGCCTCTAAGTATTTTGGGTACAGAAGAAAAAGGCATATGTAAATGAATGTGTTCTGCATGTCTGAAAGGACAATCAGCGAAGAAAATATGGGTTGCTAAAAATATTCCCATTTCCGCTATGTTTCTATACATAAAGATCAACTATCAAACGTTACTCTTTATAGCAAAAGAACACTCGAGCTGGCTATTGCACAAGAGTCTGAACACGTGAAGGGAGAATGAAGCTTTACCACAAGTTTATTGGAACATTGATAATTTAGGATACATTTCTGTCATGTTCTTGTGCTGCTGTTTTTATTTAAAGACCAAAAAAAAGAATAAGACCACAACTATTTGAAACCAAAGACTTTCCGTGTTATAAGCCTTTTGGAAGAACATTTACAGGGGAACTGTTGATAGCAGCCTCTATCTGACAACTGGTCGAAAGGACATAAAATTGGTTTTTCCCTTCTGATAAAAACTACTGTATTGCATTCCATTAAATGCTTGGGTTTGCTGCTTTCCTTCAATGCCAGAAATATTAATTTTCCAAAGCCTTAATTGTGTGGTTTGGCTGTCAAATTAATGTGCTGTAATATAAATCGCTTTATTCTTTTAAATAAAGCATGAACACATCCTGCTAGTGCTTCCCACTCAGAAATATAGTAATTATGTCAAAGTTGCTATTCTTTCTATTAATATTACTATATATCAAATTCTTGTCAAATTTATGACTTATTCTTGTCATATCTGAAATAAAATTGGCCAGATCATGCTTAATGAACAAACAATAGGATCCTAACCATTGGATGGTAATGAAGATGAAAAGATGGGAAAAGATTATAAAAACATTACAGAGGAGGATTACATTTATTTTGTTTTCATATATTCTGTGCCCTGGATTGATAACTATTGATAACCCTATCTATCTAAAACCTCTCATAAAGACTCTAGTGATGGCTCCTGTTAAGGGAAAAAACATGACTTCTGGAGAAAGTTAATAAACAACATGGAATTAACTTGCCAAAATCAGTAAGACATACATCTCCATTTATTGAAAAAGCAAGACCTTTTGGATTTGCACTCCAACAGAAATCTCACCTCAGTGTCAAAACAAATGGAGTTTTAGAGTTACCTATCCTAAACCAGTAAGAGTATCTTTAATAAAGCCTACGCAGATTAACACTGCTAGTGTAGGATGAATATAAGAGTAAGAAAATACAAAGCTGATCCAGTGATAGAAATCGTTCATACAAAGAATTTTGTTTGTATACAGATACAAACTTTGTCAGTGCAGAAGTAGCAGGACAATTATCCTGTCCAGTCTATAACAAACACATCCAGCGCGAGACACCCAGCCATACCCTTCCGAACTTGTAGGTCTCTCTTCTCCCTCACAAAGAAAGAGATGAGGTATTTCTTTTTCATAAATAAAATAAATATAAATACAATACTCAAGAAGATTCGTGCACATGCATAGAAGTGTGTACACATGTATGTGCCTAGAGTTCTGTGGGCTTTAACACAATTTTTTGGAGTGTATATTGAACTGGTACTAGATCAATAGAACACAATGGTTGCAGAGGTCTACAAAAATATTCTTTGAGAATATTCAGAACTCTAAACCAACTGGCCCATGGTGCAATGAAATAAATGACATAAGCTGGTGGGATGACTCTAACCTTAACCATAATGGCTAAACGATTCTTTTTTTATTATTAATCTAGAGACTCCAGAATCTTTTTTAAAATTTAGAAACATAGAGCATTTGGGAGATAAGAACAAATCATTATTAATTAAAAAATACGGCATTTTCAGAGAAGAGAATAAATAAGAAAGGTGAAGCAAATTCTCAACACACAGACTATGATGTCATATTTTTCTCCTTACATCTATGCAGAAGGTTTTCAGGGCCAATACTTGGCATAGTTGTTACTATCTAAAGACAGAAGTCTGTGACAGTGGGCTTGGGATACTTTTTCCTTCTGTTCTGTTTAAATTTTACAGTTCCTACCCTGTAAGAACTCTACTCTTTTAGTGATCTATAAATGCTGCAACAATATGAAACTAAAATAATAATAATAGCAAAAAAAAGTCAGCAAATCCCGTTTAAGAAATTTCTATCACATAATGAACTGCATGGTCTTACTACTGAGGAGCAAAATTATTCTGCCCTTGCAAACAACACTCCAATGGATTTTCCCAAGTTCATTCAGATATTCATGTGACAACTACATGCAAAAGTTTATTCTAGTTGATACATGGATTCCTTTTCCCATTTATTTCAACATCTTGCTAAGGCCTGTTGTGGGTACCCACTATATGCAGAAGTTAGTTTCAGGCACAGTTTCAGACCTGTGCCAAGGCAAAAATGTACGTCATAATCCAAGAGTAATACACACGTCCAACAAAAGAGATTCTTACAGTTTCACCAATACCTACAGTAATTCAATAGCAAAAAAAATCCAAGCAGGAGGAAAATTGTTCCAAGACTTTCCTTGTTTCTACAAGACACCAGTATATTTTTTTTAATATTAAACCATTATTAACCAATATTAAACTATTCTTTAGCAGGCTCAGCACTGTTAAATTACTATCATTCTACCTGTAAACCTTAACGCCACATGCTTCTTTGAGTAAGGCCTATATTTTTTAAGATTGCAAAAAATTTCAAAAATTTCTAATGACTCTTAGAAAGTTCTAATGAGAGAGAAATCAGAAAACAAAGTTGTCTTCTAAGCCATGTTGTTGTATTCTAAGCTAATGATTTTTGCAACAATAAAGAAACTAGAGGGAATTCTATTTTCTCTAATTCTATACAAAAAGAACTCTTAAAAATTATTCTTAAGATGTAGAACTTAAATTGCTAAGATTTAACAATATAATCTCATCATCTGCTGATGCTACAGGTTCACAGAGTTCTTGATGAAATTGAGTCGTTTCAATTAAAAGCAACATGTGATTAGAAATGGAGAATGCATGTGCCATAAGGAAAAAAAAAAGAATGAAAATATGTCCTAACCATATTTTAAAAAAACATAAGCCTAAAAGCAATGCTCATTGTTTCCTTGGAACAAAGAGGGACTACATATCTCAGTTTAGCATGGCATATATGTCTTTGAGTAATTTCTGAGAGAATCCTATTTCTATTTCAGCCAAAATACTCAAATGGGGACTTAGCATTATGCATATATTTAAATTTATTTAAGTCTGTGGAATCACCCATGCAGATAATGATGAGATAAAATGAGTTGGGTAGCTCTTCCCATGGCACACTGGCTCATTTAAATACTTTAACAAAATCGATAGATTCTACAAGACTTTTGTAGTATAATTCAGATATGAAGGATCCTGGATATATAACACATAGAATCATAGAATTGTCTAGGTTGGAAGGGACATTTAAGATCATCCAACCATCAACCTAACACCTAAACCATGTCCCTCAGCACTATGTCTACCCATATTTTAAATACCTCCAGGGATGATGATTCCACCACTTCCCTAGGCAGCCTGTTCCAGTGTTTGATAACCCTTACAGTGAAGACATTTTTCCTAACATCCAATCTAAACTTTCCCTGGTGCAAATTAAGGCCATTTCCTCTTGTCCTATCGCCTGTCACTTGGGAGAAGAGACAAACACCCACATCGCTACACTCTCCTTTCAGGTAGTTGTAGAGAGCGAGAAGGTGTCCCCTCAGTCTCCTGTTCTCCAGGCTGAACAATCCCAGCTCCCTCAACCGCTCCTCATAAGACTTGTGCTCCAGACCCCTCACCAGCTTCCTTGCCTTTCTCTGGACACGCTCCAGCAACTCAGTTGTGCCAAGACAGTTGTAACTGATACATGAAAAACGACAGATTTTTCTGTTAAGGGGGAAAGCCAGGGTCACAGGGGTTTAACCAATAGACAAGGGGATACTATTCTTTAGGGGTTTGTTCCAAGTTTGTTCCAAATCTGACTACCTTCATCTGAAATTCGTGTTTACTGTTTTCAAGAAGCTGTGCAGATATCCTTGAAAAGCTGATAATTGAGTGAGTCAAGTTGTAAGTAAACAAGACAAGTACAATCCTTAGGCACTTATTAGAAATACAGCAGGCGACAAGTGGTAATGATCATTCTGTTCACTTGTTCTGTGCAATATGGTGCCCCGAAGAGAAACCCAAAGCTGCCTAACATGGCAGCAAAGAGCCCCAGAAGACCAAATGGTCCTGCCAAGATACATTAACCCACTTCCAGCTCCACAAAAGAACTAGTTGGAACTACCTGTGGACTCAAGAACAAGGGAATGATCTGTGCTTCATGAGGCAATGTCATGACACTAAAAGCTGCAATAATCCACAGGTCTGTCTTATCATCCAGGCACTTCCAGACTAATTAGCAGTCTATTATTGGGACAGCCCTGCTTCTCACAAATACAGAATACAGTTACTATGATTTCTCTTGCAGAATGGCCAACATTAATAGTTATTTCTAAGCAAATCTAACCTTTTATTTTTCAATTGCCTTCTCAGAAAAGCTTAAACTGATATCGACTTTCTTTATTCTTTAGTCAAAGCCTAGAAATCAAGGTAAAAATACTGTAATTAAGGGAGAATCAGTGCAAAGCTGAAGAATATATCAGGTAGATATACCTCCATATATCAGTATGGAGGTAACAGGTAGACAACAACAGTAAGAGAGAGAAGCACTAAACTTTCACTTCCTTTCTTTACTCCTGATTGTCTAACCTTTATAGCCAATTTCCCTATAAAAGGGTTGATGCTTTCCTTCTTCCAGAATTACAAGAACATAGCACTTTAAGCAGGAACACAAAATTATAGGAGACAAGGGGAAAGGACTGATTATTATCCTTTTTTCAGGAGATCAACTAATAATAATATAAATACATTAACTGACCTGAGGAGAATCAGTCTAGTCCATTAGTATGGAAGACTGACTCTCACCCCCCTACTTTTTATTTTTTTTTAATTCTATATGCACCCTTCGTATCCCATACCAAGTAAAATTTACAGCATATCGGGATAAAAAAAATGTAATTAATAGTACTGGCCCATATAATTCCTTTCCAAGAGGAACTAATTATTATTTTTTTTTTAAATTTCAACTAAGAATTCAGAATAAAGGAACTCAAATTTACAACGTCAGTCTTCAGATCTGTCTTTCCAATTACAGAATATAGAGCTAAAACTAAACAGCAATGATATGTATGTACCACAGGGCATACAGTTTCCTTAGGTATAATGATCCTTAGACACACGATCCAATTTCTGTAGCAAATTCACATACACCCTTAGGCCCCTTCCTGACATTGTAAAGTAGTATAAAACTACTGCTATGTCCAATTTTTTAAAAAAAGGATAAAATTTAGCAGCAGGAGAAAAAATCTGGCTATGTCTGGAAGCTAGAGAGGATCTAGTGATTATGAAAATGTCTGATGAAGGTGCCAGCCAATCCGAACTCAAAATTTGACACTTACGTGCTTTGTGCTGAAATTCCAAATATCTCATAGAATGGTTACTAGCTAGAAATAAAACTTGATAGAAGTTATGATTTTTTTGGGGGGGGGGGGGTTGGAATAACAATTTATGAAAAATACAGCAGAATTTGAGCTGAACTTAATAAAAACGTGAAATCCTAAGAGTGATTTTGATTTAAATATATGTGCATATATTGGTAAAATAAAATGGTAACCCAACCATATTTAACATGAAGGCACTATTTGAGGTATTGAATCTAACCTATGCTTCCAGCAAGAACAAAACTGGCTTTGGTTCCAAGTAAATAAGGACTGCAAACACAATGCTGCATTGCTGAGGAAAAAAAAAAAAAAAAAAAACCAAAAAAAGCTTCCATCCCCTGCATACTTTAGCAAGTGGCATTAATCTCTTACAAGGAAATAGACTGAAAAAAAGATAATCTTTCCCCCCAAAATGCTGGCCTACTGCCACCCCAATTCTTCCTATGCTGGCTTGGTGCCACCCCAACTCTTCCTGAGCAACCTTGAACAGGTCACTTCTTTTTTTCATAATCTTCAAATAGAGGATTAAAACCCCACCTGCATCCCACTTCCTTTGTCTCCTATTTACAGCCTAAACAACCTTTCCAGAGGAGAGTCTACACCTTCTTGGCTCATCTCAAAGAGGGACTAACCCTCAGTGCCACCTCCAGGCACATTCAGCATAAATAATAGATAACCAGCAAAGGCAGGTCCCTGCCCTTTCCTGCGGTCACCCTTGTAACCTGTCTTCAGAAGTGAGAGGTGAAGGGCAAACACTTCCACCATGCCCAAAGGTTGTGCTGTGTGTGTGTTTGTGTGTGTGCAACGATGGGAAGTGGAGTCTTGTAAGCAGCTTTCCTGTAAGTCAATACACCCAGACGGATGCTTTCTCCAACAGCACTGGGAAACTAGTTTTGGTGTGCTGGTCCTTGGGAGCCAGAAGGCTGGAGCACAGCTGAGCTCACATCTTGCTGAAAAGCCAGGTGTCCTTATTTAAGGCTTGTGCTGTCCTTCTGCCTCCTCACAATTCATACCAGCAACTGGAATGATTTTCAGCCCAGAGACTGAAATGGAAAATTCTTACAAGTGTATTTGATTTAAGTATATGTGTAGATTTTACTGCAACATACTGGAAATCCAGTCTGTCCTTCAGCACACCACCAGCCTTCAGCCAACAGCATGGTCGTAGGGGATGACCTGAAATTGTGTTAGTTAGCCCCACAGTTCATTGTTCACTCCTTGACTTTTTGCAGTGTTTTTGGCATAGGAAAGAGCCACATATCTTTCCAGGTGAAAGTCAGTCTCTAGAGTGTTCCTGCCTAAATGGCAGAATGCAAAAGAAGCAGAGGAGCTCCAGAAAAAGCCTGTGCAGGTCGATCCAGATCACTCTCCAGATCCGTGCAGGGTCTCAGTTCACTTTTCCAATTCCCACGTCCAGGACCCACTAGCTCAAAGTCCTAGTCCTTGTCCTCCAGAAGGCTGCATGAGAAAGCAAAAAGGACAAAGGAAATTCCTCCTCTGTACACCAGGAGTTCAGCGATAGTTTAGGAGGTAAAAATGCCTACTGTAATGCAGTCACAAATTTTAGATCACTTCCAGGAGGGCTTCAGGTGACATCAGCAAGACATACAGGTGAGCTACCAGAAGACTTTGAGTTCTATTTCGCTTCCAGAATGGAGACTGGAGCCCAAACTGTCAGGGAATAATTCAGATTTCAGAGGATACTTCTGAATTCCAGAATTTGTTATTGCCTGAAATGACTGTGTGTTTCCATACCCTGTTAATGACATGACCTTGCTGAGACCTGAGACACAACCAGCCCCAGCTACTGTCAGAAGACATTTACATTCATTGTCCTTTGCTACTGCTTTAGTTACTCATGAATTTATTTTTTTAAAACAACCGCCATCTTAATGAAATGTCAATGTATTAAAGGGTCTGCATAAGAGTATCTGAATTTAAAACAGAAGTGATTGCTGACAATATCAGTATGAATATTAGTGGGCCAGCTCCTTATCACACACAGTACCTCTTTACCCCTCTCCCTATGTTTCATTTATGACTAATCTTTATTTTTGACGTTGCAAGTCAGAAACAAACAGCATACTGCACTATATAATTAGGAAAGGAAAAGTCCCTGCAGCCTTTAGACAGTAAGAAGAAAATATATTTAGAAGCTTGAATATGTTCCTATTCACAAAGTTTCAATAGAGGACACATCAGCGTTTGCTTTTTTTTCTTTTTTGCCTTTTTTTTTTTTTTCTCCTTAAAGGTCTTAAACTCAGCTGTAAGACTTCACTCCAGGCACAAACTTGGCTAAAAAGCAGTTTATCTGTTTAAAATACTTTGGATCATTTCTGCATTCTAGCCTAGTTCTGAGAACTTCCTGGGGCAAGGCTGGGGCTCTCCTTCAGTTAACCCTTTCTGTCACCCTGAATAGATCCTTTCATCCTTTTAGTGTGCCTTTATCACAGGATGTCTGTTTGTTTGGGACTGTTTATATACACCTCGTGGTTGAAAATACCCACCAAGCTAATATTTAGAATTCAAGTGAGTCTGACCCCAAAGACGGCTCACATTACATCAAATTGGCACAGTGAAATCCCATGCAGAGCTATCCAAGCCAGCTCAGACACTGACAGAGTAGATCTAGCAGGGAAATCCTCCTGGATCAGTATTTTCTCTATGTCTACAGCCTATTACCACAGGTAAAAGGCCATATTAATGCACCTCTGCAATGTTGAGCTCATTTAGCATGAACCCGAGTTCTCGCACAACCTGCCATGCAGTGATCGATTTCAAGAGGGGGCCCATTAATGGCTACCAACAGGAATAAAAATAGAAAAGCGAAGAGAACAGTCACAACCCTGTGGTGCAAAAACCTCTCCCATAGATTGAAACCAAAGACCTTGGCCCTTGGCAGCAGAATTGCTGCAGAAATATAAAAGCAGGCAACAAGGCAAGGTAGCATATCAACGAGGCTTGCACCAGGGCCACCCAGGTCAACCTCACCGACCACATCCCTCCCGCGGGCCGGGCAGCTCACCCAGAAATCAAGCCCTTTGCCTAAAGGAAACCCTGCTCTCCTATTGCCTGGGCAGTCACACTGTACGGAAGATCAGGGCTAAAAATATGTGGAGTAAGGTGGTGGCTCACAGAAAAGATAAAAGCTGTATGAAGCCATAATCAGACCAGGGGTCCATCTAACCTGCTGTTTCTTTCCAACAGTGGCCTTTACCAGACCATAAAGGACAAGCATTAACACAATATTTACCCAGAAAACATTTTCAGCTGCTGACCACTCTGAACTTTACTGAATCAGAGATACCTTTTTTTTTCCTGTTTAATAACCCTTCCACAAATTTGTTTAACTGCTGTCAAAACCCACGCAGACTTTTACCATCAGCAGTGTTCTCTGTAAATGAATTCCACAGCTTTGCTACCAGTTAAATAAAGATCTCCTCATGGATGTTTCAACCTGCTGCTTCTTAGTTTCATTTGATGTTCACAAATCCTCTCATTAGAAGAGGTAGCAAACATTGCTCCCTGGTCATTCTGCTTCACTCCTGTAGTTAGGAAACAGGACATAATCTCTTACTTCTTGTAACTGATTTTTTCATCATAAGAAGAAAGGCCCTGCTAGACAAACTCCTCAAGCCAAAGGCGTGGAAGCTAAACTACCAGTAACACTAATTTAATTTCAGAGATGGAAACACCACCATCTTTCTGTTTGTCTGAATGCCTCTTGGCAGTAACACCTACAGATTTATAACCGAACTCTGAAAAAAATGCAGTTCAGGTTGAAGTTGTTTTTATTATGTTTTTTCTTGACAAAAATGACACTGTTCCCTGCTGAATAAATTTTCCAGTCAAGCCCCAAATAAATTTCAATCTAATACACCTTGAATTAAAATAAAATTGAATAAAATAAACTAAAAGGTTAGACAGTGAGGGAAACAAAAATCAAAACAACAATCTGGTGTCTTATTATCCAATATCATCGCCTAGAATAACACTTTTAATACCTCTGCTTCCATCACTGAAGCTGTTGCAGTTTGTATAATGTAATGCTTTTCTTAAATTGCAGTCAAAACCTCCCATTATTCAGGAAAGAATCCTCGATCACAAGACTAGAAGGAAATTCTGCCTCTTGCTTTGACTTGATGAAATCTTTAAATATATTACAGAAATTGTAACAACAATAGAAACTCTTGCAGGTGGATGTGAGATTGCTGATGAGCAGAGCTCAGGACATTCATAGAGAGGAGACCCTGGTCCGCAGCCTCTACCGGACTCTCAAAGCAGAACCCTCACTGGAAGGTTGCTCTGACCCAACTAACATCATCTTGTCTTTGAGGAAGTGAAACGTCTTTGGAAGGAAAGAATAAAATACACTGATTTCACAGCCCCGCCAGTTTAATGGTCTGATTCATCCTCTGGCTGATGTGGGCTCATGTTGCTCAGAGAGAGAAGGATGGTGAATGTTGGTTTCCCATCAGAGGTGAGCTGAAAGGTGATTTTGCCCCTACTTTCATGAATGAAGGAAGCCCTGATTTACTCTTTTCCCTTTGCCACTGAAAAGCAATTTAGACCTCTTTTAGTATCAAAAAATGTTTGCTCAGCTTTAGCACAGTATTCTGAAGTCTTTTTAGACCTGAAATTTGTAGATAGCAAATTGTTATGCAGTGATGTAGTCAGCACCCCATTGAGAAATGCTCTCAGGGCAAGGGAGACTTAGAAAATACCTTATTTATACAGTTACAAGTCAAATAAAGAAACACTATGATTTAAATAAATTGCCACATATATTGAAAACTTTCAAAAATTTACCACTGCCAAATGCACTAAGCATTTATATTTTAAATTATTGATTTCCAACAACAACTTGGTAAGCAGTTAATCTGAGGCCATTCTTAGCTGTAGGATTGAATTTGTTACTAAAATTTCAAAACTAATACTAATTTCAAAATCAATAACTTGACCTTATTATTATTATTATTTGAAGCTATATAAAAGCTGGAGTTTCATAAATTATATGAATGCTCACTGCATGGTATTGATTTGGTATTACTTAAAATTTACTCATGATGACCTCATGCAACATGGTCATTAATATCCAGGAGCTAAAAACAGTGGTAAATTCCACACCAACTCCAAATACCATTCTCTACATTCTCACCGCGGGAAAAAACCCCAAACATACATTTAAAATTTCTCAGATAACTACTTGAAAGTTGAGCCAACAACACCACTACAAACAAATGCCATTCTTTTTGTGTCTGAAAAAATTCAGAGTGGTTAAGGATGCTTCAGAGACAAACCCAATGCAGAGCGAGCAGAGAAACAAAAACCTCACTGGTTTAACACCTCCCAGAAGAGCCTCACCTCCCTCCACATACTCTAAGCATGGGAAGTAGCTATTAGCTGATGGTAGCTCATCTCACAGGGTGTAGCTGTACGGGGCTGAGGGAGGAGTAGCTAACACCCATTCAATTTGCACACAGACAGTCTCAAGCATAAATTTTTAGAAAAGTCAAGTCCAAATATATCTGTAAGAGGAAGACTTTTTTTTTTTTCTTCCCTATCACAAACATCCTGAAAGCAGATTGATATCCTGTCACTGTGTAATGCTTTTGGAGGAATAGCTGTTCTAAATCATTTATAATGAAATTATTTTCTGTGACATCAAGCTTTAGTTATTGCTTGGCTAGCATAACTCAAGGCAAATTAACTCTCTTTTGCAAGGTAAGCCACACCTATAGTAATTTTGTACAGAGTTTATGATCTTTCACTTCACACGTTATTCCCTTTAAAATGCCCCCTGCATAAGATAGACTCCTCTGCCCCCAGCCTAACTCACATCCTCTTCAAGCAGAGTTAGGGACTGTGATACACAAACATACCTCAAGGTAAAGTTGCTGGGTTGGGGATGAACCCTTCCCTTTGCCAGACACGCCAGGATAAAACACAGATCAAAACACTTCTCCACCCACACAAGACCATTTTGCTCTTATCAGACCTGAGATCCCTGCCTTAACTTACTGGAAATCAAGTACAACTTTACTAAAATCAATCAATTTGAAATAGGGCAGAACAGACACAAGCGTGAGGAGATTCAGGCCAGTAGCTCTGCCAGATAAAGTCAGCAGCCACTGGCCACATGCCCGGCTAGCAATCCATCAGCCTGTAGGCCCGATAAGCCCATGTTTTTGTTTAAATGTTCTTGTTTTGATTGTGAGCTGGTGACAGCGAGGGGACAGCAGCGGAAACAGAGAGTTCAGTGTGGGCAGGGGAGGGCGGGAAGGGGGAAGGCAGAGGGTGGGCAGGACCCTGGGGCTGGCAAGTGCCCCAGAACCCTTCCCTGAAATGGGCTCTCAAACGTCTGTCAAATTTTCTTCATTAACCTCTTTCACGAGATCCATATGAAGTACTATTTCCTTTTTCTATACCCCCTCCCAAAATTAAGTTGCTTCTCCCACCCTGCATTTCTTCCCCCTCTGCATTTCTCCTCCGCCACAGTCCTCAGCTTTGGGATCCTTTGCTCTTACCACATTTTTCCATTCCTCCGTCCGTCCTCTAATTCCCCAGTTATCCTCAGTCTCTCTGCGTCTCGTCTCCTGCCACTGCCATGTACGATGCTTTCCTTCGGAAACTACTCCCACCAGCCAGCACCGAGCGCTGGATTCCCCAGAGCGTGGCTGGAATTCCCAGAGTGCTGGAATTCCCAGCGCATCCAGCCTCTGCCGGCAGTTTGGTCTGGGCGGCTCTGTCAGCTGACGGAGGCAGCAGCCTCTAATGGTGGCCAGAAGGAAAACTTCTGCTGACAGAAGGAGTGTTCAAGTCTGCCCTTCAAAGACAGAGGGACAGCGGAGAGGCGAAGAATGAGGAGGAGGAGGAGGTGTAGGTAGCTGTGGGGTGTTGTGAGAGGGAGGCGTTGGGATAAAGAAAGGGGAAAAGAAAAACAAAACCCTGTAAAGTCAGAGATGAATGAAGGCACCAGGAAGCTGCAAAGCTCCTCCCAGCTGCAGGGCTGCTCTGCAGGTAGTGGAAGATGCCCCAGGCCAGGCTCTGTAGGTGTGGTGGAGGGCAGGGATGGCTTGGCAGCCCTGACTTACCCTCCGAGCCCTCCGGTTTAGCTGGCTCCAGCGCCATGCGGGGGCTTCGAGGCAGGAGCCTGGAGGAGAAGCAGCTGCCTCCACTCGGCCTCAGCGAGTCCAGCCCGGGGAAGGACGAGGTACTTCCTCGGAACCAAGATATGCTTTGCCTGCTACTGACACCACACTGCAGGGTTCTTCCTCACCTCGGGTTAAAATCCACCGACTGACACTAGCAGTGTCTGAGGCGTATTCAGGTTTGTGCAGGAAAACCAGTTACAACAGATAACCCAGAAGGCAATTCCAGATTCAGGATTTTTTACAAGCACTTTTCATCTGGGGCTCTCAAAGTGCTTTGCAAATATGAACTCGTTTCGGATTCCCAACAAGCCCCGTGAGGCAAAGATAACGATCACTATACCCATTTTACAAATGGGGAAACTTCAGCACAAAAGAAGAAAAGTGTTGCCACAGATCAAGCATAGCAAGTTGAGAACAAAACCGAGCAGTCCTGCCTCCCAGGCGCTTGCACTAACAAGTAGAAAACCCTCCCTTCCGCTCTGGTTTGATTGGGAATAGCTATTCCAAACAGAGGTGTAGCATTAAAAAGAAATGAAGGAGGAGAAAACATGTAGTTCAAGTTCAGTAAGAAACTTCAAGAGCTTCAGAGCATCAGTACCATGAGGCAACATGCCTAACATAGATTTAGCTGCAACTTTGAGTAGGATGCAAATAGGTAAGTAGGGAAAAAAAAAAAAAAAAAAGCAGCTTGCTTTTGTAATGATCTGATTCAGAGTAACATGCAGAATGGCATGATGTAAGCAACACATCCAAACAAAGTGCTCGCACATCTTGCGAGTTCGGTATTAAAACTCACATGCCACAGGGAAACACATTTAAAACCCCTGCTCTGACATCTGCAGTAAAAGCAGAGCAAGGAATGTGGCAACAGTGACGAGGTACCATCAGGAAATATGGTCTGGCTAAAGCCTGAAAGTCCAAAGTGTTTATTCAAACCACAGTCCAGAGTTTTGACAGCGCAGGAACGGACTGTCTCACTGTATATTAGTGGTTTGGGCTGCCAGAAGCAAAAAGTTGACAAAGCTTTTTCTTAAAAGTTTTGGAATTGGATCTTTGCTGGTTACAAGAAACTTAATTTTTTTTTATGATAGCTTAAGTCAGTTTCTTTTTCATCTGAAGTCTTATTTTCAGGTTTGGTGGGAATTGAAAGAAATGAAGAAATCAGCAGTATCCCAGAGGGTTACACCTGTCGAGTACAAGAACAGATGTGAAATATTTTTTCCTTGACTAACACTAGACTCCGCAGAGAGCTGATGATTTCTAAGGTATGTAACCACAAAAGGCTTCTTATTCCAGACAAATTATCACTGAGCTATTTAAATTCATAACTGCAGTAGCAGTGCAAACATGTTGATGAAATAATCACTTGGATTTGGCTGCACGGTGCTGTTCTGCTGCTGCAGTAATTTCAGGCAGGATGGGTACTAAAGGAACTGCTGGGAGAGAGTCCAGTTAACCAGTTCAGTACCACTCCATGAAATGCCTCGTGCAACGGGCAATATATGACAGAAGTGTATCTAAAGTCCTAATAACATGCTGCTTTGCTCAAGTGTTATTCACAAGCAGCGGCTTCAATTAGTGGAAAACAGCTCAGAAACCTATAGGGGGAAGATCCTTTGAATTACAGAAGAAAACTTCTACAAAATGTCCATCACTGCTGTCTATAAAGAAGCCCCTAACGTTCACCAGTTTCAAACACCATAAGCCAGAGAAGTACCTTTTTCTTCAGATTAAATTCTATGCCATTTGCCTGAGAAAACAGCAGTTAAAACACGATTTCCCTTTCCTTTCGTGCACCGCATAAGAGAATTTTTACAGCCTACCAAATTATTTTCAAAGTAGGAAAAGAAGATTTACAATTAAATTCAGAGACACACTGGGTGTCTGCAATGCCAAATAAGGAATGTAAACTTCACATAGGAAAAAAAGAGGAAAAGGAGGATTCAGCTAAAGACAAATGAGGTAGAGAAGGCACCAGAGAAGAGAATTACACGGTAACATGTTCCATTGATGAAAAGACATATAAATTGATAGTTTAAAACTTGAGCCATGGTAAGTAGAGTTCAACTTTAAAAATAATGTATGTAAATCGAATTTTGATTTTGTGACCTGCCTTTTTTAATGTAGATCCCCTGTGGTAATTCTATCTTTTTTTTGCAGTAGTTCAAAAAAATTGATACGCACAGATACACAGACAAACAGAGTTAATAAGATCAAACTTCCTAACACAAACCAGGACAGAGTGAGCAGTCAATAATTCATGATCTAATTTATGACTGTCTGCAAAGCAAGCATGTTTTGCCTAATACAGTGAATGTCTCTTTATTAACTTACTACTAAATTGTGTACTGAACTAATAGCATTGTCAGAGGCCTGTAAACAGTGCAGATATGAATCAGTGTTTTGTGGCAGCACTGTAATTATAATAACATCCTGAACAAGCTGTATGCCATTGCAAGGCACATAGACCTGGTACTGATAGGCTTAATACAAGATCAGAAGTTAACAAACAGGCAGTGAATTACAAAGCAGACACACTTCTGTTTTGGTACATAATGATGGTGAAATAAAGCCAGTTGCCCAAACTGGATTAGAGACACATGACACACTTGTAAAGAACATGATCCCTTCTGGGAATAGCTCTTAACATTAATCTGAAAATGCCCCTAGTTTGGTTTTTTTTTTCTTTTTGGTTTTTTTTTTTTTTCTATTATCACTCCCAATTCACTTCTTAGTAAGCAATCTAGAGCTACAAACGGATAGCAACAGGCAACACCTGTGTGCCTGCTGCTGCTGGGGGGATCCAGGCTTTAGACTTTTCATCAGATGCAAAGCACTGTCAGCACAGCCCACAGGGCAAGGACAGAAGGGGGTCCTTTACCTAACCAGCTCTCCAGCGGGGACTCGCTTCTGTTTCCTCTCCTCCACTTCTTTTCTTTAAGTTTCCTAGGTAAACTGCACACAATAGTTATACCAGTGTGCTTCTTAATTCCAGTTTTTAAGCTTTGACCAAATAGCATGAAATTGTAATATTTCCTCTCTGCTTCATCTTCAGTGAAACAAAGAAATATTTTTAAAAATCCGATCAGAATGCAATCTTTATCTTTAAATTAATTTTTCTTAGTTTTATTTTTTATTAACAAAATATACATGAGAAAGAGTCTTATCTTTAGAGTTCCTCTCTTGCCACATGTGCCTTGCTAAGTTTATAATCCTTTGACACATCACAGTGGGTTAGTTGATAACTGAAGGGAACACAAATCTAATTTGTTTAAAACCCTTGCTGGTAGGCATCTAACTGAAGCCTGTAAGGCACAGAAATATGAGAGAAGGAATCACTGTTCTGTTCCAAGCTTTCTCCCTGATTTACTAGATGACTAAGGGCAAGTTATTTTGGTTCTTGTCTCCTCCCATTAGCATGTGTATTATGTTCCTTTCCCCACACCAAATCACTTTGAGAGCTGGGGGAAAAAAAATCCAATAGTGCTAACTATTATGATGATGGTAGAACAACACAGCAGGCCTTAAAAATGCTGCAGTTTCACAACCCTAAAACTCCTGACAACCAGTAATTAGAGTAATATCAGAAAAGGAACATTTACAAAGGAAAAATAAACACTGCACAGCCTTAGTAGTTTTAAACCTAGGGTGTTCAGAGAGCTGGGGGGTGTGTGTGCTGTTTCTGACTAGTCTGCCAGAAGTAACTTGCAATCGATCTACTTTTCTCATTGTGTTTAAGTTCTCCTTACAAATACCCACAGTCCTACATGAAAAAAAATATATTAAAAAAAAATAGGTTCACAAATGGAAAGAGACTGGAAACCAGTTTCCTAGAAGAAAGAATGAATGAAACAGCTACAGGTCTGGGCAGCTCACCAGGGCAGTGTGCCTCCAGGCACAACCACTTCTTCCCTTTGACTCACCCCTCACATCAACCCCTTTCCTCTTGAGTACAGCTCAGGCTCAAATACCAAAATAAACTTCAGTACAACATTAACCCTTGAAATTCAAGCTCAAGGCTGCCCAAATCTATCTCAGAATCCTGCGAACAAACTCATTCATATTCAGTCACACAAGCAGTAACTGATTTTTGAATCACAGGTTCAGTAAGATTCTTACAACCCTGAGATTAAAATATAAGGTTTTAATCCTTGTTCTATTCAAGACTCTTTTATTTGTTTTTTTTTTCTTTTAGATCTCAAGACTTTTTAAAATTCATATTTTCAAGCTTGCCTTCACAAAAAGGGAAACTCTATTTTCTGAAAACAACAGATAAGGAACTCATATGACCCACTAATTCCTGTACACAGAAGTTTGAGAAAAATGCCTCCACCATAAAATGGGAATTGGACTGTGAGAAACTATAAACAGAAAGAATGATATTTGACTCAAAACCATTTTGGTTTATGATTGCTGAAAATAAATTCATATTTCAGGAGTCTGTGCTCTTTTACACTTGATCATAATTGAAAGCTTTTCATTATTATTATTTTGCTGATTTTTTTTCCAATCAAGTTATATCACTACACTGCACTTCTAGTACCATGAGCTGATCACTCTCATTTTCATAGAACACGATGATTTTTTTTAGATGTGTGCTGCCTTTTAGAAGCCAGAATTTCACTTATGATTGATAAATGTCAATAGAAGGAAAGGACGAGATAGATAGTATATTGAAGGTCTTTGCTTTATCTACACAACTGAGGCAACTGTTGTATTTTTTTATGACACAAACTCAAATAAAACAAAAAAAGGCACTGAGCCATGAATTACTGCAAGTGTCTTTCTTCCAGAGAGTAAAAGAAGTCTAAATTCAGAGCTTCTTTATTAAAAAGTAGATGTTTGCCCATGGACAACTGACAATTGTGAGATAGAAGCAGAAGGTTTTATGCATCAAAAGACTTAAAAGATCAAACTGTTGAGAGAAATACTCCTTCAACTCAGTGGGAACGGTTGCTGCTTCTGGAGATTTTATATTTTCTGTCACTGATTTGAAACTCGAAACTTCAAAGAAATATGGTATGCAGCATTCAGGAAAAAAAAAAGTAATTTTCAGCTAGTCCCAAGTTTATTATATTCACATTTAGCTAAAGTAAATCATATCTAAAATTAATTCTTTTGTATTCCATGAAATTATTTACTATATTTTATTGACTATAGATTAAATTATTTTCTATATATTATATGGACTTCGTAAAAGATTCCACAGCTTTCTGTGTTTTGCAAGATTAGAAGTTTTTGCCAGTGCACTTACCAGCCTGTCTTCTAAAATCTGAATTGTGCAGTGTATTGGTTCTTATATTAGTTCTAGAAGTCAGTGCATTTCCAGGAGGGTACTGTGTAAATGTAATAGTTATCACTTCCTCAAGAGGGGCAGGGAAGGGAAAGGTGCTGATCTCCTCCCTCTGGTGACCAGCGATAGGACATGAGGAAATGGAACGAAGCTGCATCAGGGGAAGTTCGGATTGAACATTAGGAAAAGGCTCTTCACTGAGAGGGTGGTCAATCACTGGAACAGACTCCCCAGGGAAGTGGTCAGGACACCAAGCCTGTCAGAGTTCGAAGAGCTCTTAGTCATATGGTTTAATTTTAGGTAGTCCTGCAAGGGGTGGGGAGTTGGACTTAATGATCATTATTGGTCCCTTCCAACTTGAGATATTCTATTATTCTATGATTAATATTTGAATTTTCAAGAAGTTTTTCAAAACTAGAAATGTTTTATTAAAATGAATGTAGTCTAAAGTGGCTGATAACCTCTCCTATTTTTTAAGTATTGCTGTAGAGACATGGGCCATGAAGCCATACAAACTCACACTAGGCATTGTACCTACTGTCAATAAAAGTACTATTCTCCACTAAAGGAAAAACAGGAAACTAATCAAACTAATCACCTTCGTTCCAGTCTCACAGACAGGTTTTGTATATAAGAATATCCTACATAATCAGAGAACAATTCAGTTGGGAAGTTACATGTGGAGGTCATCTAGTCCCAACACCTGCTCAAAACAGGGCCAACTTGAAAGTTCAATCACATGACTCAGGACTTTGTCTAGATGAACTTTGAATCCCTCTGAAGACAGAGGTGCCACAACCTCACTGAACCACCAGTTACAGTACCTTACTACCTTCTTTAAAAAGATATTTTTTTTTTCCCCAGACCAAACTGAATTTCGCTTATTGAAACATAGAATCAAAGAATCATCTAGGTTGGAAGAGACCCTTGGGATCATCGAGTCCAACCATCTACCCTACTCTACAAAGTCCTCCCCTACACCATATCCCTCAGCATGTGGCTGTTGTCTCTAGTCCTTCCTCTGTGTATGTCCACTGACCTCCATTGCTGCCAGGGCACACTGCTGACCAAGGTGCAAATTACAGAATGACAGTATCATTTAGGTTGGAAAGCACCTCTTTAGATCATTTCATCAAGCCCTCCCTACTGAAGCAAGGTTAGCTATCGCAGGTTGCCCAGGCACACGTCTAGTCAGGTTTTGTATGCCTCCAAAGATGGAGACTCCACAACCACTCTGAGCAACCTGTGCCCAGAGTCAGACACCCTCACAGTAAAAAAGTGTTACCTGATGTTTAGGTGGCATTTCATGTGTTTTAATTTGTTTCCATTACTTTTTGCCCTGTCACTGGGCACTACTGATAAGAGTTTGGCTCCTTTATCTTCAGTCCTCCCCACTGGCTATTTATACCTGATATTTATGTACTTACAACTATAAACTGCCCACTGGAACTCCCAGGTCCTTCCCTACAAAGTTGTTTTCTAGCCTGTCAAGCCCTGCTCTCTACTACAATAGAGAGTTACTCCTCTCCAGGTGAAGGAGGTTGCATTTGCTTTTGTTGGACTTACGTGAAGCTTCAGTTGACCTACTCTTCCACTTGTCAACCCATGCATACACATGAAAGATTTGCAAGCATCTGTAGCATTAAGTCCATTTCTTGCAAGTTGCTTTCACAATCTTGCTATTTGAAGAACTTCACTCAGCTAAGTTAGATCAAAGGGACTTCATGTAAAATTCAGTAAAAGTGATTTTACAGGCTTTTGTAGATTGAGAAGGTAGTTCAAATTGTCCACACCACTATATCATACAGAGTATACGCAGGCAGAGTCTGAAGCAAAAAATGAAAGCATATAGTTTTTTCTGCCCATAAACACCAATCTCCCATTCTCAGGTTATTGCTATTCTTGGCAGAGGTTACTACATGATATTGAGCTTTTATTCTTATAGAGCAGCCTCAGCTGATAAACTCTCTGTTATGTAAAATCATGTAAGTCAGTGGAGACTGCCCCAGGATAGCTCTTCTGTACAGTGGCATATCA
This sequence comes from Tringa tobata, assembly GCA_033628505.1. Classification (NCBI taxonomy): domain Eukaryota; kingdom Metazoa; phylum Chordata; class Aves; order Charadriiformes; family Scolopacidae; genus Tringa; species Tringa tobata. Next base: position 5,321,148 of record JAHREE010000096.1, read on the forward strand.
GTAACCATCACCGATACATAAATTTTCAGGTGTTCCTAAGACATGACAGGATTGTATTTGCCAGCATTGTAGCAAAGGGAACCACACTTACTAGTTAAAACAAAGAAAGGAGAAATCTTCCCCTAGGAAAAACACTCTAAAATAAAGTCTCACCACCAAAACCCACAAACTTTTTATATGGAATTCCAGACAGAATTTTTGTCTTGGAAATCATGGTGAGATCTTTTGAATTATGGCTGCCATTTTGCTACAAAATACTGAAAAAACCAATGTTCTGTAACATTAAAGCATCATGTAAGTATGAAACTTGTGTTTGGCTGACTGTAAGAGTGGGAAAGACGGGTCAGTGCAAATTCTCATGTACTACTAAGGTTTAGAAGAGCCTGTGTGAAAATGAGTCACAAAAAACCAACCCTTTGAGCACTGACGAGCATACAGAACTCCAGATACCCTGTATAATAATTCATACCATGTGATACTCAGCTAAAAAAAGGTATATTTTCCTATTATTTAGTGTAAAACCTTTAAGATTAAGTCAACCCTTGCCCTAATGGCACTTTCAGAGACATATTTTAAGGTGCTTGCAGTTTCTTCTGCAGATCTCCTTTGAACTAATTGCATTCACATACTCAGTATTAACAAGAGTGGAGTTCGGTGTAAACTATGTTTACAAATAAGAATAGGAAAAAAACCCATGCCAAATACATGCTTAGCAATTATAACGTTTTACTCAAAATGTCCTAGCGAATACTCTCAAGAATATTATCTAAGTCTTAGTAATACGATAACTATACTTGTGCTACTAAACTTTTATTACAAAACACGAAGTTTGCCAGGTCTAATCTTAATACGTATCAATGAATTGCATTAGTACGCTATCTTTTGTGGGTTTAGAAGGTATTTCTAAGACTTTTAAAATACAGTAATTACTAAATAATCACAAGTTAAATTTACAGTAGTTAATTAGTATAGCAATGAGTTATGAAATACTTGATTTCATACAATGATAGCATGACAAAATACTGCAATGCCTTCAGTCTTCTTAATGGCTTAAACTGGAAAAGCTTACAAAAGCAATTAAAAACTCTACTAAAAATATACTATTATTTTTTTGCAAGGGATTATTTTGTATTTGTAGAGAGGTAGATGTAGGCTTAAGAGCCCCTTATGCTGTTCACAGTGTCAAATTTGATAGCATGATTTCCAAATACTGCTCTTTGCTCTCATGCTCTGTTTTTGAAGCTCATCTGGCCCAATGCAGACATCGACAATGCAGATCAATACAGCTGAACTAGTTGATGAAACCTCCTTTTCATCTGACTCACCAGTGAAAATATTTTAAGATGAGATTCTTCTGCTCTATTTTAGACATTGACTTTAGGATGAGATGAATCACAATGTAGAAATGCTTAGGTTTGTCTTCATTAACTATTAGGAAACTCCAAGATGACTCACTTAGGGGTAGATAGCTGCATTTTAGTCATGAAGATACATGAGATTATTCCTACTCCTTTTCTCTACAATCTTATTTAGGCCACAAATTCTTCAGGCACTCCCAACAACCATGACTCCTCATCACCATCACAGTAAAAATTATTTCCAAAATCAAATTACTAACCTAGTACATGAAACATCCAAAACTTGCTCTAAAAACTGGCTAACTTCCCCTACTTTGAATTAACAGAAAAGGCTTTGGCAAAAAAAGTTATTGTTACCATCTGGTCACATTTCATGAATTGTAGACCATCTGTTTTTGGCAAAAGCTCCCAGATCTTAGATTCCAGCACTGAGATCATGAAAGCTTTAGCATTTTATCCCAAGTCTTCCCAGCTAAATTATCTTTTTGGAGCATCAGCAGGCTTTGCAACTGACAGATGGGTGGCAACCTCTGTGAGAGACGGAAGCCTTTCTACATTCAGTCTGTAGGAAAAGAGAAGCACAAGCAATTCTGTGGTTCCTCTTGTTTAAGAGATGTGCTACTATGTATTTGAGAATCACAACTTCCAATGACCTGTGTGGCCGTCTCAGGAGCAACAGTAATAGACTACTCTGGAGGTGACTCAGAGCATTCCCATCACATCCTCAACTAGCAAAAAAAAATAATGTTTGGAAACAGAAGTAAGCATACTTCACCACAGCAGTCAAATAACAGAGAGCATCTACAAATAGCTCTGACTATTCACCAATGACTCTCTAGTTTGGGAAATTTGATAGCCTTAATGTATAACACCAATGCCTAGTTCTTCAGCCATAAACATACAAAGACCTAGCAGAGGAAACTTTCATGCTGATATATATGTTTCCTCCTCCTGTTCCCATCTTGCTTTGTACTAAATGGTACCAAGGTGGACGTGGCACCAGCAAATGCCCCTTTATACAGGACTTAACTAACCTTATTCAGTTGCTTTAAACTACTTAAATCAGTTCTCCTACCTTAGCAGAAAGGAGTCTCCAGTCATGTCATTTACTTCCCCTGGCCCCATGAAAAAACCCAGTTTGCATTTGTCTCCTAGAGAATAGTTCACAATAATGATACATTTTGTTTCCAAACATACATCATGAGTTAGTTTTTACCTGAGTCTTCCATCCTCTGCTGCAGCTCCTCCTGGTATAATCTTAGTAATGAATATCCCAGGATCATCCCCAATGTGTGGGTTATCTGTTCCTCCAGCAATACTGAACCCCAGGCCGGAATTCCCCTGAAAAAATACAAAAAGGTAAGGGCATCTCTAGATGCTAGATTTCTACAGAATTTATTTGCAGTGCACGAGCAAAGTATCGTCACTTCTCAAAGAAAGCACTTTATTTGGCAACACCATACTTGAAGGCAGGTGACTCAGTCAGAAAAAATTAATTGTCAGTTAAAGAACAGAGGCTGCGAACACAAAGATTTCCCAGAGTCAGTGGCAGAGTTAATGGATGCTTCCACAGAAACAGCATTTGACCTAAATTTAACTGTTTTCAAAAGCAGTCACATAAATTAGCATCTGAATTCCAATATGAATTTATCCAAGTCAGTGAGAGCTAGAGGCTAAAAACACTTCAGAGCTTTGAAAAAAGATTTTTAAAAACCACCGTCATTTATAAACCGAAACAATGAATAACATTTAGCTCGGAAGTAATATAGTACACCATTTTCTGTGGAAAAGTGATCAGATTCACATGCTTTAAAAAAACCCCAAATCCACAAATCAAGACAATTCCTTTCTTCTTACTGATTTGCTAAGATGAAATATTTGAAAGATACATTACGAGGGTCTACCCAATAATCCTACTTCTTGCTTTTACTACTCATGAGAATATCACGACAGATAAATAGGCCTGTACACACATACAAACACTTGCAACTTATGTCACTGTTGTTCACAAAAAATTCAAACCTACAATTCTAACCCATTTTTGGAAGTATATATTGGTTATTACGCTTTTCTATATAACCTCACACTTATCAGAGCCATTCTTTTGAATAAATTCAGTGCAATACTCAATCCTTCGAGTCTCTCTCACCCCAAAGTATTTTTATAATTAGGTATTTAGGCTCATTACAGTGATGAAACACTATTGATATTGCAGTATATGTACAGCGCTGAGGATGAAATATGTTGAGGGCACTAAAAATACTTTTCTCATATTTCATCAACTTCTCAGATTATTGGGAGTTTGTTTCCTTCATTCCTGCTTGGGGACAGGTAGCCAGTTCAGTCCTAGTGAGAAGAGTTACTAATAAAAATGTCACCTCTCTACTTTTTTTTTCTTTTTTAATTTAAATCAGATCTCATTTCTGTGTTTGGAACTGTGCTTCAATTAGTGGGTCAGGCGTGCAATGCATTTTGTGTGTGGAAGCCTGCATGTTGCCCGCCTGCAGCACATCAAATTCTCAGTTCTGTTATCAGTATTCTACATTCACAAGCGCTGCAGTTCTCATTACTCAAGAGATGTACACGCAATCTGCAGCTCTGCTATCAGCATATAATTGTGAATAAATTTGCAGTACTGAACTAATTTATAATCCAAGAAGAAGGATTTAGGACTACACACATCTTAATGCTTCTCAGCTAGCTATAATACGGAAAGCATTATAATACTGAAACTCTCTGTATATATTTTCTGTAGAGTTAATAAACATCTCTGGGCCAGCATTACAAATCTTTGATTTAAACTCCCTTTCATCATCAGGATCATCTCAGATTCAGGTTATTTTCCCAATATTTTAACACATGCCTAATTATACAGTGCACTCTACACCAGCCTGCACTCTAAAAATACTTTAATAATATTTTCCTGTAAGGTTTTCTATATGTCATGTTATTAATGACGCTAATCTTCCATATAAGAATGAAAAAATGTGTATGTATACATACTTCAGGAACAAAAGACTTAAACCACTACTAAAACCAAGGGCAATTTTCTAGAAAGTATAAGTAATACTTGATTTTTAAGAAAAGAGCCCTCTAAAAATGAAAATAAAATTGTTGGTTTTATTCTTAACTCCAAAGATATTTAAAAAATATACAATAATCTGTGTTTCTGAATAGAGGTGGTTTTCCAAATCTCCAAAGCCTCCTTCTGGTAGGGAAAGTGGAATAGCAGGGTAGCAAGGAGAAATCTGGACATAATTTTTAGTTGGTTGGGGAACACGAACAGCTATATCATAATAAACAAGTGTGCCTGAAGAGCTTTAAAAACTATCAAGGCTTGCCTGTTATGTGGGGTGTGCTTAGCTGTTACAGTTCTTCACATAAAGTTCATTAGGTTTCTTAGCAGGAAATAATTTCTGAAAAGATTTCACACTTTCCCTGTACTCTTTTCCTCTTACCATACTTTTTTCCATTAACTTTTTAGAGCTAAAAAATATAGCACTGCTGACTGTAAGCAGTGATGTGGTAAAAATGCTACAGCCTTCTCAAGAGAATGAGTGCTAGCCCCTGACATTTATCCATACATGTGCATATGTTCCACTGCGAGACTATTCTGATTCTGTCCCTTAGGAATAACCTTTGAAAAGAACAGGGCAGCACTCCTCACTGGCAGTTCTTTATCCAGAAAATTTCAAGCAATTATTCTGGTTGCAGTCTTTGACTTGATCAACAGGATCTACAAGCCGGCACACAGGAGCGGTCCCAGCAGCTAGGAATAGAATCATAGAATCATCTAGGTTGGAAGAGACCCTTGGGATCATCGAGTCCCACCATCTACCCTACTCTACAAAGTCCTCCCCTACACCATATCCCTCAGCACCACATCTAATCGTCTCTTAAATGCATCCAGGGATGGTGACTCAACCACCTCCCTGGGCAGCCTATTCCAATGCCCGACCACTCTTTCCGTGAGCCCTGCAAAGCTTTCCTGCACCAGAAACCGCGCTGCAAAAGCTGAGTGCGATTACACATTTTTTTTTCCCACCGTGGTTCTTGAAGGGTCTGCATTGGCTACAAAGAAAAATCTTTTCTCTTTGTGCTTCAGCTCATGGCCAACAGGGCTAAAAGCATGGCTACCATCGTTCATGGGTAATCGGCCTTTTGAGAGCCTTGGGTTGAAAAAGTAACGTAATAGGAACATTCTGGTTAAAAGCTACTGTACTTCAGTTCTGAGCAGAAATCCTGATGTAAGATCCCTCCTCTCCTTCATGCTTTGTCCCGTCTTACTAGTATGCAGGTCCATCAGCATATGGTTGTTATATTAAAGACTCATCGTAGCTGACAAGCTGTAGCTCCAAGTTCCAATTAAGTTCTGTCTACTATTACAATGCTTCCTGAACCTTTCTGCAAGGGTGAGCTCCCCACCCTTTACTTTTTCCACCTCCTTTGTCCCCATCCCAGAAAAAAAAAAAAGCCTGTTAATTATCTTCACAGCTTTTCTTGGCATATTTCTGTCTCCCTGTCATTTCATGTTAAACAATGAAAATGTCTGCCTTCCCTCAGCCCAAAACAACAGCTGAATCCTCACTGACCCACTGCATTTTCCAAGGTGGAACACCGACGCTTTCCCTCATGCTCACTCTTATGTTTGGGAGTGGTTCCCCATAAATGTCTGTCAAGTTAATTCAGTGTCCTCTTTCTATTCCAAGCCTTACTTCTCTTGGGTGCTTACAAAGCAAGTTAACAATAAGCTCAGAAGCCTGGTGACAATGCAGATAAACATTTAGTAAGAACTAATAACAGCTGATACAGAGGAGAAGAGGTGTAAAACAACAGAAGTCTTCCTCCTTTGGGATACTCTATTGATACTTTTTAATTGAGATTCATATTTAGGCTTAAATACGCTTTCCTGCTTTGTTTCAGGATCCTTCAGTAGAAGAGATTTAGCCAAAAATTCCCAAACATCAAACATATGTAGGGGACAAAAAGACTCTGAAGAAATCTCAGACCTACTAACTTTAATGGCATTGCTCAAAAATCATTATTCATGTGTCCAAATCTATAAGGGTCCAGATCCAAAAAATTTTATGTTCAATTGATATTAGCTAAATTGTCTCTTGACGTAAATATTGCCTGCTCTTTGCCCTAGTTCTTGATTGCTACAACTATAAAAGTCTCATATAATTAGTTACTGACTCTACAGGGAAGATTTGCACAAGATTACTTGGCAATAGATGGATGAATGTATTTTTTTAATTGTTAGTTTAGTTTCTTACTACCTTCCCCGCCTTTGGTTGCAAGGCCTCAGTCATGCATGTGGCCTGACAAAAAGCTTAGCATGGTACAACATGCCCAGTTCGGCTTAAAAATACATTGCCTCAGTTTCCTGCAATTCACGGTGGATATCTCATGTCTCTCAGGGATTTACCACCAAGCTCAAGTTTCTCTCTTGGCTCAGCTTTACTTTTCAAGCAGAGAAGTTGAAGTCAAATTACCAAATCAAAATAATTTCTCCCAGCCCAGCCCCAGAGGCCTCCCTCCTGTTCTCCTCTGAAAGGAAGGTCAGAACTTCTTAAGGTTTGCTACTGAAGCCGGCCTCCATTATGCCTTTCTCAGATGGGGCTTTGCACCTCCAGAAGGATCACCTGAGTTCTTTATAGCTCAGCCTGAGCAGCGAAGAAGCCTGCCCGTAATTCTTCTGGCCCTAGAGGAGAAGACAACCTCCAACAGAGATACAGCATCACTTCAGATGACTGGTGTTACACCTTCTGCCAACACTGGAACACAACACTTATGGTCAGAATAAGATGATGGATGATTCACATGCCAGGGAAAGAAAATAAAACTTGCAAGTTCTGGCCAGTTTGAATCTCTTCCCTCAAGACTTGTTTTACTGCCAACATAAAGATCACAAAAATAAAGTAAGAATCCCCAGCAGGTAATGGTTTTGGGTAAGCAGAAGGCTATGAGACCCATCCTTCTTACTTTGCCTTCCATCATGGGTTCTTCTCCTTTTTCACACCACTGTGAGCAGCCATATAACAGACTGTGCTTCACAGGTTGTAGCATTTTTTTCTGTCAGAGAGTAACCCTTATAAGTACTCCACTTCTGTGCTGACTTCTGTGGAAGTTGACAGAGAACTTCTGAAGTTATTTTCCCATAAGACTGCAGCTCTCCGTGGATGACAGCCTTCCATACACTTCTACAAATTATTTCCTCCTTGTTGTGTCTCTCTTTTTTTTTTCTTTTTCTTTCTTCTACTCAAGAGCTGCATTTCGCTTTAGAGTTGAGTGTGATTACAAATGATGTAAAGTCATTTAGCCTTTCACAAAATCACAGAAGAATATAAGCCCAAGAAGCAGAAACGAGATCAGAAATGCACATCAAGGGCAGGCTGAGTTTTTCAATATGTAAGGGCCAAGTGATCTGAATTTTACCACACTAAGTAAGCATACCACAATCATATAGAGGTTGTTTTCCGTTTTAATTTCTTTTTCTCTGTTCCAATCATTCAGGTGACAGCAGAACTCAGTGTTTGACACCAGCTTCACACAGACTTTTTTTGAACGACTTAATTACTTCAGTGCTGCTAAAAGAATTTCTGATAATATTCTTAAGTGACATGACTTTGAAGCTCTCTGGCATTTAAGTTAGAAAAATAATAGATGTGAATTGCACAGAATTCACTTAACTATCTCTGCAACCTCACCCTGTCGTGGCAGAGTACCAGTAAGCCTGTTTTAGAGAGTCCATCAGTCAGCAAAAAATCCAACAGAGAACAAGAAACTGTAGAGCAGAAGAGCTTCCAGAGGCTGAAAGCTTTTTCAGGTGACAACACATACTCTCACAGCCTCTATTACTGAAATGATCTTGGTGTTTATAGTTTTTTTTTTTTTAACTTGCAGTTCAAGGGAGCCATTTTGCTCAGTTGGTAAGGAATATAAGTTAATGTTAATAAAGTCATAATGTGCTGAACTATGCAAATAGTAAATAAATCATAGCATGTAAATAAGAGAATCGACACAAGTCAAGCTTACATTGCTTTCCACAGTTTTCAAGAGTTTTGCCGAAGTAAGGACATTGTTCCCATTATATAAGATTGTTTTCCTGCTTCACAAAAAACCTAAATCCAAACTCAGTAGCACAGAAATGTATGACTCTTCCATTAGGCCCTAAGAAATGTTGTTTATCAGTAACTCCAGAGGAAGTGAAGAGTGGTCACAGCACAGGTGTTTGTGGATGAAGCATTCAAGTCCATCCATGAGATCAAGTAAAAGAGAATCAATATTTTTGACCCTCGCTGCCTTTTTGAGCTCAAGCTGTTTGCTGTTTCTTTGTGGAAAGTTTTATTGTGTGGGGTAGAGAGGAAAAAGGGAAGGGGAAGTAATTACATCTGCAAAGCACTGCAAACGTTTGAACAAAAGTGATAGGGAAAGAAATGGTAAATTAGATAACAAATCACAGATTGTTATTTATTATCTCGTAATAATTCTTCTTCTGTTTCCCTATAAAATTTTGAGACTTTAAAGAAAATCTTCTCTTACCAAACCAGATATTCATAAGAAGCAGAATTTTGTAATTAAACACAAACACAAAACACTGCCTGTGTTAATTATTCTTAATAGTATAATACTAAAATACTTATAATTTTACCTCAAGATGTTTGTTTGGTTTTCGTTTTTTTTTTTCCCCCTGTACGTTTCCTACCTTTACTCTGGTGTTCACAGACAAATTCATGGAACGCTTTTCTCTGACACATTTTTTAGATGGCTTTAAAGTATGAATTGCTGCCTGAATTTGCATTTTTTGTTAGAGCAAGTTTAGTCAAGAGAAAGCTCACAAAATGAAAGCTGACTCATTCCTAAATAGATGGGGTTTTTTTCTGTCTCCTTTTATTACAGATTAAAAAGACTGTATCAACTTTGTTACTTGTTACTCCTTAAAATGTTGTCTGTTGAATTTTACAAGGGGAATTATCCTTCAGCTTTTTAAGAGCAGTAATGATCTGTAGGTTCAGTAAATCCTCACCTTTCTTTAACCTAAGCAATGCTGGCTTTCTCTTGCTCATGCAAAATTTCAAAACACTTTAATACAAAGGTAAGTCTTATCCTCTGAAGTCCATGTAGACTTGGTGTTCATTTGGCAATTTCAGAATTTCACATACATGCATCAAAATCCTAAAGCTTTTCAGATTTGGCTGCTGCAGGCAGGGCAGTTTTTCACTCTGTGCAAGTAATGCACAATTGCCCGATGGCAATATTGGCTTAGGAACTACACTATTTTCATTAAAAAGGAGATTTACTTGTTTTTGGTTTTCAAGTCTAATGCAGCACCTTCCTGTAAGTAAATGTTGCTGTGTGGAAATGTTAATGCATAAACTACTGTTGAGTTTATTTCTGAGGGTGGAAAAACATATCCCTTACTTGAACTACCAAACGTTCGCTGAGACGCATAATTTGAAACTTGACTTTTTAATATATTTTAATAAGTTTTTTTAATCTCTCTGTATTCCTTTTTAAATTTTACATTTCTGCTTAAGTGAAGTCATCCTTCTGAAACTTTATAAAAAGTAAAATATGAAACACATACTTGTTTTCTGCAGATATTCAAAACAGTTTGGCTGGAATACTCAGCAAATTTTTGTTATGTCCAAAATTCATCTCTCACATCTCTTTTTAATAACAAAACTAGTTTTATGGGGCAGCAGTACCTGAGTCCTGGCTAGGGCTGCTACCAGCTTGGCTCCCCTTAGGGTTCTTCCCTCAGGATACTTCCATTTAAAATGAGAAAAACCACCACCTCCCATAAGACAAAAAAAAAATTACACCTCCTTCCATAAACCACATTCACCCTTGCTCTATGATATTAGGTTTCTCCAGGAACCACTCAACAGCATGAGAAATGAAAGCTGAGAATAAGTCAGGCCTAGAAGGCTGTGGGGAACTAACTTTTCTGGCAAGAGACAGGGGAACAAAGAAACACTAAGCTGTGGGGCAAGTAATATAGTCTACAAATGAGACAAATGATTGAAAACTCTGACCGTAATTGACAGTCATGGGATAGACAGACCAGGATTTGCTGCTGCTCTGAAATAGTCCTTCATAGGCTTTCTCTTTTTCTCTGTGCTAAAGCAGATAAGATAACTTAGTTTGGCACCTACGATAGTCATACAGAGGGAATACCTCCAGATATACCAAGCCCAAGAAGAGGGTGATCATCTGACATTGCTGGAAAGATCAGTGGGTGCTAAGTACTTCTGCAGACCGTGTTCAATTACATTTTTCGTCACAAAGTACTTCTCACCTAAAAAATATATAACTCTCCTTTATTCATCTGATGGTGACACAGTAGAGAATTTTTTCTGCCTTTCACTCAGCCATGCTTGGTTTAATGCACATATATAGTGGGGGTGTTTTACCCATCACTCAACAGTGCCCAGTTCAACAGCACACAGCTACGTTGCCAACAACAGCTTAACAAGTTATTGCTTCATCCCACTGAAATGAACAGGTGATTTTATAATATGCAAAACACTTCCATCTACTTCAGGATTTTGATAGAAAATGTTTGTTAAACCCACCTGCTCAAGACTCTAAGGTCTTTAAGACACGACAGAATTTTGCTTTGCTGTTCTTTCGCAATCTGGCATTTATACTAGCATTGTTTTTATGTTCTGAAGAAGTATGATACATGTTAATTAACCAAACCGTTTCCTGCCCTACAGTATGTGGTTCTTTGGCCATCTCCCACTCTAATACTAGATCTTTCTAATCCTGCTACATCTCATCCTGTCTTTAGACTTAAGTCATTCCAGCAATATCTTTAAGTATTTGCATGTGTTATACTATACTGTACTTTTCTTCTACTGTATTTTACCCAAAACTCAAGTTTCCAAAGCCTAAACATCAAAGCCATATTTCTGTCTCATTCAGAGAACAAGGACATTTGCATATTTATCAGAGTGCTGTTGAACTCTTTTGTACTTTCAAGTCTACTCAAGAGTAACATAATTCATGAAATCCTGACTTCTCCCACGTAAGCTGGCACACTCCCCAGAGTCGGAGTTTTGAGATTCCATAGTTATATTATGCTCCATATGGTACAGATTTTTCATCTCTCATGGTGCCATTTGTTGTTTTCAAGCCCCTTATCAGCTTGAGCACATTCATTACAAAACCACAATACATACAACTACAACTACTTCGACTACGACTGCTTCATATGTGTACTCTCACTTGTTATCTGTAGAGGGATATTGTTCTCAGCTCTGCCCAGATGAAGAACAGCATTCAAGGAGGAGAATTTCAAAAGAGATCCAAGAGATTTGGGTTTCTGTAGTACATGCGAACTCTACAACACTGTAAAACAGCAAATCTACACAAGGAATGAAAGCACTACCAAAAAGAAGCAAGTTCTTGAAAAAAAGCTAGAGCGCCCTCTCTCTGTACACAGACTGATGCAAAAGGATAGATGTGAACTCTCTTTAGGTTTGGTTTTCACTATTGTATCTCTGTTAATGAGAATCATCTGGGTTGGAAGGGACCTTTAAGATCACTAATCCAACCTAACACTGACAAAAATCACAACTAAACCATGTCCCTCAGCACCACATCAGCACCTCTTTTAAATACCTCCAGGGATGACAATTCTACCACTTCCCTGGGCAGCCCATTCCAATGTCTGATAACCCTTTCAGTGTAAAAATTTTTCCTAATATCCATCCTAAACCTCCCCTGGTGCAACTTGAGGCCATTTCCTCTTATTCTATCGCCTGTCACTTGGGAGAAGAAACTGACCCCCACCTCTCTACACCCTCCTTTCAGGGAGTTGTAGAAAGCGAGAAGGTCTCCCCTCAGCCTCCTTTTCTCCAGGCTGAACAACCCCAGCTCCCTCAGCCTCTCCTCATAAGACTTGTGCTCCAGACCTCTCACCAGCTTTGTTGTCCTCCTCTGGACCCGCTCCAGCACCTCAATGTCTTTCTTGTAGCGAGGGGCCCAAACCTGAACATCAACAGCTTCTGAGCTGTGACAGACACATATGCCTACTTTTTTCTTCATTGTGTTTCTCATCCTACTTCAGTATTATCTGTAGGGACGCTCTTTCCCAGCATCGTGGAAGCATCATGACCTTGCCTATCCTGTGTCATACAGAAAAGTTAGGCAGCATATGTCCTCTTTTAGTTAGCTACCTACAATGAGAGCAAACAAATGTCACAGAAAACAGTCTGAGTAGCAGCTGAAAAGGAGCACGGGAGAAAACTAAACATCCAAAATTTTTTATCAAGACACAGATGCATGTTCTTTGGAGAAGGGAAATACTGCTTCTGACAAGTGAAATGTTTCACTTCACTTGAAAAAAAACTTTGTCATACTGTGTTACTCCAAGCTAGCACTAGACTTCTCATCAACCAGACCCTGAGAGCTTTCTGAACTCCCAGGACTACAGCACAATCAAAAGTGAAAAAAATCAGATGAAGGAAAGGAAAACACCCACTAAGTGATAATAGTAACTAGACATAAGGGGAGGAGTGGATGGGGGTGGGGAAGAATAGGAGTAAGGGTAAAATACTATCAGGAATTGAAAGAATACCAAAAGTTATTTAAGAGACAGTTCCTTTTAAAACTTTGACATGAGCATCACTGAAGTTTTCACAATGCAATTATCTGCAAAAACTGAGGAAATTAAATCATGTTTAAATATAACTCTGACAGAAGTAGACAGTCACGTTCTGTACAAGGACTTAGGGAACAGAAACCTGATTTTACTGAAGCTATGGAAACCAACAGGTTTTCACCACATAGTGCTAGCATTTAAAAGTAAAGAAGAACACTCTGATGACTTTGATTCCTCTCTAGAGGATGACACCTCTCATCCCTTTCTGCTGATAATTCAGTGCTATGAAAAGCCCAGTGGGCATCTTGAGACTGTGTGGAAACTCCTTAGTTAAACCAGTTTGTAGCTCTAAGTCTTTGTGTTGAAAAACTGCTGTGTGCCTAACTGGGTTTATTTGGACAGATCACACAATCACTATAGCATTGCTTTGTGAAGCACTTAGGGGAATTTGAGACTCCTTGAGTATTAAAGGTGCTGGAATAAGCCCAATTTCTAAGATATTGTCTAAACCACTGTTCTTTTCCATTTGACTGTCACATTCACAGATATGAAATGAGTATATTGTTTTTAACTAGTGATTAATTTTTTTAGCATATTGTTAACATATAGCCCAACAATTTCTTGGGTTATATTTCTTTACTGCAAAACATATATGGTTAATCATTTAGATTAAAACTCTGGAATGTTTATATCCATTAGAAGATTCTGATAATGTTTTCTTTCCAACTTTTATTCAGTCCTGCATCAAAGGAAATGCATCAGTAAAACCCTTCATTTGCTTCCTTATTCAAAATCACAATCTTCAAGCCATGTAATCTGGAAGAAAAAGCTAAATTATTAATGAGCTTAAAGGCCCTTAGGGCTTTCAAGTTCAAGTGCAAATCCTAAAGGCAAATGATTGAGTATTCTTGCTCTTGCATCACTTACTTTGCCATCATTGCAGTATTCTAGTGGCTAAGCACAGAGATTAGCACTACCTTCTCTTTTAGTATACATTAAAGTAAGCTTTTGCAACACTTTCTTATTTTGAATACCACTAAAGACTTTTCTTTCAGGCACCATGATGGTCAGTTATAGATTTCACTGAGAAGATACACAAAGAAGGATAAATAACATAAAATGCAATTCATTCTTCTTTGTTTTGCATAGACACAAATCTAAATTTCATCATTTTTTCCAACTTTATACTGATCTTATTTTATTGCAACATTTTTATTTCCATGTCCATTTTGTTTCTTCTTCCTAGTAAACCTGGCTGGCTATCACCCTGAGCAATCTGACATAGCTTCAAAGCTGTCTGTCTCGGAGCAGGAGCTTGGACTAGACAACATCCACAAGTTCCTTCCAAATTGAATTATTCTCTGCTCCTATGAAATACCAGCGTCACAAATAGAAAACGAGTTTTCAAAATCTGCTGCTAGCCTAAGGAAATTTTTACTGACTGAACTATTTCTTTCTCAATTTTATCTTAACAATTGCATAATGTTTTAACATTTTGCATGTGTATGTCCCTACAAACATTCATTTTCCAAGATTTGTACCTGTACATTCTTAAGTGCAGAGCTTTTCTTGACGTGGTCTCTATGAAATTCAGCTGAGACTCATGGCTAAAACTGTACCTTGAATTACTTTCACATAGTTCTTTGAAACTAAACAAATTAATTTTGTCACATGAGAAACGCAAAATTCCTGTACATCATAAAAATCTATTTTACAGGTGTCCTTCTGAGAGGAAGAAGGGAAGATCAGAACCAGGCATCTGTTTGCCAAAGTTGGCTAAAAAACATTCCCTGGGAAATATTTTCCTGCCCTTTTAGAAATCAGTAGAGATAAGATTCACTGTTTCTTTACTTACATCAACACTTGTAAAAAATTTATTAGTCTGCTGAACATAGTATGCACATATATAAGTAAGTGTACAGAACTCTGTGCAACAGACTACCATTCCCAACAATATTCATATAATATCTTATATTATTTTTTCTTGAAAATTCAAAGGAATTCTAAATTCACATGTCCCACTTCAACTATGTGTCATGATAATGAATCATATTGAATCATACTAAAAAATTCTAGAATACCTTAATAGTAAATTTCAAGTTTAGTAACATTATTTCAAAGGTGGCTGTCAGTGATTCATTGGCAGAGAATAATGGTCTTGTGATTCATGGAAAAAGAAAGTCCTCTCTTCCCCAGCTGTATAGATGCCGGTTTTGCCTTTTTGGAGGTAGCAGGAAGACAGGTTGGGGAACAAACAGAATCTAAGCCAAGATTTGTACCAGGCAAATGAAAGTCAGACTAGAAGATGACCAATGCAGAAGCCAACAAAAACTTTTTCATTTGATTTCAGACTCTATGGAAAGATCACAACCCAAGATGCCTCTGGGTCTCACACAGGTGCTGCTCACACAGATAGGCCTATTTAAGTAGAGCATTAAGTTTGATGAGTGGAATTTTCCAAAGAATCAAACTATTCCTATTTATGTCTGGCAGAATTGCCACCTATTTCAAAAGAAACAGCCAGGTTACAAGTAAACGCTTTTGAAAATGCAATCTTTTATCTGAATGCCTAACATTTCAGATCTAGTTTTCTAAGTGTTAGCAGACACTTTTCTGTCACTAAGACCATTTTTCATTGATTCATTTTAGGGAGTAGTCACTCTCAGAAATAAACTTGAAATTCCTTTTATTGGTAGCATGAAAAAAACATGAATCTACATCTATTGTGTTCCTGAAATGTATTCCACGTTCACCCCCCAGACAGTAAACTAACTATGCAAAATGAAACCTGGAAGAAATAGTCTTTCAGAAAGGGAAAAGGACTCCGTGTCTATACTTCAGCAATGCAAACGGATTTAAAATTTTACTCAAACTAGGCACAGAAAAATAAGCAGTATGCACCTGATACTATGGCCTCCTACACTAACTTTACTTTTCAACAGTATTGGATAAGTTCAGACAAGGAAGCAATTTCAGTAGAAAGGAAAATTATTACTAAGTCAACATTTGTACATACCCCTAGAAGTGAAACTTTCCCTCTGTTTTTGTCATGAACATGCGTGTTAACTGCTACCATTTCAAGACTTTTTAATTTCCGCACCCTTCTCCTAAAGGAGAGAGAATTCCCACACGTCCTTCAGAGCTAAGGAATTGTAGTGGGTTTTGAAGCAGGGCACTGAACATTACTCTGCTGACATCCTAAAAACCTCATGAGTTACACCCCTAAACTCCTGGTACATAACATGGTCAGAATATATTGAGCTCTAAGAATGAGGAAAGATAAACATATCTTTTCTTGATTATTGTGTATTTTTGTACAAAATAGGTGGCATCCATTTTACTTGGCTTTTAAAATATGTTCAGTACATCTTCAATTAGGCTAAGCATGCTTCATACCCTCTATATATACCGTACAGAAAGAGACACTTCTGCATTGCAATTCATCAACATACAAATTGGTGCAAGTCAAAATGTTTCACATACATTTAGCAGTTGCAATCAACCTTCATTTACTAGTTTCTTAGCCCTGGCATGCAATTTATGCTCTAAAATGACAGAGAAAATTGAGGTAAGAAAGGGTGTTAAAAGGAAGAGAGAATGAAATCAGAATAACCAGCAGGTCATTGATGAGGAACTCATCTGTGCTGCAAAACCTGAACCAAACTACTGTTCTGGAACAGGCACCACTGGGGTTTACATTTCAAAGGAGTGCCTTAATCACCAGGCACATTATCTCTGATCTAATGAATATATAATTGTATACTCAAAGTGGAACAGGTCCAACAGGAGAAAGACACACCTCAGTAACACTAGGCATTCATCACAGACAAATCCCTGTTACATGTCAGGCAGAGGAGACATGTCAATCCCATTTTCCCACACCCTGGATAAGTATTTTTATGATGATTGTGAATCCTTTTCCTTTCAACTTTACATATTTCCCCCAAGAAAACTTGTGAAAGATAGCAACTTTCTGCCAGTGCGCAGAGGAAGTGAAGAAAAAAAAAAAAAGCCTCAAAAAAGTTTGTAACATAACATCTCACATCCACTTCTCACCCTGCCATTAGTGATGTACAGCCAAGGGCAGAAACAATTAGGAGAAACTACAGCTGGTACCTTGGCTCACTTTTCTTAAGGCTCCTTCTGGAAATTCACTACAAGAGATAGTATGTATTATCCCAAAATATTTAACACAGAGAACCTGTATTATTTGTATTAATACATATTAAATATTTATTTTTCTCTTTTCAGATTTGTTTAAAATTGTATTCAAAGCACAAGCTCAATCATTTTGAGCATTAAACATCTCCCCATTCCTGTGATATGCATCAACTTCATCTAAAGTCAAACATATATTAATGCACATACCTTCTCTACAGTACGCTGCCCTTATACTGTCTAAAATCCACAGACTACATTCTGCATCAGAATTTTATTTTGCATGCTTAAGTATACTTGTATAAAACTATTGCTAATAATGGTAATGTCCTTAAAAGAGCAAGGGGGTGACTGTATTTTCCAGCTGAAATAAGATTTCTCAGTAAAATTCTAAAGTTAGAAAATAAATTACACATGGTCATCGCAATGTAATCTACTCATTAGCAAATGTATGTGAAAGGTAAGAATCCTTCAAAAAAAAATTTAAGTATCACATGGAATTACTTTTTATCATCTATTAAGGTTTGTCATCATCTCCAAAGCTATCCAGGGGAAAAATAAAATCCATGCAAAAATTAGACATTTTTTATTGAGAAACTAAAGGGATGCATATAAACATAATCCAAAGAATCTCTTCACTGAGCAGCACTTTGGACACAGGAAGCCTGTGGAACTTATGGTCACAGATTGTAATACAAGAACTGGCCAAAATATCCCAGGTGTGTCCACTCCTGTTGTACACCAAAGCTGACACCCTGGGGAGGATTTAGATTCTGAATAAAAGCAACTATCAGTGAGTTAACAAGCAGCTTTTAAACAGACCAATGAAATGACTATTAATGGCCGCCCTTAAAGGAAAAGAGCTAAAAGTTGGGGGGGTTTTTGGTTGTTTTTTTTTTTGTTTGTTTGTTTGTTTGTTTTTTTAGTTTTCTCAGTGGGATACTTCAGCAGGGAAAGAGGGGATGGCCGTTCTGCATGTATCAATCCATTTCAATGGCCACCTCAGCTTTCTCTATAGATCAATACCACTGCTGTAACAATATCTGAAGTGATTCATAGTTTTAGTGTACATCAAGTACACATAAGATTTCAATAAAGTAAAATAAAATAAACCACTTGATTTCTGGCAATTTTTTTTCCTACTATGAGAAATTTGGAGATATGGAGCAGTAGGGGGAGCAGGGAGAGGGAAGCACAACATATCCTGACCCTTTTTTCTTGATTCTTTTTAAATATAAATTATAGGTAGGATGTTTGGCAATACAGCTTGTAACAACTTACAGAATCCTGATGCATATAAATCTCCCCCAGATCTTTCCCTCCTGCACTCACTTCCATGAGTGATTTATAAGGTTTAGAAGCATACTCTCCTACAGCATGGAGATAGTCCAAGAGGACAACAGCACACGATAATGGGCAAGTATTGGCCTGTCCCCTTCACCTATTCAAGAGTTAGAAACATGTCATGGGCTTTGCCTATTCTGAATTACTCCAACTATACACATCAGTATGAAAGAGGACAGTAGATGTCAATGCATTTCATGATTTTACTCTTTTAAGCCACAGAAATATATAATTATTAAATAATTTCTTTTTCTGGTTACGTAGTTATACGGACTAAATTTTAATTCTGATTAAAAATTCAGTTCAGTGACACAGAAACCTTCTAGTTACTCAATGCTGAATTCATTTACAAATATACTAGTATTCTGCAATGTACATTACAATTAATATAACAAGTGTTATGTAAGAAGTTCTCTGTAGAATTCAAAATATGCTTTCAAAACAACAAATGTAAAAACAATAAGAGGATTTGGAATAATATAAGAGAAACTTCTGAAGCTTTTGAAAGTGATTTAAAAGTTTTGCACACAACTGTACTAGGCAAGATTTCAACTTGAGCCTCAAGCAACTGTTATCTGTGCCAAAAGCTGCAACATGATACTGAGATTTTAGAGATAAAACCTTACACATAAATCAACATTATAGTAGACATATTAAATGCTTGAGTACTCAGGTAAAAAATATTTGACTTGACCCTTTCTAACAAGCCTGATTTTACAGTTGCCCCACCTTTAAGTCTACACCACCATCACACGCGCCAACACCAAAGACAGAATGGGACCTGTTCTCCCAAAGTGCTCAATATTCATTTTGAGACAATATGCTTACAGAGCTTTGTTTCACTTAGATCCACATGTTTCTGCAATACACATTTTTTATTACTTTTAAAAAGTTACTTTCTAGTCAAGTTTAACAATAATGAACAAAAAGCACTTGGTAAAACTGAGCAAACACATGTAACCAACCAACTCACTCACTCACTTCACTAAGAAATGTCTTTGCAAAATTTAAATGACTTATAAGAAGCAATTAATCTTTCCTCACTCTCACCCTGGCTACCCACAATGATCCCTAATTATCAGGATTTTTTTTAAACTGCCAGTGCAAAGATGAAAATCATTATGACATTATGACAGTTAACAAAAATATCTTCCTTTCAACAAAGGCATGGCATACACTGAGTAGCAAGGCAGCCTGCTTCATTAGAAGCGTTTAGACAACACAGACAGGAAAGCAAGAAAATTTCAAACCTAAACCTAAGATTTGTTCTGCATTATCTGTGAATGCATATTTGTGCATGAGTCATCCACAGAGTGAACCCACAGCACAGACAGAACAAGTGCTACGAATACCAAATTTCAGTGTACGGTGTTTATCCACCATCTGTTGTTCAAGACTCCCATAACTATATTTCATAAAAGTTTTCAAATTTAAACTTACTGTGTCAACTTATGAAATAATATAAAAGGGGACATTTGTTTTCATTTCATTTAACTGCCAACTTCTCCAAACAAGGCATTGAATTGAAAGGGGGATTATTCTTTGTTGGGTGAATAAAATTGAAAGGGAAGAATATGAGCACATGGAAGCATGATTAGACTTCTAATTATTTCAAAGAGTGACATCCCAGTGAACGTATTAGATTTCCTCCAGATTTCATATCAAGCTCAGTCACTACAAATAGATAAAAAGAAGTAGCCCTCCTTCTCAGCTTTGCTCAGTATAAAAAAATTAAATTCAGCTGTATTTAAAGTGATCGCAAAATACTGCCTTTTGAAAAGTAAGAAATTAATTTAAACTTTTTTTTTTTTTTTTAATTTAAACTAGTGAGTTGTACTGGTTCAGCATTAATGCTACATTTCCCTTGCCCACTGGCTGAAGATCCAGTAAGCCAACTTTTCAAAGGAGACAGTCTGAAATGTATAAATTCATGAGAATGCTTAAATCATTAACAGGCAGTGTTTCTTAGTGGAAAAGTGGCCAGGGAATACTGCACTGTAGAGAGCAACAGACCAGTATTTTCAGAGATGTAACACCTTCCACAGCTGTGGCTGAATCCTCAGTGAAACTGCTTAAAGGTATTTCAATTTCAGGAATGAATCTTGTACTTATTTACTGCACATGTACTTCTGTCAAGAATACTCATATTGATTTTCCACAGGTAAAAAGATTCTGGATCAGGCTCCTACATTGAATATCATCTTTCACATACATGGCATCCTACTCTACTCTCTCAGCAGTACAAATTCAAGATTAGTTAGTATTGATCAGTAGTCTACATTTAGTCTTCAGCTCTCTTTCCTGTTCCTTAATCTGGTCTTCACAAAACTCTTACTCTCTCCCCAGTGACTAGAAAGACCACCGTGTTGATTTAATCAGCCCATTCTTCTTCATCATGCCTGCAACTATTTTATTTTTTTTCTTTATAGCAGGATAACTGATATCTGCTTAATAGCTCTAAGACTAAAACTCAGAAGATTAGTTCACTTGAGCTTACTCCTATTATGTGTGTTCTCAGAACACTTTCACAGATTATTTTCTCGACTTATTTCCTGTAGTGGATGTCTTTTTTCATTTTATTTAGAAGCTAAAATTTCATTTTGCTTTTAATTCTTTCATCTCCTTTTCAATATCTGAAGTCTTATAGAAAAGCCTTATCTGACAACTTATAGAAGTAATTTAGCACTTCAGATTTTAGTTTTTTACTTTGTCCTTCAAGTAAAACCTAGAAAGAAATACTATTTTCATGAGGTTCTTCTTGTATTAGCGTTGGTGCAGTTACCTTGCAGTTAAAACATATATTCTTTAGGAAGAACGAATCAGCCTTCCGATTGAGCAACCCAAGAAAACAGAATGATGGTTTTCCTCTGAAGGTTTAGAAAACTCATAGTGAGTATAATAAAAGTATAAGGCAGTCTTTCTTCCAGATGGTACAACTGACACCAGAATTCATCATGTGCACTTCAGACTGTTCAATGGGAGCTTACCTTTTCAGAAAACTTTCCCCTTTGCTCAGCTTCTTTTCAACAGAAGGGTGAGCAGCTTTTAGAGGCCATCCAACGGACTCTCTCTGGGGGAGGGCAGATGATGAGAAAGGATATATCACCACATTCTCTGGTTCTCTTCTCCCAGGACTGCTAGTTTTCCTATTATAGGATAAATTTCCCTTATCCAAAATACTGGGTCATATTCTGCTTCCACAGTTCAAAAGCAGGTTGTGAGATCTATTGCTATCTTTTATGAGTTTTTCCTGCAGAGGATGGAGAAGCCAAGAGGAGTGCTGGAACAGCAGTAAGGGGTAGCAGAAGGGACCTGAGGTAAAAGATTATTGCCTTGAGTAATAGGCAACACATCACAGTACTAAAGTGAAAATAGGATGATTAATAGCTCCTAACAAGGTCCAAATGTTGCTCATGTACCACTAGTGGGCCACTAGCAGCAGTGCAGGCCTAATGCAACCTTGGCCATTGCTAAAGTAAACCTAGGTATTAGCCATTTCTGCAAAGTAAAGTAATTTGTTCCATATCTCCTTGTAACACTTCTCTACTCCCTGTTTAGTCTTGCTCTTTGCTTAACCTCTGCAGTATCACTATTTCAATTCTATGACCTCATGATTCTTTCTGCTTATTTCCTTTAAACAAACAAACCATTTTTCTGCTTTCTTGAGTATTTTTCAGCTTTCATTACCCTATTTTCCTTTTCTCTCTCTAGCAAGTCCTGTGATTACTCTTTTTTGGGTTTCTTATTTTGTCTGATATTGACTTTAATGTATTCAAGCTTTCTTGTAGTGTCAGAATAATGTAAGAAACTGCATCCTCTCTGCAATTAAATCAAACACAAGTCTAAGGGAACCTAACACCAGGTGTAGTTCATCAGCACTTGAAAAGCTGCTAAGTAAACTAGAATCTAAGAAAAAAAGCTAAATTTTATAGTCTTAGGCTTAATAAATATTAAATGAAAAATTCCACATGTTTTTTTACTTTGGACATCTACTGGTTACACTGGCTTATACAAACATAGACTTAAAACCATATCCATAAAATTCCCCAAGAGAGAATTCTTATTCTTTCCTGCAAAGAGATTTTTTTCCCCAAAGTAGGTCACATGCTGAATATCAGATGTTGCACAAGACTGAACTGATTAGATGAGGTAAAGAGGGACAAAGAGGAGAAGTGAACTTGTAAGAAGCATGAGGAAGTCTTTGGGATGCTGAATAAAGCAAATAAGGAGGTGAGAGTGGAACACAAGGTAAGGAGAAGACTGGGTCTCTTGACAAGAGGGCAGGAAGCTGAGAGAAAAGGATGAAGAATGTAATTCTCAGTGCTAGAAGGGTTTGTAGTGGTTTTTCTCTGGAAGAAAACCCAGAGTAGCCAGACCACAAAAACCCACTTCTATTTGAGGTTTTGGGGTGATGCAGTGAGCATTAGCGTTTATAACAGGACAGTTGTTAACAAGTGATAACTTGGTGTAGCAAAAGACAAACCAAGAAATACCCTCCTCTGGAAGCCATACTGCCTTCACTTACAGACTAGATAATAGGAAAAAATTATTTACTCAGAGGGTGGTGAGACACTGGAACAGGTTGCCCAGAGAAGCTATGGATGTCCCATCCCTGGAGGTGTTCAACAGGAGGTTGGATGAGGCGTTGAGCAACCTGGTCCAGTCGGAGGTGTCCCTGTCCATGGCAGGGGTTTGGAACTAGATGATCTTTAAGGTCTTTTCCAACTTTAAGCATTCTGTGATTCTATGAGATGGGACGAGACAGAAAATTTCTGTCTACATGAGTTCAGTAGTTCTTAGGAAACAGCTGAAATTTGAAGAAAGAACTGTGTAGTATTCTTAGTGCTGGTTGGAGTCAAAACGATCTTTTGAGCTATGATATATACAGAACAGCTGATGATAATGAGTTAACAAACAGAGATGAATATAAAGAATACCTTTAAAAAAAAAAATATTACTAGGATGGCATTAGGCTACAATTAGTATTAGGAAAGTCTCCTGACAAGATTCAGCAAAACTTAGCATTGATAAAATTTGAAATATATGGTCCAGGGGAAATGCTATTATCTAAGAAAATTGCTCTCAGGTCAAATCAGCAGAAAAAATATTTCTGATCTAACAAAATGGCAAATATAATTAGTTGAAAATATTTTTGTAGGAGGTATCATAGATAAAGTTTAAAAAAAAATTCCCCTTGGAAAACTTTTTTTTTACAAAAGCATCTTGGAAATCTCTCTGAGATCTCTCTTGAGATCTCTCAGGACAAGATATGGTCTCCTCTTTCTCCACTTGTTACATCAGGAACTTTTTTTTGTTTGAACCATTGCTCAACAGAAGCAGGGGTGAAACTTAGGAACACAGCTGGCAAATGAGAGAAAGCACACAATCAAACCTATAAAAACTAGTCTGTATAAAACCAACTTGCAATATATTTATATAACAAAATAAACATATAATTAAATGTCAGCCACATTCATGGCAGCCCCTGAAGCCATCATTATTTTCATATAATTTAAGACACTTGCTGCTGCATGTTTACCAATGTTTTCAGAATTTCATAAAATATGCAGGATCTGAAGTTGCTAATTGGCAAGTGACAGGCTTTTCTTTCATTACTTATTGAATACATTTTCCTCCTGAACTGATTCAAATTAAGGGAGGACTTAGCATTGTACCTCCATGACCTGTGCCGTAGCCCTCAGGTAAAACTGTTCTCTATGGGTAGTTTTGTTATTGTCTTTTCTATTTCAGAGTGGTCCCCATTCTGTTGCTGCACGTACACTCCTTACTGTTTGGATGATGTTTTTTATGATGTACTGCAACAAGTACTAGAAGTCATGAAACATGGACAATATTGATAAACATGGAAAGGCACAGGGTCCCCTCACCCTTATTGCCTAAATTCAGGTTCTTGTATCCTTCCATAATGTCAATCTGTATGTCCTGCTTTCCTTTGGTTTCACTGCATGGAGTGGGTCTTTGGGGAAGGAAGGAAAGGAGCTGGGATGCAACCAGATATATCCTAATTTAAATGTAGCTTATTCTGTTAAGTTCTGTGCAAACGCAGATCCCAAACAACCTACAAGTTTACAATCTAAGTGTAACAAGCTGCACTGGATAATTGTGGTACAAACAGATAGACAAACACAAGGAACTAGTGAGATATGCTATTCATCAAGTGATTGGACGAGCACAATGACATAGTTGTGTTTTGGTAAAATTGGTGACAAAAGCTGTCAGTAATTTCCAGAATAATCAAATTGTTCTTATTAATACTTAACACCAGGTAATTTCTTCACAAACATCCTCTCCTCATTGATGTTGTATCTCAGAATCATAGAAGAATTAGAATCCATCTAGGCTGGAAAGGACCTTTGAGATCATCTAGTCCAACCATCAACCTAACACTGCCAAGTTTGCCACTAAACCATATCCCTCAGCGCTATGTCTACACATATTTTAAATACCTTCAGGGATGACAATTCTACCACTTCCCTGGGCAGCCCATTCCAATGCTTGACAACCCTTTCACTGAAGACATTTTTCCTAAGATGCAATCTAAACCTCCCCTGGTGCAACTTGAGGCCATTTCCTCTTGTCCTATCGCTTGTTACTTGGGAGAAGAGACCAACCCCCACCTCTCTACACCCTCCTTTCAGGTAGTTGTAGAGTGTGATGAGGTCTCCCCTCAGCCTCCTTTTCTCCAGGCTGAACAACCCCAGTTCCCTCAGCCTCTCCTCATAAGACTTCTGCTCTAAACTCCTCCCCACCTTTGTTGCCCTTCTCTGAACATGCTCCAGCACCTCAATGTATTTCCTGTAGAGAGGGACCTTGCATGAAGACATCCAGAATGAAATACCCTGCATAAATCAGGAAATATGGGCCTCAACTCTACTCCCTATCCTCTCCACTACCTCTTTGAGCCTTGCCTGGTGCACAGTGAGCACTCTGACACTAGTGTCCCCACAATGGGGTGCTGCACTGAGCTGTGTGCTAAAACTGCCTAATTTCATGTCGTTAACAGGACTATAAGGAGGTGCTGAAGCTGTGGAGCTCCAAATTTGACATTTGCAATATCTGAATTCTGACGTTTGATGGTTTATCTCTTGGAATTGGGGGTAGGGAATCAAATACGATTCACCAAAAAGCTCTATGCGCTAAGCTGTGAATTATAAATTAAATTAAATTCTATTCACATGAAATATAATTTTTAAAAGAACTGAAGAGAATGAGAACTAAGGAAAACTATCCTACTCCCACTGAAATTTGGTGTGTTTCCAACTACTTTAACAAAATTCTGGCTATAAAAAAAAATTTCCATTTTTTTAGCACTGGTTATGGCTGTGTGAGTGACACAATGAATGGAAGAATAATTTTGTTTTGCACTTGTGGACAAGAAGAAAAACAGCAATGGGCTAAAAACAATCTCTGGCAAAAATAACCCAAATCAAGGACAAATCATTGACACAGCAGGGACAGTGAGAGGTGTGGAATGTGCCTCAAAAATAAATAATATGTAGTTGCAGAAGCACCATTACAACTATTAGTTTCCTATTTGATGCATTAGATCTGTTGCTCTCATTACAGGTGAGGACCAGAGGGAAAGTAAGCGGATTCTCTGATTGTAGCTAAATTTACACAAATGAAAAGCAGAAAGAAAAATAACTCATGTTTCTGTCCATTAAGTGAAAGTATTTGAATGAAGAAGCATCCCCTTTTGATGATCTCCTCCTCTATACTTGGCATGGGACATTTGTTTTCATTATTTGATAAATATGAAGTAGCTTTCTTCAGGGAAAAACTTCCTTCAAGTCCATTAATAACCATTTGGAAAAATAACATCAACTGAAAAGCCCAGATCTAGTACCTACGTGCCATGAAGAAAACTAGTTAAACCAGATATATCATATCTTTTCCAACTTAAGTAACAATATCAGAATCCGTGAAACAATAATGAAATACTGCAAAACTATGGTCAACCACAGCTCTGTGAAATCTAAGCGTTAAGAGAATTCCTGGACTTTATTTCACATGCCCCAAGCCTGTCAGTGGTTAAGAAGCATTTCTGCCCTTAATAACATATTTTAACTTTTGGTGAGCCTTGAATTGGTCAGGCAGTTGGACTAGATGATCCTTGTAGGCTACTTCCAACTGAAATTGTTCCGTTCCGTTCCGTTCCGTTCCGTTCTATTCTATTCTATTCTATTCTATTCTATTCTATTCTATTCTATTCTATTCTATTCTATTCTATTCTATCCATCAGTTGTATTGTGCTAACTGCAGGAACACTAGTCACAAAGCAGAACTTGATTATCCTAGCACTTTACAAACACAAACCAAAATGACACTTTCAAGGTGACAAAAGTAGCATAATATAAATTTGGGAAACGTGTATGGTTACAGTTGGATACACCTACACTGCCTTTCAGCACAGTCCTGAGCTGGTGGGGGTGTGTTAACCACAACACTCAGAAATAGTCCTCACACTCCACAAGCTCACTCCTCTCCTTATTTCAACACTAGGAGTAAATTACATCGCCTCATTGTTCAGTTGTGCTGTATGGGCAAGGGCAGCTGAAGTTATAAACGCATAATCCAGCCACCTGCTCAGGTGACAGAGAGCCCGACTGTGGTTCCACATAGCCTGAGGAGGAACGTATAGGATGCTTTAATGCATCTGGAGCAGGTGGAGATTCAAAATCACAGTCTAGCCCTGGAGCACCAATTTACTGTATGACACATTCTGCATGCAAATGAGGATTTGATCTGTCCTGTTATCTGTCTAGATAGGTTTTAAAACCAGCAACAAGCTTGTCAACAAGCACATTCCTCAGAATCACAGGAAAAGAGGTCTTTGGTTTCTGAACTGAGCTCTGGGGCTGTTGCAGATGGCTGTAGAAAGTAAACCCCTTCATAAGCTGGCCAAGCTCTGCTTCAAAAATTATTCTTACTGGATGGCTGTACCACAAAGTTAGTGTTAGGAGGGACACTTAACGGCTTTGAAGGTTAGTAATTCAATTCTCAGCCTAAATTTATACATGGCCAATTCAGACTCATTTGTTATTCTATCAACAATTTACTTTGATCTACTAATTATTTTCCCTGGTTTTTACCCTCAAATATGCTTAGAGATTGCAATCATCTCTCCTCTCAGTCTATGCTTTTCTAGACTTAATGGGATAAGTTTTTAGACTCTTCTCAGAAGCCAGCCTATTACCTACACTATTCTAGTAGCCATTTCCTGAACTTATCTTCATTTAAATTCATTTTCTTTAACACAGGAAACCAGACACAGATGCAATATTCCAATATACCTAATGATACTTTGGCACATAGCTTTAATATTTCTTCATATCTACAGGAAATACCTCCTTTGATATTGCTAGGCCTGCACATCTTTTTCAGTTTGACTTTTTTACAACTACTTAACATTAATTTACTTATAGAAAACTACTTCATGAGAATCTTTTTTACCTCTGTCAGTTAATGAGCTTTAGTTATATAGTATAAGTTCTTGTTCTTAGCTACTAGGTACTTAACATACCACTCAGTGTGATTAAATTTAATTACCTTTATTTTATATCAGTTCTGGAGATTACCCACTGATCTCTTTAGGACACTTAGATCCTCCCCATAGTGAAAACTCTTCCCAATGCTGTGGCATCACATAATTTCACTGACATACTCTGTATGTCAAGTAGAAACATTTTGTGCTCAGATCATTAATAAACAGAATGCATCTCAAGAACCATCCTACAGGACTCATGTAATAATCACCCAACCCGCCAGTTCCCTCTTCAGAGCAACCCCTGCCATCTCCCCCACACAGAGGTACTATCCATCTCACGGCTTTTTTACTAATCCCCACACTCTCCAGCATAATGCTTACTATGTGTAAATCCAGAACGGGACTGTAGACTTTCTTTTCCTACCAAATCAGTTACAAAAAAGCTATCAATCTGCTACAATCCATCTTTGCTAAATTGTGTCGAATTTCATAAAATTTTCCACTTATTTCCATGACCTAAATATGAAAGAACATTCAAAGTTGTTCTAAGTTTAGCATGCTATTTAGCTGAAACTATGGGTTACAACATATTTTCTTCTTCTCCATTGCATGAACTTGCTGTATTCCACTTCAAATGTGTGACCACTGACTTGATGGATGTGTTAAAAACTTGATTTACTTTATTTAAAATTCTAGAAAGAAAATCACCTGCCTTCCTACAACTTAAACACATTTTGAGCTCCTGAAGTTTTCCTTGCTCATATGTTCTATTTCAAACAATTTGCTATTTTGTCTTTCATCCATATTCAAAGTGACGGTCCTTAAGAAATAGGCAAAGTATTCATTTGAAGATGGTGCAAAACCAATCACTATTTTATCTCACTAGATAGTGCTCCAAAACTTATTCCCTGATCTTTTTCTATTTAGAAAAGAAATCTGTAACGATTTTCTTTTACTTTGTAAGCAAGGTCTTTTTCAGCTTGACTTTTGCCAATTCTCACTTTTCTCTAAAATACTGACCTCTCAGATGTACTTTTTGGCACAAACCAACACTTTTTCTACTCTAAATATTCTTTCAGAAGAAGTATCTTTTCCTCCACTTAAGGCCCAGGATCCCTCCTTGCAGATTTTTCCGCACTAGGCTGCAAAACTCATCCAAAGCCTTGCGAAGTCTTCTCCATTTCCGGTGCTTACCTCTACAACTCAGCTCAATAACTGGTTCCTTTGGTTTCCTAGAGAAACTCAATTTAAACATTTTCTTTTAATATAAACAATTTATTTGAAATGACTTGGTCTTAATTTCTTTGCTAAATTCAGCTCTTCTGTGAGATCTTTATTAGTGAGATCTAAAATATTACCTTTTCTTTTTGTTTCAGTCACTATCTTGTAAAGAAATTTATTAACTACAAAATCCAGGGATACCTCATATCTGTTATTAGCACATGTCCTCCAGATAGAGAAGTTTCTTGTAATTGTACAATCCCCAGCATTACTTCTCTCAGTAACCAGAAATACTAAAATTGAAACAACCATCATCAAATTCAGCTAGAATAGGAGGAGATCAATAAGCAAAGTAATGGTGATACAGATGAGAAAATAATTACTATACTAGCATTAGTCTATGTATTTTTAAAGATCAATAGACAACACTAGAAACAGGCTAAAATGAGTGCTAAATAACCCCATGGCATTTTCCCCATTGCACACGTACAGAATTATTAAATTAAATAGTTATAAAATATTTGCATAGAAACATGAAAAATACACAAATAATGATATTGTTGATTGAAACACAAAATCAACACAGAACAAAGCCTCTGCCTGCTGTGGTTTCTGTGAGCTCTTCACTCTGTAGATATTAGGATGAAGGATTTTAAAAAACTTTTTTACTTGTTTGCATTTATAAAACTACCTCTATCAGCTCTATCCGCAGACTAAGTAAGGCAATTAGTCTATACCACCCTCTTCATTAGGGCCAGATCCAAAATCCATTAGTGACTGTGAAGAGCCTCCTATTGACTTGGTGAAGCTTTGGATCAGTTTATGAGTGCGTGCCTAAAGCAAGATGAACATGCCATCTGTTGTTTTCTCTAATGGTCTGATTCCTATTCTCTACCCATTCCTTTAGAATTTCTGGTGGGTGCCTTTTCCTTTTTTCATTTTTATTTAATTTTCGTTTTTACCAGCTACATTAGCATTCTCTTTTTCACTGCCTCTGTAAGTTAAAAAAGTAAGGATGTTGCCCTTTCGCTAGCTTCTTTTCAAAATGTTTTCAGGTTACAGATTGCTTTCTTTTTTTTGTGTTTGTTAAATAGCCACATACTGCTGTATGAATATCAAGCAAACAGCAACACACTCTTCTCTCCTCCCAATATGAAAGGACACTGGTTTTGGTTGACATAAAAACAGCAACAAAAAATAATTGGCTGAATTTAGTCAGCTTGCAGGTTTAACAGAAGCGCTAGTTAATTCCATTCTAAGCAATACTGCTGCTTCAGTATGCTTTTTTCAAGGAAAGTATATTGCTAAGTGCTTTACTATTTAACTGATACGTTACAAAGATAAAACGAACGAGAGAGAGAGAGAGAGAGAGAGAGAGAAAATAAATGAAAAGAAGAAGAAAGTGAGAGAAATTTACAGGCACTTGTCTATGCCTTATGACACTACAACAAAACAATTAAAAGAATAGTTTCTCCATACATTTAAGCTTACATACTGCTATAAGTTATTCACTGGGTTAATGCCTAGTTTCTCAATATCTCCCAGAACAATGGGGCTGTTTTCTCAAACAATTTACGGCTACAACAACAAAATGATTTAGGGGTGACTTACTTTTTCATTCAGCCTTGCCTGTGTCTAATGCCTTCAAACTTCTTTCCCAGCAGCAGTACAAGGAATTCAGGCTCCACCTTGCAGCACAGAGATGTTCACTCAAAAAACCAAGCAAAAACCTACAAAATCAGCTCCCGTTTTCTGCAGTAGTCTCTTCAAATGGATGTTGACATCACTCTTGCCACTGATCAATTAAATGACAAATGTCTAATGACTGAGTTTATCACAGTATAAATGTTAGAGATCCCAAATGTTGTGTTATGGGGATATGCTGCCCTTTTTTACATCCAAGGAGAACTCTCATATATGCTTTCCTTGCAGCACTTTTGTTTAGAAGCATACACCATTGTCTATGATGCAAACACTGTGACCTTCAAATCCCTGGAACGCTTTACAGTCCACTTTTAAAAGGCCTTGCTGTTGCAGGAGTGGTTTGGATCAGTTGTTCTGATCAATGCAGCAACTCATGTAATTTCCCAAAAGTGTTTTGGATACTGCCAGATCTGTCTCCCAGATGTGTTCAGGTTAGAAATGTCAAAAAGAAAGATTTAAATCCATCTGTTAAAAGTTTTAGCAAAATTTTTCCAGCTGGTACTACCGTATCCTAGCAATGTGGCAAATGAGGATTCTCTTATTTAGAAATTAAAGCAAAGCCATATTCCTAACTCTACATCAGACCAGGAGTCAGTAAATCAGGTATAGTATCCTGAATAACAATTTTCACAGATCTTTGGAGTACTAAAAAGACCAGCACTTCAAGAAGAAAAGTGCCCATCGCAGCTGGAAATAGGATGAGACCTGAGATCCAGTGTTTTACTCATTCACTGAGCTTGCACCTAATGTTGTCCCTGGGTTTTAGATTAGGACATTTTAAAATGCAAAATATCCTAGTAGTCCCTTAAAACAATTGCCAGCCTCCCTGGGAAAGATTAACATCCTTGGGCTACAGAAACAAGTTCCCTCAAATATGTTGCTTTCCTGGCCCTGATAACCATGAATTCTTGACTCCACAGTAGCTTTTCTTTCCTCTTTCTCCTTTGAAAGGAAGGCTCAAACATCTCCATATCATATGGATGCAAATTGCCTGGGGACTACAGTGCTTTCTTAGGAAATGGGAACTTTATTCATAGCTCCGAAGGTTAAGCAGATCTTAATCACACATGTCTCCATCTGAATGGTGGGGGAGGAACAGGTTGGCAGCTACCACGTCTTTTCTTCCATGCCTATTAAATGAGCAGGTTCAGAGTGCCTCTGGGAAATCGAACTTTTTAAGTGACTCAAACCTGGATACATCATGTTCATGAATCTCGTATGGTGCCAGCTGAAAGAGAAGTGGTGATCTATGAGCAGCAGTTCTTCCAGGAGAGCACAAGAGTGGAATTGAGGTCACCAGCATCAATGGCAGCACATTCTGAAATGCACACGGATCCTGTGGTACCTAAATTGCTCTGCACCTTTTTCGAGTTGGAAGCCTGCATTTCATCTGTGTGTCTGTTTTGGCCATCTCAGTCCCTTTCTCAGTCTGACCCACAAATATCACCTTTAGAAAAGGTAGCAGCTCCCTTGCTCCCAAATGTGGAGGAGATAAATGCATTATTATATTATCCAGGTGAATCACTACCTTTACTGCAGAACTTGTTAAATATCCTATCCACATAAATAGTATCCTCTAAGGCAAAACTCTGAGATGCTTTATATCTGACTATGACTCTTACCACTACCTTTTTTTTTTCAAAGAAGTAACAGCTTTTCTACTGATGTGGCTCTGACAGTTATTTACAAGGCAAGCACATGCAGGATAAAGAGATGATCTGGAATTCTTCATTATTTTTTTTTGAAAATCTAATTTAGAAAACAACACACACTAATCCTGGGAACCAATTTACCAGGTATCTTCACAGGTACATAACTTTGCTCTTTACTTATTATTAGAATTATTTATAAAGCCAATTCTTACACTGTAAAGTCTTCAAAAATGTTATTTTTTTTCTGGAAGGAAGAAGGAAAGAAAGCAATTATCACCAGATTTTAAAGACCTCTGAAAGCTACGGCATCAATAAGGTAAGGATAAAACCAAACCAAAATAAAGACGCTAATTGGAAAAGGAAGAAATATATACAAAATATTGTATTTTCTTTTTGATGCCATTATCCAGGGTATTCCTGTTTGCATATTGTCCCTACATTTTTCTTATTCTAAATTTTCAAGAAGGAGAGAGGATTTGGGGCCTTTGAGATTTTGCTAAAAGTTATAATAATGTTTACGGTTCTAGTTCCATGTTCAACTTAAGCTTTGAAGATGTTGGTTTGCCATCCAGTTTCTCAACAAATCCTTTCTGTCTTGGAGGCTGCAGATCTCTATGCAGCCTAAAATTCACCTCCAACTATACCCACCTTGTTTGGAGCTTTTTTGCTCCACCATTTTCAAGCTTTTATCAACCTCTTCATGACTTAGCTTTTCACTGCACATCTGACCACTAGTGTTTTTTGTGGGGTTTTTGGACATAGTTATACTTTGAATGTATTTCTATGCAAAGAACTGCAATTTGAGTGACTCTGTGGTGTATACTGGAGTATATTGACTCTATTCAGCATCACAGTCCTGTCAGTGTATCACTGCACATGGTCCTGTTGCGAAATGGTTAATATCGTTGTGCTGCCTTTAGTGCTGCTCTCCTCCAGGATCCAGCTTGGTTCCTGCACTGTGATTCATTACTCACTTCGACTTGTGCATTTTTCACACATACACTCTGTTTTCCAGTGAACCAACAGCTTTTGTCTTTATAAATCACTTTTGCTAGTTAGTTATAGCATCTAAAAAGTAGATTTACCTGAGAAAATACAATACAAGCAAAATTCTTGTTAAGCATAGCAGAATAATATGAGGAATAAAAATGCAATAATTTCCAAAGCATACATTTCTGTCCCATAACAGCTGTTACTGTTTTTATTTCCACTTCAGGTAGGATGCCTGTGTCTAATGTTTATTCCTATTTTAAAATGTTGTTTATTTCAAGTGTGTGTTATTTCAGCCACTTTTTTTCGCAATTGGTTTCAATGAGCATATATTTTTCACAAACACATTATGTTTTCTTTATTCATATTGAAGTGTTTCTCTATCCCTCCTCCACTATATTATAGGTAAATTTGAACAAGACTACATTTCCTGAAGGTTTCAAAAATCCTATAAAAAATCACTTTGGCCATACAGAGTTCAGACTCCATTTATGGAAGACTGGTAAAGACATTCTGATATATCATCTGGTGAATGTGAAGCACTTGTGGGGCTGATCTCTGCTGACTCTGCTCACCATTAAAATGATAGCATTTAGTAACAGTCATTATGCACCTGAAATACCCTTTTCCCCAGAACAAAGAGATACAAATATTTAATTTACAAATACATTTTTGGAAAAATGTCACCTTTTTAATTATGTCCAAGTAGGTAATCAATGCCTCAAAGTTAATCTAAGACAGAGGACACAACTGGATCATCTACCTTGAGCTCCTGCCTAATATAGGTTGTAGGACCTACTTAAATCATCTCTGGAGAAAAATATCACTTAATTCCACAATGCCTCTTTCTTATGCAGAGCAATGACTACAAAAAGGGAGACAAAAGCCAGGATAGGCCTTGCAGTTCTCTCCGTCCTGACAGAAACTGAGCACACATCTGTCTCCTTGCATTTCCTGAGAACTTTTTTTTGCAAATCAAAACCACAGCTTTACTGCCTTCTTAACTTATGTCTGCTACTATTCATAAAGCAAAGAAAGGATGGCAGTAAAGGATGCTGTGATGTTTCTGAGCATTCGGTTTACCTTGCTGATCTCTGAAAAACATGCTACATACACAGCTATGTATCACATGCATACATTGACATGGGTGATCCTGGTCTTAACCACTAACATCTGACTGTGTCCTTTGTCCTTCCCAAAATGTCCATTTTTGCCCTTTATCAGATTTGTTAGCATTTGACAACCTTTTCTGCATTCATTAATATTCCTCCTTAGTTCTCATATTATGCTTTTTTTTTTTCTCATCAGCTGCTGTCTTCCTTGCTGTCTAACACTGTTTTGCCTTTCCTAAAACTTTCATCCAGTCTCATTTATCACTGACAACCTATTAACATATTTATGTCCAGTCTCAACCTGTCTAAATTCACCATCAAACCATCAGGTCTTGTTCTCTCCTCCCAGATAGGATGAAGAACACTCTCTTGAAGGTTATTTCTCGTGTAAGTGCATGTTTTCTCTGACCAAGTCATCCATTCATTCCCCACCTTCACCCCCCCAAGAAGCAAGTTCATGAAGCTTCCTGTGTCTTTCATTAAGAGGGTGTGTTTTCCAAAGTCACTATAATCCTAAAGGCCTCCCCTGAAGGCACTCAGTATCTTTTTTCAGGTAGAATTAAGCAAGATATTCCATTAGGTGCCATTAGGTACCAAATCCTGTTGTATTCCACATTCCAAAACCCATTCTACTCTACAGTCCTCAGTTATCCACCTAAGGTCTTCACTAGACCTTTGGCTGCAGCAGCGGACTGAAAATTTGTGTTGGGCTGATGACCAGCCGGGAGGCCCAGAACTTTTTGCACATTCTTTGCTTTCCAGGTGGGAGCTCTTGATTTCATATGCAGGCTGTATTCTCTTTCTTGACATATGACTTCAGATTTGGCCAATTTGTAATACCTAACTGTGTTTTACCCAGCGTGGTCTGGCACTCTTTTTACTCTGACCTACACAGATACCATGGTGACTCACACCATCCCATTTACTCTTTTTAAGCACCACCAGCATTAACTCTCCTTCAATACATTGGCATTTCTTCAGTACTCAAAGATCTTTTGAAAACTCAGCATGACAGATGCAGACGCTGTTCAACTAACTCCTTTAGAAATCAGATTGGAAAAGCAAAGCCCTAGCCCATTCTCATAATTAAAGATAGTTTCGGGCTTTGTTCATATAGCGTTTCATTAGACTCCAAGTCCTTGCTACATTTTGATTTATCTGATTTCCTTCCATTCAGTTAAACTAGCACTGAAGTTTCAGGAAGATCATGGTTTTCCTCCTGTTCCGGTAGATATTTCTCTGCTGCTGGGAGAGATGAGTAATGGCATTGTTTGGAGGTGGAAAACAGGGTAGACATTGATTTTTAATGGCTTTTGTTGCTTTAGCTAAAAATTTATAGCTCAAAGCAGTTACAATTTCTTTTTACTCTAGATCTATACACACATACACCTGACTCTCATTTCTCCCTCAGCTGCATTATAATGAATGCACCTAGAAATACCATGTTCCTTTTCAAAACTCCCTCTCAGAAAGGCATTCCCACCATTTGAATTGTAACAATAGACCTCTAGATTTCTATGAGAAAGCTTAATATGAATTCTTTAAGCATATTCATTATAATGTTAGTTGCATATCTCCTTGCTTAAAAAAATCTAATAATAATTTCAATATTCAGGGTTTTAATTATCTGATATGTTTATTGGCAAAAACAGGTACAAGTTCCTCACTGTGTAGTGCTGCCTTATTTCTGCTTTGGAAATATAATTAAAACATCTATTTGTCAAGTATTTACGTTATAAATATATTTGTCAATGTTTTGCATAAGTTAATTATTTGTATTACATTTCTCATTCCTAAATAAATAATGGATGGACAAGTAGGTAGTGTACATACTTTTGCATTTTTAAAAATTCAAGGGACATTTGAAGAATATAAAAGTGATATCTTCTTTCCCATTTTTCCTAGACTTCGGTAAATTTTGCACTACTATTAAGGTACTTCTTATCAGTGGAGTAGGTACTTTTCCCTGTGTACTCTTCAAAGTGTACTTCAATAAGCAGGCTACAAGGTTACAGATTAGGATATGTGCATCTTCATGCTGGCCTGCATTTCTGTGCTTCAATTTTCCCCATCATGAAATATGATAAAAACACTTGATACGTTATTATCATCATCATAGTTGAGAAAAAGACTTGCATTTTAAAGCATTATTTAACATTAGTAAAGATTAAAGTTACAAACTCAGAATTTATTTTATTGGTTTGGTTTTGTTGGGTTTTTGTCCCCCTATATAGTTGAATTCTTGTTAATGGCAATCTGTATTAAACCTTCACAGTGAGAGTATGCTAACTGGACCTCTCTTCTGCTTTGCAGGTGCAGCATAGGAAATGTGTATTGTGCTCCAAGTGTGACCAGTTAAACTCTGCAAAATTAAAAACCACTCAAAAAATAAATTATTCATAGAATTCAGTCAGAATTCATATATCACATTAAGCTGCATAAGGTGACTTTCAAGCCGTGCTTGAGACTCACCAGCTAGGTCAACTCTTAGGGTAAAGCAGTATCTTGCAATATAAAACATGCATGAGGAGCATACAATTGCTTTTCAACTACTTGCAGCTTTAGTACACCTGAAGCTACCTTACCCATTTGACGTTTAGTTGCAGTCTTAAATATAGGGACAAAATTTGAGAGAAAATGGTCTATATCATATAATTCCAGAGAACTTCTACATGCTACAAAGTGGGCCATTGTTCCTTCAAAACTACTTTGCAAAAATGTGTACCAGAACAATTCTTGACCCTCTTTTGACAAGAAAGAGCTTTTCTTCCCTTCATGGTGTCAGAGAGGAGCTGGATGGTAGTTTTAAGTGGAAGACAAATGATCTTCTGACTGCTTCAAATATAATTGCATGAGAATAGAAAATAACTGCAATGCTGCATCCAAAGAGCAAATTAGAAATGTATATTGTGATACCGTATTACTATGTTACGATGCACAGCCATGACAGTTGTGGAATTCAGTCTGAGTAAACCAGCAGATTATTTCCTCCTTTTTTCTCTCCCTTATTTCTCTCGTCTTTGCAATGCTGTTCCCTACCACAGCAGCATACTGATTCCTCAAGGTTGAGTGGCCCTCATTTATGCATTACAATTGATTCCAAATTAATAAGAAAAATGAAAGGCAATTTTCTGCGATGCAATACATTGCTTTTTCTGAAGAGACAAATCCAGTACATCAAAGATACTTTTTAAAAAGTCCTGCCTCAAAAATGACCATCTTTGTTGCAAGCTGATTACTATCATCTCCAGAATGATTCATTTTCTACCAGTAAAATGAGGTTTATTGTTCTCATTTCTTTAAATTTATGTATAATTTTAAATCTACATATTACTTGCCAATGTCAACTGCAAAACTAAGTGAAAACTGAGCTGAACTACTGCTTTGCAGCTCCTTAGTTTGTCATATTTTTTCTTCTGCTTTGCTTTCTTAATCTTTCTGTAAGAAGATTCCTACATACTTTCTTGGGAAACTGAGCATCTCAGACACATATATATGTGTGTATACATATTTAGTGTATGCATACATAGTGTATACGTACCCTCCTATTAGTACTCCAGAAGCTTTTGTTCAGAACTGGTGATGTTTATTTGGAAATCAATAAATAAAAAGCTTGCACCTCTGCTCATCAGTGAGTACTGCTTATTGATTTGAAGCATCGCAGGGTGGGACACCCCAGGTTTGCTTGGGTGATATGCTGAGACTGATTTCTACTAGTAGGCTTTTTATGCCAATTTGGAAAAACCGAATGGTGTGGAGCAGAATACCCATTTCTGTGCACTTCCTGAAAACTGGGATGCTCTCTGAGCACTCAGAACAGCCCTAAATCTGTGCTTAGCTCTCAAACCAACAAAGGATTTCTTCCTGCAAAATTATTTCCAGGCAAAATTATTGTCCAATAACAGAAGCAATGCTAAAGTTCCTGCATCAGCCTAAGAACTAGGATACAGCTCCAAAAGGCTGCCCTGTGTCGTTGTGCAAAGATTGTTTTTATGACATGAACATTACCTAATGCACACTTAAGTGCTCCTTTTAGAAACTGCAATATTTTGAAAGTTTACTCTGCAAAAATCTCAGGTACCCATGGCAATTTGCACCTGCAGAGGGAGTTTCACTTTGCCTGTATTCCACTCTTATCCTGGGATGGCACAAGAACCCCCTGGGACATTTTCTGCTCTCCTTCCCCCACCAAGGCAGCTTCACAACCAGTCTGATTCCAAACACCAAACAGGAGTGAGATAAAGCTTGGACTTCGTCAGCTAAAGCTAATAGAGTAAATAAGCTGAAAGGCCACATCCTAAAGAGCTACATCTAAAGTAAATGCAATTTTCATGTAAAGCCATAAATAATAGAAAAAAAACCAACAACAAAATTACTCACTGCTAACTATTTGGTGAGAGCAAGTGAGTTCAGAAATGAAAGGCAATAAATGAGTGATATTACCTGAAAAATGAAATGTCAATATAATAATAATTTAAAAGAAACAGCAGCAGAACGTTGCCTCTAGGCAGCTATGACTTGCATGAAATAACTTTTCACATAATAGGTGCCTCAAGGTCTCAGTGATCTTGGCAAAGTTAAAGGGATAACTTTCAAGTAGAAATGAACATGAATAATTTTTTTCCCTATACTCACATAGGTAGGTTTTGAATGGTTAAATAAATGCTGCTTAACTTTTCAACTTTTCTTCATTTTTGATATGGAATATATATCATTACCAGTACTGGAGAATTTCTTTTCTGCAGTTGATTTTTAATTTGTTGCTATCACTTTCAGAATACTTCATAGTATTGTGTTAAGGCCTTCTTTCTAGTATCTGTATTTCCTAATGACATGCTCTCCCTGAACAAATTCCCTGTGAGTTTTCTCGGTGAAACTTGAAGCAGAGAGTTTAAGTAACTTGAGGATTGTGATTCAATATATTAGAGAATGAAATTTCTTTTACTCCTTTGGGAACAAAATGTCTTAGTGTGTTGAGTGACTTTTATTAAATTTTAAAAAATGTATCAAACAATCTCCAATTTTCTTCTTCTGCTTGTGCATTCTTCAGAGCTTCAAATTATTTTGAAAATGCTGAAGTACCACAGTGAGCTTTCATAATAGACTGAGCAGTTATTTAAAATTTCTCACACAACAGGAAAACTCTGATAATCTTCCCTGGACCTGAGGACTCATTGAAACAAATTGTGAATCCCTCATCTAAAGAAATACCCAGAAACCACTATAAGAATTACTATACCCAGCGAATATATAGACCTTCAAAAATAAATATACAAATGAATAAAAGCCTAATTCATAGTAATAAAAATATTCTTTGCCTTGGAAAGCTTGAATCATCAAGTATAAATCCAAACTATGTTTTCTTTTTCTATCTGAAATATAAGATAGCAGACATGCATGGGAGAGGACATCCTTCACTGAGATAATGCCCTCAGAGGAGTTTAAATGGCATCACAGCGATAAATCCAAGGAATCGGATTTGTTCTGATTTAACTGAGCTAGCATCCATGCAATGTTTTTCAGACATTTAGATTTAAAAGCAAGATTCTAAGATAACAATATGAAAATATGAATTTCTTTGATAGGCACCCAGAGGGAGCTAAATGTATAGCATTATTTCAGCTTCTTTTCCTAATCACAGTGTAGCTATAAACTGTAGAAGTAAGATTTTTTCCCCTAGTCTCTTATAGCCTTTTCCTCTCCTTCGTCTTCCCTTCCTGTGGTTTTGCAGCATTTCTGTTGAGACTATTGGGATGAGAAGTGCTGCCACTCCAGAGCTGGGAAAGGATGCACCCTCTGCACAGCCATAGCAATGATGAAATATAGGACATTCTTCCTTATAAAGAGAGGCTCAGTGGAAAGCCACGTGCTTTTTTACCATTTGCCCTGGGTAACTCAAATTCTTCTGGCAGTGCATATTCTGAAGCAGTCCAGATCACCCCCATCTGGAGAGGACAATATTAAACAGAATACTTCTCATGGTCCTATCACTGCTTTTAGGAAAACTGTGGGCAGATAGTCTGTTCTACTTCACCACACTCCCAACCTGTACCAATGCAATTGTTAACAGCAATAGCAATAAATAGAAGCATTTTGTTCACTTCTCTAAGAGGGATATAATATTAACAGCTGTTCCTTCACTTCTCTAGCCAATAGTCTTCAGTAAGACAGTTATGTGGGTTTATTGAGTTTTCAGTCCCAGATACTGAATGTAGAGAATGACAGCTAACAACACTGGGTAGAGGCTTCTGTCCCTCCAAAGGTGCAACCCTCCCTCTCCCAGCTCTTCTGCCCTTCCACACATGCTCCAGAGTGGCACGTTTTGTACCTCTACCCAGCACAGGTGGTACAGGCCCCCACAAGACATGCACAGCTCTATAACCAGGAATAGTTCCAGCATAATGACTCTCTGACAGAATAAGAACAGAGAACAAAGTTTTCCAGTGATTAGTTATATTTTGGGTGCCAAATTAGGGCTGCTCTGAGGTGACAGAAAATCACATGTTTTGGGTGAGTAATGTCACAAAAAAAATCAGGTTGTTCCGAGGAATCTTAATTTAGGTCATTGAACTAAAGCGACCAAATTCTACAGTTGCTTTGGAAAATATTGACCTGGTATTTCAGTGTCACATTATCAGGATTGCACACCAGGCTCCTTCAGCTCCTTTCATCAGCTCGTTCCTGCACAACCTAAGGTCAAAGCAAAATCTGGTAAGGCACAAGAGATGAAAGGAGAATGCAGATCCTGCTTAAGCCATTGCATCCTGGGGCCAGAGAGTCTGCCCTTCCCAATGTTGCCAACCTCTCTGAAGGTAAACAACAACCACTGACACAGCAGCCCGTCAGTGCCAACTCCGAGATGTCATTGGAATTATAAAGCATAAGAGAATTTCCTGCACAGTGATTACATGCATTACACTTAATCTCTTTTTTCATTTTCCAGAACTCTGTATTACACATACACAGGGAAATACACTGCAAAGACTCTATAT
Organism: Tringa tobata; assembly: GCA_033628505.1. NCBI lineage: Eukaryota > Metazoa > Chordata > Aves > Charadriiformes > Scolopacidae > Tringa > Tringa tobata. The sequence continues at coordinate 5,362,801 of JAHREE010000096.1, forward strand.
GGATACTCAAGAGATGAATTTTTCAAATTGTCTGCACAACATTAAAAAGGTTGGGAGTCACATTTTCTGTTTGCTGATAACTCTGCTCCATCCATAGATACTTCTGCCTCTTCTTGTAAGCAAACTGTGCTGGTACCTTCCAGGAAAAAATCCTGTGGGCGAGCTTTATTGCACTAAACACTTATAGGTCACTATTCTACTACAAACCTGATATAAACTAGCCAATAAGAAGGATTCTGCCTTTTATAAATTATAATTTATTTTAGTCTGAGACTGCAAAAATAACTATAACTTACTCTCAGTTAGGAAGCAGGCAGAGCCTGGCAAAGAAGAAATGTAATAAAGGCACCCATTCAGAAAGCTCCCAACGGTGAAGAAAACATCTACAGTTCTGCAGAAATAAACACTCAGAGAGCAACATGGCATTCAGAGGAGCTTGGCAGGTACCTGAGGGACACTCACTTTAAAGGGTTTACCTCCTCCTGTTGGAAGATGTCAGACTACTCCACTGGGGCTGTTGATGGTTGGATATTGGTTTGTGCACTCCGGGTTTTCAAAAGGCATGTGCCTATGGCATAAGCTTTTAAACTTTGAAAATACCTTTTCCTAATGGCCGTTTCTTGACCACTCTCTTCCACTCTAAACCACATAAAGGAGGACTTTCCTGGCACTGCATTGTCCTACAATCTCATTACTGAGAGTTTAAAGCCTACTGATGCATGAACAACTGGGGTCTTACACCTTATAAAAAGGCAGAAAGCAGATACGCTACTGACTAATAGTGAAAACCCTATTTCCCAGACATACAAGCGAACAGTGGTCTTGCTAGATGAAAAGCTGGACTTGAGCCAGCAATGTGTGCTCACAGCCCATAAGGCCAACTGTATCCTGGGCTGCATCCCCAGCAGTGTAGCCAGCAGTTCAAGGGAGGTGATTCTACCCCTCTGTTCCCCTCTAGTAAGACCCCACCTGGACTGCTGTGTCCAGCTCTGGGTCCCCCAACACAAGAAGGACATGGACCTGTTAGAGCAAGTCCAGAGGAGAACCACAAAGATGATCAGAGGGCTGGAGCACCTCTCCTGTGAGGACAGGCTGAGAGAGCTGGGGTTGTTCAGCCTGGAAGAGAAGGCTCTCGGGACACCTTACTGGGGCCTTTCAGTACTCAAAGGAGGCCTGCAGGAAAGATGGGGACAGATTTTTTAGTAAGGCCTGTAGCAATAGGACAAGGGGTAATGTTTTTAAACTAAAGGAGGTACATTCAGACTAGATATAAGGAATAAACCTTTTGCACCGAGGGTGGTGAAACACTGGCCCAAGTTACCCAGAGAGGTGGGAGATGCCCCATCCCTGGAAACATTCTGGGTCAGGTTGGACAGGGCTCTGAGCGACCTGATCTGGTTAAAGATGTCCCTGATCAGTGCAGGGGTGCTAGACTAGATGACCTTTAAAGGTCCCTTCCAACCCAATCCAACCCAACCCCTTCTGTGATTCTGTAATTCTATGACCTCTGCTAAAACAAGATAGATAGAAAAAATAAGACATTGAGGCAAATAAAAAATCCTTTTGTAATTGAATACAATACAATTCCCACTGCTCTTCAGCATTCAGTAGAATGTATCTCTCTATACTTTTGCAAACTTCTGCATTTTCACAAAGGAAATTAGTGATGAAAACAGCATAATTAATAGTAAAGGTGTAATTATCTCTTAGGTTTACAAGATATCAAAGTAAATAAAAGCCCAGGCCTGAAATAAATTACTCTACCAAAATGTACAAGGAATGCTTTTTCCACTGTGTTGTCAGGATTTTTAAATTTTACCCTTTAAGTTTACTTATGATTACAGTTTTAGCCTTTCTAGTTGATATTTGAGTGGAAACCCAACCCTTTAGAGAACATAATTTTGAACTAGAAAAATGAAATCTCACAGCACTTGATGTCACTGAAATATTGAGTCAAAGGAAAAAAGAGAGCAGATTTTCAGTCTCTCCACTGAACAGAGAATGTAGTGGATACAGAAAAAAAAATAATCAGAGTTATCACAGCACACTACCACAATTTGTTCTTTTGGAATATCTTTAACCTGATTTTCTAAGGAAATAATTATGCTACGTGAGCATCTATGCCTGTTTGTCCCTCTGTAGGAGTAAGCCCAATAGCCAATTGCAACCAAATCTGAACAAGTGAGGAGGAAACAAACCAGGAAGTTCCAAAAAATTTTGTAAAATGATGCGGTTCATTAAAAACAGTGACATCCTGCAGTGTTACCTGAATTGTTACCATAGGCCAGGGAATCCACAGGAGTACAAAAGAAAAAGAAATCGAGACACTTCATGCATGTCTCAACCTTGGGAAAATTCTCAGTAGGAGCTTGACCTGTTCAGATAACAAGGTCATTCAATCTCATGATGCAAATGCACTGGGAACTAGATGTCTTTAGTTCCAGTGTTGATAGAATTAACAGTCTATCCCACAAAAAGTAATGTAATTTTACTTTTATACAGATACAGAATGAAAATACGTGCCAAAGCATGAAAAGATTCTGTGGAAACAGCTTTACTAATCATAACTGCCCTCTTTTTTCTCTAACATCTAAGGAATAGGCAAGGTTAGACGAGCAAAAAAAGTACTGAGATCTGAACTCAGACGTTGAACTCCGCATGAATCCAACATGAATCATTAAGGTATCCACTGTCTTTCTTTACTCTTCTTCAAGGCAACTATTGATATTGGCTGATATTACATGAACTTCTATTAAAACCTCTCTTCAGCATATGTCGCTGAGCACAGTGCTGTACCAAGGAGTCAATCAATTAAATCTTTCCCCCAGCTTAAAGAAGTCAGGCTGGGCTTTGTCACAGAGTCTATTCCATTATCTCTTACACTGACCAGTGATTTGCAAGTGCCAATTGGTCTCTTGATAGCTCTGGATAGTTTTTCAAGTCCTGCAGTAATGGAAGACTAACATCACTGCACTAATGTGAGTCATTTTATGTAGAGTTTCCTTTTTACAGTGTCTTGAATATTCAAGCTAAAGCAGGGTAACAGGCTTATTTTAAGGAATTTTGCCTAAGTGTGCATTTGGGCATTGTAGATTATTACAAATTGCCAAGTCTTAGTCTACACCTGGATCTGCATTTTATGCCTGTAAGTTAGCAGAGAAACTCACATTCTCTGAGGTAACTGAAGGATTTAAAAACTGTGGGCTGTTTGGGTTCTTTTGGAGAAGAAAATTTGTTTGATTTCTCTTAACTGCGTAATTTTGTTACTCAAGTAGGTTCTTATGAGAGCTCTAAATGAGGATCACTTATTTAACAGTGATCCTCATGGGCTCAGCTATTGATGATGGTACTTGATACATGGCTGGCACAACTGAAGAGTAAAGGATAAGAGCATGCCACTAAGGAGGGGGCTGGCAGAGGCATGCTTACAACTTCCTTAACTCCTGGAATAGCACCGATCACAGCTTTAAGGTGGACCTGCCTCAAATTCATCTTTTTTAAAGCTCAAAACCCCAAGTCTTTTTAAATGGTAAACTAGAACACAATATTTTAAATAGAAACAACTGAGCAACGTTACGCAAAAAAAGCAAAGATAAAAAAGCTTTCTACACAAGACCACTGTATCCTTGCAGTCATTTCCTGGTATGCCAGCTGGGTCTCAGGCAGCTTGGTGATGCTCAGCAAGGTCTGCACTGTCCATCCCCCTAGTTCTTCAGCAGATTTCCTTCTGGCATTTTTGGGACCCTGCTGATCTGCTCCCCAGCACCACATGGGACACATTCTGCCAACGTGGACACAATGGTCTCATGTTACCCCAAGGGACGAATCCATCCCATCATCCTGGGGCAAGGATCATACTTAGGCCAGTAATTCCCTTCAGGAATACATCCCAGAAATTCATGTCACCTATTGATGAAGGTGACCTCCTACAATTAAATTAATGGTGTCCTTGCCAAGTCTATAGAGACTGGGAGATTCCCTGAAGTATTCAATCCTTTACCACATTCCCTTTCATTCTGCTATAAAATAAAAGCAGGAAAGAGTGCAAAAGCTCTAATAGACCTTCAACTGATTTATCTTTTACATCGTAAAACCCTTTCAATTATATGGACTATATCAAAATGTGGATGAATGTCATGAAGAAAATATCTGATTGTTTTGGGGATGCAGAATTCTGTAACTTGGATAACTGGACTGAAATTGAAAGTTTATTACCAACTATTTGATATGGGCAAACTACATTTTTATCTCTTAACAGCAGCAACCTTAAAACATTTTGCAGTTTTGCCATTAAATACAGAGAGATGATTTTCCATCTAATTTCTAAAAGCAGTTTTGTGGAAGAAAATGGGTAATCAACATAGAGAATGTCTTTCTTCTGAAAATGCTTTTAGTCTAACATAAATGACAGCTATTTAAAGGCAATCACTTGTGTTTTATATCTCACACAAAAACCAGCAGACACAGTACCCTGCCTTTGAGACAAAACACTAATACATGTGACGGAACATTTCAAGCAGCAATAATCAGAAACCACAGATTCAGCAGCATCCAGAAAACAACTGAAATATCCTCCACTTAAATCTGAAGCTTTTTTTTTGCTATTGTTGATCAGTCTTTGACTAACATCATGTGGTATTATAACATGAATACCTAATTATCTGTATCAGACAGGTACAGGAGATGCAAATCACATTCATTCTGCAATATGTACACTGATAACTTACACATCTATTAAAAATAAAGTGGTTTTCAAAGTATCACCCAGGAGGCATATGTTCTGTTCAGTGACCTTTGGAAACTCTAGTCCAATGAATAACTAGTGATGCGCAAATAAGTTGAGAGACAGTACATAAAAAGTGCCTATAACCTTATATGTTATCCATTATGAGGGTGGCTATGGTAAAAAGATATATTGCTCTTCCATAATTTGCCTGAGAGAGCAAATCAATGAGAACATAAACTTGTAACCCTTTAAGTGGAATGGTTATGAAATTCATTATCCTGGACAATTAAAAAATATAACATGCAAAAAAAAGTGCAATGAATTGCATAATCTAAGTATCTAATTTAATGGTAGTTTGCTACCTTACAGGCATTTGTTCATGTGGTATCAGTCACATCTTGGTAAATCTGGCCTTGCATTCAAACATTTTATGTAGAAAGAAGCCTAACTGTGTCTGCTTCAAGATGATGAAGCTTCATATTAAAAGGATTATGGTAGAACATTGAAGGAATTCAGCAATTACAATCTTGCATCCATTAGAAATCTTAGTGAACACTACGATACATGACAAAGCTTAGACTTTCTTTCTCATACAACATGTGGCCCATCTGGTCTTGACCTTGTGACAAATGAAGTCCACAGTCTAAAGAAAACAGTTATGTAACCAAAAGGCAAGGAAAACCCACCAAATCCAGGAAGATACGATGCAGCACAAATTTTATATCTCTCTCTTTTTTTGTGCTACTTTTAAACCACACTGCCAACAAAGCCTTCACTGCCAGCCCTGATTATAGCTCATGTAATTCAGACTTCCGTAAACACATTCATTACACAGAGATATATGGACTACAGCTTTTATACAGCCACTTCAACATTAGAACACTTTCTCGAATTCTGTTTTATATAAGACTTCTATTATCATGCACACATGTAAGGCTATCAAGGAGGCTAAAAGAGAAAAGATTCTACTATTCCAGCTTGCAAGCTAAAAGGGAGTTATCAAGTCACACGGGCTCTTCCCAATAATCAAATATCTAGTCAAGCACTGACATAGTTATGGGGAAGAAAAACATTGTAGATACTGGTCTGCCAGTAGCTACACCTGAAACATTTTAAAAACGTGAAAAGCTTATCCTGTTGTAGCACTCACATTTTTATAGTTTAGAATAACAGTGGACATCTTTATTCAAAATCTAAATAAGTTTATTTTTTAATTACTTTTAATTTTATAAGTAATTGCATTATTTGTATTCCAGATTATATTTTTTCCTACAAAAGGAGAATAAATTGTACTTACCCTCTCCAAAGTAATTTCTTCAAATTCATATTCAATTTCTGTTCCATTGACCTAAAGAAAATAAAATCAGACAATTCCTTAAATGCACATGGAAGGTAATTTGGTAGGGATATTGCACAGATATGATCAGTTTACTGAAGCATATATTTCAACATAAAGGTGAGGCAATCTAAATTGTAGCCTACTTAGCCCCCCTTTGTCTTGAATGCCATGCAACCAAGCCTATAAACTGGAAAACAGAAAAGTTCAGTATGTAAAACACTGAAATAATGGATAACTAAGTCACTTACATAATATGACTGATATTTGATATAGCGTGTTCATGGACTATGTGCAAATGTTTAAATAGTTTCCAAGGTAATAGTTCCATGTCAAAAATAGAAAACCCATTTCTAAAAATTATTCTCACAAATGGAAGAAAGATTAATTATTCATTGCCTTATGAGCTCCAATTTACTTTGTGATACAAAAGCAGACAGGAAATTCATAGTACTTTTGTAAAAACCACTCACTGATACATATACTGAAATACATCTTGTTTACTATATTAACCTAGGGCAAGAACATGACAGAGGACCTTTGCAATAGACATTGAATGGCAAAAAGGCACTGAATGTTAATGCAATTCTTACGCTGAGTTTCAGTGTCAAAATAAATTAAGCTACAAAATGTAGAGCACCAAAATGGATTGCACTGGACAAGAAATCTATCAGCTGAAGACATGACACTGATTTAAGCAGTATTCTGAAACCTTGTTCCAGTCTGACATGGATTTTTTCTGTCCCTCTAGGCAACTCACTTAACATCCCTTTCTTAGTTTCCTTATTTCTTAAATGGGTAGAGTACCACATCTGAGAAAGCTACAAAAGCTGTCTATATCGTAAATAAGCTGCAGAGTAATGAAAATACTTCTGATATTAAAATCTCAGAAGAATTTCAAAGAGTCCCTTAGCTAAAACTAGTCAGTATTTTTTGTTTATCTGGCCAGAAAATATTGATGAATCAAAAATAATATAGATATTGTTCAGGAACCATGCTGGTTTAGGTTTTGTGATGATTGGATATTTCCTGGAAAACAGTTTTGCTTTAGTGTTTACTTAATTAATACTTAATGAAAAAAAAATATATTTAATAAGAGCAAAAGTGAAGTGAGGCATTATGATTGGCCTAATCTTGGAGGAACAAATTTGTTATTTCTCAGAACAAGAACATTTATTACTCCTCCCCACTCCCAGCTGCTAATTTTCTGTATTAGCTTTCTAACTGCAATCAGAAAACACTGTACACAAATCATTCTTTATCTAGTCAAGCACCTTTCAAATGTAATTAGGTACTTCTCTTGTGAATATTATAACTAGCTACATGTATCTACCAAACAAAAGCTTCCTATAAAAGCCACCGACTCTTTAATTTGTCTGCAATTCAAAATCTGATAAACCATGAAATCAGTAATAGAAATACAATCTCCAGAGTGTGTGTTCAAAAGGAAAGGGGCAGAAAAGTCCAAACAAATAACTCGTGCTTAACAATGACAGGAAAACACAGCATCAAGGAATAAAATATTTAATACATACATGTGTATTTTTTACATTATTACAATTTGTTAATCACATTACACTACACTAAAAATAGATATGAACAAAAATTTTACTGTAGGATGTTTTCCTGTTCTATGTTACCGCTTTAATGCTTTCTGCTTAGAGTCTTTTATTAGTATAGGCAACTTAATAGTATGAACAGCTTTATAGCTACTCCATTTTTCATCCTTTCTTGTCTAATGATAATGAAATCAAAGCTATCTATATGTCTCTGTTTTCATGAACTTCTCTTTCATCTTAGGTTGGTGGATAGCTCTGATCTACGTCTTCAATTCCTCAGTCTTGCTCTATAAAGCTGTCTTTGCTTCACTGCTTATAATCACTTTTCCTTTGCATTAAAAACTCGTTAGTGCAGCAAAATGGGAAAAAGAGGGACATGAGAAGTGATCAACCTCTGTACGAAGATGAAAGGAGAAAACACAAGCTGAATACTCAATTTCTATTTGCACACAAACAATATCTTGATTATGATCATCTGAGGGGTTTCTTTTATCATCATCCGCAGTCACAATTCCAATAAGGTCTTCAGTTCAAATCGCCCTTAATCGCAGCAGAAATCCATTATCAGGTTCCATAGCAGCAGGGATGATATGAATTAAAAAGCTGATCTTGATCCAACTCCTTTTGTTATTTAAGCATATATATATCTACATATGCATTTCACTGCCCTGTTTTTCTTGCTGGTTACTCAGAAGACCAATACAGTTATTTTGTAAAGGGTCTAATAAGATATTGCACCTACCTGAGGCAGGTGGAACGATGATGTATGCGGTACCATGCATTGCTAGCACCATTTTATTTCACATTTAGACTCTGGCTGCGCCTACACTGCTAAATTAGAGTCAATTTTCAGCCAAGTCTCAGTGCTTAAGGCTGTTTCTGTCTGGAGCCTGCTGGAAACAAATAGCCAAGGAGTGAGCCAAGAGTTAAGCAGGAGGAGAATCATGGCTCCAGCACTGGAACTGGCTTGTTGGTCCTCTCATTTAGCAGCATACGGACATACCCTCTGTTTTTGCCCATTCTAACTTGACAGTTTCTGGCCTGACAAAGCACCTAAACAAGCCATCTGAACCTACAACTTCCATTTCTTTCAAGTAGTGGGCAACTGTTCCTATGTCTCTCTTCACAGGAGTTTCCTGAATTCTGCTTTTATATCAGATTGCAGCAAGAACACACAGCAGAATTTACTATGGCCTGTGGGATATTAGATAAATATGAAAAATTCTAGACATTTTTCATATGGGTTTCTCTTCTCCTCCACAGTCAAAGAATTCACAAGAATTTTCCATATTTCAGTTTGGGAATATTCTTTCCTATCTTGCAGGAGTACAAGGTTGAAAAAAACCAGATATCTTTAAACTCAACTAAATTTTGATATTCATAATGCTGAAATGGGAGGTCGTCATCCAGCTCTCTTTATACTCAGTGAGAAGAAACAGGCCCTTCTATGTTGTAATTAAGTTCATCCTGCACTAGATACATCAGGTAGGTCAGATGAATTGAGCCCCCGAGGTTTCCTTTCACTGTGTACAGACAGAATCTAAAAATGATGATGACGATGATGACGATGATGACAGAGTCTAAAAACGATGAAATGTTTAGTGAGCACTTGCCTTAAACCTGTTTTCTCTCCATTACTCCTAACAATGGATTGGTAACAAAGTTCTGCTTTGTTACATCTGCGGATGTCTTTCATAATTATACACCAGTGAAAGGCCAAATCTCTGGTTTAGCAGCTTTTCTGATTGCTTTTTTGGGCTTGTCTGCACCTGTACCTGGCAGCACATGCACGTTGTGACAGCCAGCACCTGCTCCCACAAGCTCAACCAGTCAGGATGTCTTCAAGGAACAATTCAGCCTCTCCCCTTCTCCAAAAGCTCAAAGCCAAGATACATTGTTGTTGTGTTCCCTCTCTTATTCAGTACACAGATGTCACACCTCTTTGGAGCAAGAATGTTCAATACCCGTGACAGTACCAGGACCAGAGGACTCTGGCAGAAGGGGGTACAAAGTGTACAAGATGAGACCCACTGGAGGACACAATCAACCACATCCCTTCTTGAAGGCACAGAGTCTGGAATCAAAATGTGTCTTATTCAGGAAGACGTTTTATTTCCAGCAGAAAAAAAAAAAAAAAAGATACTGATGACCAGGCATACTGATGACCAGGCCTAATATATAAATGCTACATGAGGAACAGGTCCTCATGAGACCTCCAGATAACTTGGAGGGCCTTTGTTGCTCTATTGTTCAGAAACAGCATCATCGACATATACTTCTGATGCAAGGTGGCTTCTCAGTCTCCTGACCTTACATATACTAATGATATGGATTGTGATGAATTTACAGCCCCTGTAGAACAAGTTACCATAATTCAACTAAGTCCCAATGTTTAAAGCAACTACTTGCAAATCGAGGTAACAGTTGCTGTTCATTTATAGCTGCACCTGTTATACTGGAGGACTCTCCCAGACTTTTGACAAGGAGATGTCTTTAAGAAAGACATGTAATGTATGGTAGCTGTCTAGATTCCAGTGCTCAAGAGATATTTCCTGGTGAAGCTCTAATCACTACTAGAGTTCACTTATCTTTCTAAAAAGAAAGCACTAGTGACCTTCAGATGACACTTTTTTTCAGGAGAATGAGAAATAAGGAACAGGTAAAAAGAGTTTTTCATATACCATTTTGTGAAAAACAAATAACAGACCACCAAAATTAGGACCTGAAAAACTCAGTTTTGTTTGTTCCTTTATGTGCAGAATTTTACTTTACAGGGCGTTTCTCTGATTTAGTGCAGTTTAAGGATAGCATAAGCATCTGCTGTAGTCCCTTAATGAAAATGAGTTCTACAAAATATGACAGATTCCCAAAATACTAGAGAAAAATATTCTGTTAGGTTTTTCAGTTTCATATACCCTTTCTCTTTGTTAAGACTTTTATAAAGATGGTTTTTTTGTCATAATAATAATTTGATACTCTCTTTGTGTTTCTGCAATTATTTGATTTGATAGACCTGTTTATACTCAAACAAGTAAACATTGTCAAATTCTTTCTTGCTATACTTCTACACTTCTACAACTGCATCCACCCACTCAATAAGATAAAGATGTCATCATATGAATTTTAATGAAAAGAACTGGCAACAGCAGCATCAAAACACACTTTATACAACTGTAATTTTTCAAAACCACTGCACCTATTCTTTCCAATAAAATTTATGTCAGTAGCGCTCTTTGTTATGCTTAGTCTTGTTTTCAAGAAGAGATTGTTTTGCCTAAAAATTACATCTGTAAACTTTTATTACAAACAAACCCCATTTTAATTACATTTAATTGGATATTGTTTTTCTGCTGTTTTCAAGAAAGAAGACTGCTGCTTCTACTTTTATTATCATATGCATAGGAAGATAACAACCCTGCCACTGATCTTCACTCAACATGCAAACGTTATTCTTTTGGCTGTACGGTTTCACCAGTTGCTACCCAAAGCTGACCAGAATACAATACTGCCAAATTCTTGTTGTACAAGTAGACCTAGGATATTTTTGTTCTTTAAAAATTTCCGATTTATTGCATAATTAAGACAGTCCATTTTACATTTCAGAACTATCGAGGTCATTTGGGTAATTTAACGAGTATAAGATTTAAACAGCCCTTCATGATTTCTGTTTTATCAGCAAGACCAAAGAGTGATCCTTATTTAGCCCTCTGCCATCTCCAGATGTAGGTTATTTCTTCAATAATTGTCAAAGAAAACCTGCTGATGTCCTTTTGATCATTCCAAGATGATTAAAGGTTTCTCACTACATATAAACACAGAGAAAACAGTCTCCTGTGTTCTCTGATTTCAAATATGATGATTTTGTGTTTTCAAGCTGTCCTAAAGAGGTTGCCAGAAAGTTTTTCATGCTACTCTTCTTTATGTGAGTGCATTTTATGTGTTTTTTATACAAGAGGTCCCACATCTATGTTCAATCACAGTGCATAACTAAACCCACTTCCTTCTTTTCACCCATATCTCCTTTGGGAAACAAGGACAGTATGTTAAGTTCTTTGAATGAAGATTTATCATAACCGAAAACTTTCTTGTCATAATATGACTGTTCTGGTGTGAAGAATGAAGAGTGAAAGACCATATGGTTTGGAAAGAAATTTATACTTTATGAGGAATAGGTGTTACAGTATACGTGCCACTGACTTGTGGATCCTTGCACATATACCTATAGAGCACTGGACCCTCTGTCATTGTACATCCTTTAAAGATATCGCCATTGACACATAATTAACAAAGCTCCAAGAATTCAAATCCAGGTCCTGGTCAACACCTGTAAATATCTGCAGCACAGTCATTAACAACTTGTATCCTGCTCAAAGGGCGCTTTTTTTGCTCATTCATTTCTCCTTAGATGTTTCCTATATCCTTCTCCAAGTCTTAGTTTTTAGTCATCCTTCTTCACTGTTTGTGCACCTTACTCATCCTTTCCTCTCTTCTTTCTCCCTCACTGTTACCCTGGGTTTTCTTGTTTTCATTCTCTCAGAGAAAATACCCATTTAGGAAGTAACCATTATCACTCTTCTCTGGTTGATTCCCAAATCCCTAATTTTATTTTATCCTACCTCATTTCTCAAATCTTGTTCAGAACAAAATCACATTTTCTCTATCCTTTATGAATCACCACCCCCAAGCTCTAATCACAACTTCCCATGCCTCCACTTCAGCCTCCATTGCTTTCTCTGATTTTCATTCTTTTCACACTTTTCCCTTGTTTCTTCCTCTGTTCCTTTTCTCATCCACACAGATGCACACCCATACATACCAAATTAAACATACTTTATATAGTCCTACTTCATCCAAAGGATTATTCATGATCAGCTTTCCACCTTCTCATCTTTTCCAACTAAACTATAAAAATAATATTCTCCCATAACTCCTATAGAGTCGCTCAAACACTCCACGTACCTTGGTTCCTTTCATTAATATGCTTCACCTGCTTAACCACACTTTCAACATTTTGTTCAAATAAGGGATTCTCTTCTGGATTCTGCTACTTACTGCTCTCACAACCCTTTCCCCTATTCAGCAACAATTTAGATTTTTTTTAAGCTGTTTTGCCTCCATAGATCTGACACTTTGTACAGTCTGAAAAACATATAACTTGATATTCTCCTCCTAGGTATTGCAACTATTTTATGTGACTTATGTGTTACGCGATAACACTCTGTTCACTACAATGTGAACCATAAAATTTTCCTTCATCTTCTCTTTGTTTTGCCCATATTCTGATGTTGGCATACACACCACAGAAGAAAATGCCTGTATGTTTGTAAGCACTTGATATATTTAAAGCAGACCCATCACAAAATTCTCAGTTTCTTAAGCATAATCAAAGCAGATCAAAGCACAGACCATGATTTCAAATGGGGTTCACAGTAAACGGAGATGAAATTACATCTGTGTCTGAATTCTCTTTAGGCGAAAGAAGAATGCACATTTCAGCTTTCGTACTTAGAACCTTCCCTCTTACACTAAGAAATTCAGATGCCATCATATTACCTATTTAATAGGTAGAAATCTAATTTAAGCAGCCATCTAGGCTTTTTTCCACAGGCACTGTAGAGAGGAATCAAGAGGGGGTGATTTATGCCTTAGTCTTTGGATGAAATTGCTATTTGATGAACCTGTGTCTTCCCACTGACTATATGGAGGCACTTTAGACTTTTAGGATTTGCAGCCTAAAAAAATAATTTTGTAAAATTCCTTGTTTCTCTGTATCTTAAATTTATAATACACATCAGTGCAGGAATTTGAAACAGTGCATTCCAGAGGACTGGATACAGTTCTTTCTTTCTGCAACGTTAGATTATTTCTTGTGCAATTCAGGTCATTTACTGTACGGCTTCAGAAGTTTGCAGTCACTCTGCCTTCCATTTTCTTCTGTGCTTCTGTCACTGCTGGGACCTTAACATAACAGTTATCCTATACTCTCAGTTTGTCAGGTTCCTATATCTCTGGCCCATTTTGGTTTTAGAAGAAAATCCATCACACTTTTCAAAACTCTGAACAGTTCATACATTTCTAGAAATGATTTTTCTGTGCAGTATTTCATTCCATGCACAAGATACATAAAAAGGAAAATTGCTGTTGCTTGCTTGACCTTATTTCATCAACAAAGATTATTAAATACTTGTAACTTGGGACTTACAAGGCTATTTTAGTAATGTTTAATACTGAAATCTGCATAATTTTATCTAAAGAGTTGGTAGCTCCAGTTAGAGTGTTTAAAAGGCAAATAATTAATACATAAATTGTGGGTTAAGTCTGATTCATTTAAACACTTCAGATAAAATTTTCTTTTGGTTTTAGGAAGAAATCAATAGCACACTAAATGGCAAAATTTTAGACAAGGAAGGAACAGGAATAATTTACTGCATTCTTTGACATCCATTTCATGTTTATGTAGCAATCATATGATCATGTAGCAATCATATGATCATATGATATACATAATGAGCAGGCCCCATTTCCTCAATAAATAAATATACAACCAACATAATCTAATCTCTTGCAATTTGTTAATTTACAACGTACTCTGACTCATACTTTTGAGCCTAAAATTTCCCCCGGTAGCCTTGTTTACCTTTGAGAGTTAATACTCTCCTCCTTGCTCTCTTACCCCACTGCCTTTGAACAAACCACAATCAATATGGCTTCTTATCTTCTCGTGTGTTAACTCTTGCACAAGTACTGAAGGCTAAACTGTACTGTCAGCAACACTGGTGCAATCCCATTGGTGTTACTGGGCTTGTACCAGTGTAACAGATGTTACATCTATTCATCTGTGGATGCACTTAGACCTGCAGGAAGGAGCAGGCCTGAAAAGGCAAAGAAAATACTTGCACAAATAATAAAAATGAGTAATAAGGAATATTCACATAAATGAAGTATATCTACACTTATAAACAAATATTCATCTATTCCACAGGACAAGCTTTTTACGCATGAGTCACTTCACAAGTATTTTTATAGCAGCAGAAAGGTTCACTATTTCTCTTAAAATCTTGGAAGACTCTAGTGTATGTATGGGCAGGGAGCCACAGTCCTCTGCACTCCACAACTAAAAGCATAGCAGAACAGCTCCCTCATGCCCAATTAATTTTGCTGCAGAAAAAAACAAACAAACAAACAAACAAACAAACAAAACCCAAACCAAAAGAAAAAACCCCACAAAACAACAATCTGAATGGCTGAGACAAAATCAAAGTGGTTTTCTGCTCCTCCTCACAAGCCCAGGGAAAGAAAATGGATGTAACTGTTGCTGACAGGGATTAACAGTGCACACTCTGAGAAGCAGCTAATACAGCACAACTGATCATCAGTCACAATCTAAGCCTAGCCAAAACTCAGCAAATTGTTCCAAATGCTTCTCAGCTTTCTTGGTAGGAAATACTGCTTTGCAGCAGTCTGAGAGAAATTTCAGTTTTTCATAAAAATTTCTTCAACTTAATCTAAGAAGAGAGGGAAAAATCATTTTTCTCCACCTTCAGTTGCATTTCCAAAACAAAGATGGGATCTTGAAAGGTGAACATGAATGTTACTTTTGAAATAATTTCTACACTGTGCCTCAGTATTCTAGGAAAAAAAAAGCGATGATGCTTTTAAGGTTATCAACAGCAGAGATGCTTTACTTAAGCACTAAGGGAAAAGCCAAAAGAAAGCTTGAGAAAAATGCTGACGCATAATGCTCTTTAAAACAAGCACAAAAAGCTTGCACTGCACAATAAACTCCCTCAGATTAAGAAAGCAGCATTGGTAAAAAACCTGTGGTAGAAAAACTACCTAAAGAATAGCTTTAATACACTAAAATGCACAAATGCAACACAGAAATACTTTGAAAATGTTTTATGTTATGTAATCCCACTTTAAAATGTCAAGTGTTGCATTGGCTTTTTTCAGAAGTAGAGCATAATTTACCAATTATTGGAAGCATCTTTAGTATGTTCTCCATAGGCTTCCTGACATAATGGAACCTACGATTTCCACATCCACATCAACTGTCAACTATCTGGCAGCAGACATTTGGAAAATATTCTGGTTCTTATCTCACCAACATGTAATAAAGTTAGTGGCCAATGATCACCATAGGTAGATTTGTGTATAACATGTCTCCCGGACATCAAATTCCCTAATATCCACGAGGCCACTAAACAGGCATTCCTGGGCTTTACTACACTGTATGTGCTCTAACCTGTCTGCTCCATAGATGTGTTATTTTTCAGGATTAAATTTTTTCCTGCCTCATCCCATATTTGGAATCTGGAGTGTTAGGGTATGTGACAAAAGCTCCTCTGCCCCCAGAAAGGAACACAGAGAGTCAGTGACAGGTGAAGGAGGTCAACTAACACCCTGCCTGGCTGCTCCCAGGCTCATTACAGGAGTCATCAGCCCATCAAAGCTGCACACACACATGAGCAGAGGCACAAGGATAGGTGGAGAAGCCACCCTAGCCCCATCAGAGACCAGTCCCCTCCCAGGGAAGCTTCAACCCCATGGGCTAAGGGTGACACCCAGCACCACGGGTCAGCTGAGAGCACCTTACAGTCTGGGGAGCGTATCACTGCCTATGGGGGTGGGACACACGGTGGGATGCAGGGAACAAACATCTTGGCATGTTAATGAGACAAGAGATTTTTAGGGGAGGAACAAAAGTTGTGGAAAAAGGAGGGATAAAGGTGGTTTGGAGAGGAAGAAGCATCAGAAAACAGAGGTAAAGGATAGAAGGGGCCACTCACAGGTAAACAAGGCTGGTGAGTGCTTTTCCCTGTCCTTGTCCTGTGCCTACTGAGCATTGTCTGTCATGTCTGCTATTAAACTTCATTTCTACCTATTTTCTTGGTTGAGGGGTGCTCTATTCTGGGTTTTTTTTTTTTAGACGGGGGTCTGACTGTACATGTATGGGGATCTGTGGTACCAGCAGCTGGAGCGTGTGAGAGTGCCTGTGGCAGTGGGTGATTGCCAGCAAACATCAAGCGGGGCTAGCTGGTGAGTAGGCGAAGCCACCAGAGCCAGGGGGGTGTGTGTAACTGGGAGCAAGACAGCTGGAGGAGTTGGGTACTGGAAGGACAAGAGGCCCATAAGAACAGCCCAAAAGACTTTAGGATCCAGGGGTTGACCAAGACACCCATTTGTGTGTGTGTTGGTTACTGTGCAGGTGGAAGAGCAAGGATCCAGGGCCAGCTACTGGATGGATTGTGTGTCTAAGCTCAGTTACTGGAGGAATCCACAGAGGGGGGTGTGTGTGTGTGTGCTGGTGCATGCAAAGGGGTCTGTACCAGCAGCTGGAGAGGACTTGCAGCCTCAAGGGTTTGCAGACTCAGCTGCCAGCATCTGGGACAGTAAGGATCTGGGGCCAGCTCTACTGAGCTGACCAAGTGTCTAAACCCAACTACTGGCAATTTTCACACTGTACATATGTATATATAGATATCTATGGGGGAGGGGAACACAATGAGGGCACTGGTGGGTCTTTTGTTTGTGTGAGTGGTGACTGCATCTGTGCTGTTCTGTTCAGCCATGTGAATACTTGTATACATGTCCTCTACCTGTACATGCTAACTGGAAACATAGGCTCAAGCCTTGCCACTGGTTGGACACTGGGGCATGGAGTTGCAGCAGCCTCACCCCTACAGAAAATCAAATGCCTGGAGAACAAAAGAGGAACACTTCTCTGACTTATTTTACAAACAAACTTCAAAATAATACACAGTACCTCTAAAAAGAAATGAAACAGTATTGAAAGCACCAGCTGCAAATTACATTTGTCCTTCTCTGGGGGAATAACAAGAGGTCATATGGATAGTTGGAGACTTTAACAATTTCTAGAGTAAGAAAGAGCAATATTAAGATAACAGCAATCTGCTTCTACTAAAGAGAAAGATGATGGTGAAATCGGAGTGATTAATCAACCTTGTACACTGCACGTTATTTGAAAAATTATTATAGCTCAATAGTTTAAAGATAAACCCAACATGCTTTGCTCACCTTTCCATCACCTTTGCAAAGTCTAAGTCCTGAATTTGGACATTATACAAGATTAATTTTGTTATGACCACAATACTGCCCAATTAAGCTGTGTAAATAATGAAACAATCACACTTGCCAAAATCCAATAAAATGAAGTTTTCTGCCTAGCTAACATCAAACATCACATATTGAGCACACATAATTTATGCCCAAAAAGAATCCAGTCTTAAACTATTGCCATCTTTATGCATAACAATTTACATTGCAATTTACACAAATCACTTGACAGCTGATTGAATATGTTAATCTAAGATTAAAAAAAAATGCAGTTAAATTTTCATTTCTTTTTATTAATAACCTCCAAAAAGTGGAAATTTATATCACATAGGCATCTTTGCTTTCTATTCCCCTCAAACTAAGTCAATCTTCTATAGAAAATTATGAGAGCTAGGATTTTTAAGATCAGGAAAACAGATATTATCTGTGGTATATTTGGGTTAGCTACTATGTGCAGAAAGCTAGGTCATCTAAGCACTGATTAAAAATATAATTTTTCATTGAGGCTGAATCACCACATCACTGCATTAAAAGTAGCATGGGTTTTTATTATGTAAAATGTGGATTAGAAATGAGTCACATTCCAAAACAGTCAACACTCACAAACAGGGACTTTGCTTCAGAACATTTCCTGAAACTGTGCTGAAGATGTGTTAGTTTTACAGCACAGGTCAGCTCATCCCTGGCTGATGATGGGGGGAAATGAGAGAGAATTTAAATGGTTAATTTTGCATTTTTATTAAAGCAAAATGACATTCATTCAGATTTATTTGTATTGCTGTAGGAAATGAGTAGGAACACACTGCAGCTATTCTAAAATTTTAAAAAAATAAACATAAATGGTGTGAAAAACCCCTCCTATAAAACCTGCAGTGGATAATGTTAAGAGCAATACATAAAAGATTGTAAGAGAAGGAAATCTTTCTACCCAATATTATTACTAATGTCATGTTATGTACTGCCAGGATAACAACAACCTTGCCTTGGCTGAACTTTAAGAGGTAGTTTGCAAAGCAAAACATCAATCAATTGTAGACATAAAAAATAAATATCCTTAAAATTACAAAGAAGGTTTCTCATAAAATAAATTTCAGTATATCTCATCTTAGAGGACTGAAATTATCAGAGATAATCACAGAAATTAAGCCCTTCCATTTCCAAGACATGAAGCCAATATTTTTCTTTCCCACTTCTCATCAAAATTAGTTTTCTCTTCAATACCAAGCAGTAACTTTCTCTTTACTCCTTAGGTTATCCAAGGTCAAAGGAATACATCTGTATCTGACAACAGCACTCTAAATTTTGCCTAACTGATGTCTGAAGTCCTCCAAATGAAGTCTTATGGAACAGGGAAGCTCTTTGCTCCTTTTGTATAATTAAAACTATTAAGATAATGACATCTGTGCTAACTCTTCTTTCACTTTTGAAAACAGCTTTCAGTTAAGTTCTCCACCTTTCTAATACAGTGAAATCTACCTACAAGTGCCATTGTCTCAAAGCACAAAGAAATTAAGTCTATAGATAAGTAATTATTCACTTGTAGTCTTTATGCTATGTTTCCCAATTCAGTTCACAACTGCAACTTCATGACAAAGTAATTCAGAATAAAGATAGCACCTTGCAAAAATAGTCTTGTGTACTTGAAGAGCTTTATCAACATTTTAATTTTATATCCCAATTAAGCTTTTTATGCAAAAGAGTAAAAACTAAAGTCAACAGAAATATTTGTGGAAAATAAAGGGTTTGATGGCTTAAGACTATGGATTGTATTATTAAAGTATATTTTCAAGAGGTTATGTTAGCCACTGGATCCTTGCAAACCCACAGGCCCTACCGATTTTAGCTTACTGCTACAAAATCCAGTAATGTTAACTGTGGGTCTGTAGTGCAATATATCAAAAATGACACAAAAGCAAAAGCTAATTCAAGGCTAGGAAGAGCAAGACAAAACCAAAATCAGACTACATTTAATTTAGGTCAGTTTGGGCCATGCAATTCTAGGCTGACTCAAATCTCCAAGTGCTTCAAACAACTCAAACAGACATGCTCTGCATTCTGCTGCACATAACCTCATGGAGAAATTATCTTATATGAATTAAAAATGAAGTATAGCTGGATGTAAAGGAGAGATATGTACACACACTCCCACACCCACAAAAGTATACATGATTTTTCTCATAGGGATGAAAATAACTGGTAGAGTACTGCCTTGCTGGCTTTCCCACAGTAGAGGCTACAAGAAGAGTGGCCCAACAGGAACAGACTTTGCAAAAGCAAAGCACAGTATCTCTTTCAGGGGGTTTATTTCAGTGCCACCCAAAGGACCGACTGCCTGACAGTGGGTAGAAGGTATACAGAAGCCTGCTGTCGAGTTTAATTTTTTATCAGAAAATCTGCTTCATAAGCTCAAGTGTGCAAACTAAAGACTGGTAAACAAAGGGAATTTGCTTCTCAAGCACACCCATCACCTGGACTAAAATGCTAAATACATGTACTCTAAGGAGTCCAAATCCAAAAAGTATAAGGCATTTTCTCTGCTGGGTCTACCTGAAGCCGAGGGACACAGACAAGGGTATGATGTGCTCTCTTTACAGTTCAATAAGCTCCTCTCTCCCATTTTGCTAATGACAGTGTTTCAATCAAATGTCTATAGAAAGAACTTCTTGATTGAATCTAAAGGCCAGGGTTATTCACTGGCAATTGAAAATGGAAAGTATTATAATGTTGCAGAATAGAAGTGTGATGGAGTAATTAGATACGTGACCAAGGGATGCTTTTACCTTTTGGATTGACAGGATGTTGATATTTCTGCCTACATCCAGACACAATGAAGGTTTTCTTCTGACATTTTATGTAATGTGATATGTAGCACTCAAATACGCAAAGTAGTGCTCATTCCTGAGGAATATAAAAGAAATGCTCCCAAATCTTGAAGTTACTTTACTTTAAAGAGTGGCTTTTTCCCCTAGTTAAAAAATATATCTTTGATGATGCTTAAATATTCAAAATTGCATCCAGAATCTAAAAGAGAAACCCAGTAAAACCAACTACATTTTAACCTCAAAATCACTTTGTGAAATTGTTTACTTCTAAAACACTATATTTTAAAAGAAAAGGTTTCAAATATATTGATTTTCCAGTAGAAAAGCAATGGATATGAAATAGAGGCAAAATAAATCAGATTCATAAATCCATTCTGTATTTTTGCTTTGGATTATGAACAGCAGCAACATATTTTTCTGCTTTCCATCATACTAAAATCCATTTAAGTCATCAGATGGCAGGATGAAGATTTTTCTATTTTTGCTTGTCTACGGGGCGTGGTTTTATGTTAGTTCATTAGTCTCGTGTTATGTAGCACCTTTTCCACTAATGATCTCAAAATATTTTATAAACACGAGTTAAATCAATCCTGTCAATTCTGCTGTTATGAATGAAAAAATCTCTTATGCCACTGCAGAAACGATGCCATGCAGAACACAGCAGTGATTGTCAGGGCAAACAACGTTGCTGTGATACAATTCAAGGGCCAAAACAGAGAAGCCAAGCCAAGGCAGCTTTTGAAAACTAGCACAGAGCTCTACCAGATTTAGCTTTTCCATTGTAATCCACATTAACTGACAGACTGAAAGAGGAGTATAAACAACAACCAAACAAAACTGGTGTTTAACAATCTAGAAAACAATCCAAAAAGAGTCATTCAAGATAATAAGATCTGCAATCTGAATTTCAAGGCTATGATCAAACTAATTAAGAAAGAAGTAACAAATTTCTTCTGAAGAGAAGTCAATCAGTAGATACATATGCTTATATGTCGATTTTTTTATATATTTTAATGCACTCATTAATAAAAAAATCCCAACTCTAAGAGCCCCCTACTTCTTTGAACATTTAGATCCTACCTTTTTAGACAAAATTTTATTTTTAATCCTCTATTACCACTGTCTTCAAAAATTTGCTCATCAGTCATAGTTATATATGACATTTAATATTCATTATGTAACGCCACATGACTTAAGCTTTATTGTAGAAATCTTTAAGGCCATCTCCCTCCTCCAATTTATTTATTTAGGTCTAGGCTGCGCCTACATTCATATTATCCAACAAAAGCCTTTGGAGTACTAACTGTCTCAGAAATTTGCAAATTTTCCCCATTCTTTTTAGCATCAGAATAGGGTAGGAAGAATTTATTTGCTTTGTAGCTTTTTTTTAACACTTTTATGTACCTCCTTCTAATGTGCTAAATCCAGGTGCAATGGCTGACTGGGATGAGAGAGAAGGAAAGCTGAAAATTTTCCTAACTTCCCCATGTTGGCATCACATTGGCCCCCACACTTCCCTGCACAGGAGCTGTCACAGGGCAACTGCCACACTCGGGAAAGGGACTGAGCTCCCAGTGTCCCTAAGCAGGGATGCACTAACAAAGCTACACAGCCATCTGCATGGCTGAGCTCAGGAAAGTGTAAAACTACCCAAAGATTTGATTACAGCTCATGAAAACATAACCTTCATCTGAAAATCACTTCTTTAGGAAACGAGTGTACCTACACAGAACTCATCATAGGCAGCTCAGTTAGCAAAGCAAACCAGTAATAAAATAATGGTAACAATAAATTTAATAATAGTAGTAATAATAACATCATCAACAACAACAATAACAACAACAATAATAATAATAATAAGAAGAAGAATTTGGAAGAACAATAGGAAACTGAAGAAATACAAGGAATTCACTGGCACCAGAAGGAGAATAAAGTATATATTCCTTAGATCTTATCACTGTGACAAGGCAGGGGGAAGAAAGGAACAACCACGGTACTTGAGTGAACTTATATTAATGTTTAGTTGAGGTGAAATTGAAATTCCATCATGAAATAAATAGGAAGGTTCCCATCAATTTCAAAAAGTGATGCAGCAAAGCCAGCCTTATAGAGACTTTCAACCTAACTATACAGCATTTTGGAAACTAAAAAAGAAATAAATAAGGGTTACTCCATGCAACAGAGAAACTGAGATGATTCATATGTTATTAAATTAATGCTTCTCACTATACAAAAAGATCTAAAATTTACAGCCAAAGAATAGAGAACAAACAAACTCCCACAAATGTTTAATTGTGCTTAAAATGCCATGGAATAATTCGTTTTGTACCATCAAAGCTTCCTATCAAATTTATTCCCACATCCAAAGCTTGGCAAGCCAGGTTTCAAACCACTGAACCTAGAAACAAAGCTAATTAACTGCTTCTTCTGTTATTCGCTGTAGGCCCAAATTATAAGGAATAACATAGAGTATAATAGAGTAAGGCCTTTTCTTTTATCTCATTTAAGAAAAGCACAGTGCTGAAAAACTGTCCCTCACAGGATGACTTGTGCTTTCCAAACTATTGAGTTGAAAGCTTTGAAGAATGTCAACAGTACCAAAAAGGTTTAATTACATAAATTTAAATCATTAGAATGTTAATGAGACAAATCACACAGTTTACCAGTTGTATACCAACTGTAAAAAGGAGATTTCTCTCTGGTGGACCAGTGGAAACATCACATTTGAAAATACTTTGTGAATGCCAATCAGTGCTATGAGGCCCCCTCCCTCTGAAAAGACTCTGGAATTTTTGGAGGAAGAGGATGGGCAGAGCTGTTACTGACATGGAAATGCATTGAAGGTACATTGCGTAAAACAAAACAATGAGACAGGTTTCTTGTGCTGCTGAACCAACAGCTAAATGAAATTACGAGAAGTCTCCATCTGGTATGTAACGACACTAAAAATAACCTGATCTTATTGGGGGATAATTTCTACATGGCATAAAATGGATTACTTAACTTTGTTGTGATAAATACAATGAAAATTACAGTTATTGAAGAGAAACAGATTTTAATAGAATTAATAAATTAATTAAAAGTTTTATTTTTTTAAAGGAGCAATTTTATTTTGCAAAAACATTAGTGGACAGTATAAACAAGTTGTAATGAAAAGCATCTTAAAAAACCCCAACAATCAGAAAACAAAACCTAATACATCAAAAATTTTCATGAGATGCATCACTTGAATATATATCCACTTGCCTTTGAATTTCACAAGTTAATTTAGAAATGGTATTCAGCTTAGTGGAACGCATGTTCAAATGAAAGAATTAAAGGACATGCATCTAAGATCAGAGGAAAAACCAGCTATGAGAAAAAGAACGTGATAATAGGAAATGTGGTCCAATTGGTAAGATCTAAGAATTTCTGCCTGTTCCTCCCACAGGAGGCTTCCTGTACTCCCTGTGTGCTTTGAGGTTTGTCAACAGGAGCCAAATAGCAGGGATCTAAGATGACTCTAGCCCTGAAGAGCAGCACTTCTGGGTGTTTTAGACATGCTGCTGTTATGAGAGAGGATCAGCTTACTCTTACATGTGCTCACTTACATCATGGCTGCTTTTAGCTTTGGAGAAAAAGTATCATAATTGAAGCTGGTTTCTCTGATCCATAAAGTAATCTGTCCCTATAATGTCAGATTGTTTTTGTGATAACTAAGAAAGAATGATGCCTTTCAGAAGCTTTAATAACTAGCTAGCTAACTCTAAGGATACTTAAACATTCACCAGAGATGTCCCTAACATTTACAGTCTTCCTCCAGGCATGTTTTGAAGTCCTGACAGTGCTGAAAAGGCAGGTGCTTTACTCATGTTCAAATTTCAAAATAATAATTAAATCTAGCTTTCTGCTATCCCTCTGAATGGACCTGTCTGAAAAAAAATTAAATTTTAGGACATATTCACTAAATTATATTTCCTGTAAGATAAATGATATTATGATGGCTGCATGGTCATAAACTTAGTACATCCAGTGTTGGAAGATTTTCCTCTGCCTTTCCAAACATTTGAGGCAAAGCCCCACTAACACCCCACAGTTTTACAGGCCCCACACGGTACTACAGGCTGTACTAGGTCTGACTGGGATGGAGTTAATTTTCTTTCCAGTAGCCTGGATGAGTCTATGCTTTGATTTGTGGCTGAAACAATACTGGTAACATACCAAAGTTTTGGCTATTGCTGAAGAGACCTTGCAGAGCATCAAGGCTTTCTCTCTTTCCCTTTTTGCTCTTTCTCCCCCAACAGCAAGTAGGCAGGGAGTGGGTAAAGTGTTGGGAGGAGACCCAGCCAGGAGAGCTGATCCCAGCTGACCGAAGGGATATTCCTTACCATATGATGTCAGACTCAGCAATAAAAGGAGGCAGAAGCGGGGACATTCATGGTTATGGTGTTTATCTTCCCAAGTAACACATGATGAAGCCCTGCTTTCCAGGAAGTGGCTAAACATCTGCCTGCTGATGGGAAGTAGTAAATAAATTCCTTATTCTGCTTTGCCTGCACGTGCAGCTTTTACTTTCCCTATTTAACTGTCATTACCCCAATACACAATTCTTCTTGCCTTCCTTCTATTTTCTCGCTGAACCACAGGAAAGAGGAGTGAGAAGAGTGTTTGGTCACTGGCCACAGTCAACCCACCAGAAGCTGTCTGTAAACCTGTTTTGAAAGGTTCACTGGGCCAGGAGAGGATGAACACACAAGCAAACACAGATCTGGCCCAGTGACTACAGCCCCTTCCTAGCAGAGGAAATACCATAAAATGACAGCAAACCAAACTAAAGTAGCCCTGGGAGCTGGAAGGAAAACACACCTCTCCCAGCCCACTATCCCAAATATTAGTTTGGAGGAAGAGGTCATTTGTCTGTATGTTTGTCTGTCTGTCTCATTTTGGAGAATGTTCAAGCATACAAATCCTGAACAGAAAGAAATGCCTATTTTTAAAGCAAAGACCGCATGTCATGTGGGGCACTATGTTGGCCTGGGCTCAGCAGATAACGCTTCACCTTGACATCTCTTACTGGCTAGTCTAAATTAGTCCTTCCTTTGGTAGTACTGCTGTGTCCCATATCTAAGGGACATAACTCTTCCCATGCACCAGGTAAGAGCAAGGTGACTAATTTGCAATTGTCTATTTTTACAAGCACCTTCTGCTTATTTATCTAGTTCACATCACGTGTCAGAGACTGAAACAGCCCACAGGCACTTTTCAGTCTGCTGTCAATATTTCTCTTGAATGTGTTTGGTCATTTGTCTTTTTTTTTTTAAAGAGAAAGGAACACTAGTATAAAAAGTGGTATGAAAGTGTGTAAGTATTGACAGACTCTGTTATGGGAATAAATCATATTGATTGAACATCTTGTCACTAGTGCAACTGCATCTGTATTTAGGAATTCTAACACCATAGCTGCAGAGTATCCTGGGCACAGGTCCAGCACTGGAAATGAGAACTGGGGCTCACAATGTCCCTCCTGGAAGACCTAGAGAACACTAAGTGTAAAATGTCTCATTAAAACAGAAGAAAAGCCAGAGCTATTGAAAGTGAGAACAGAGCAGATGATTCTGATGTTAGGAAGCAAAACTGAGACTTAGAAATTATAGGAAGGCTTTTAAGAAAGCCCAAATGCAAATGAACAGAGAAATTTTATTTAACTTTTCCATCCTTTCCAATGGTTGAAATTCCCAACAAGGGATTTAATTCTCTTCTGCTTTACAGCAGTGTCATTCTTCTAAATTGCTCTTGGCTGTGATCTTTACATGTGTTCTGCACAATAATTTATAAGTTTTATGAATTGTCAGAAACAAACAAGCTGTCCAGGATAAACCCTATTAAACTTCCTCATCAATAGTCCAGCAATATGATTTGTGTAGGTGGAGAAATAATTAGGCTTATGCATTGGTATCATAAGAAACAGATGTGGACAAAACACGACAGATGACAGACATTAATTAAGAGCTTTAAAAAGATAACTAAGAGTATGCAAGGAGAAAGATTAGATACTGGATGGCTAGCTTTGTATCACTTGCTTTTCTTGCCTCCAATCATTTAAGCCTGTTACTCTATTATATATTCACTTTGTCTTTCTCTGTGTCCATTATCTTCAACTATAGTTGCTTTTACAGTCTAAAATGACAGTGATATCAAACGCTTATAGAAAAGCACATCTTTTAAACTCTAATAAAAACATGCATTTATTTTAGGGTAGAACAAATTTTTCTAAAAGTCATAAAAATGAAGAGACATTAATAAGAAAACATGAAGTCATCTAGTTTGTGCTGTAATTTATCATGAACAGCTTTCATCTGCAAAAGCAATATAGAAGACAAATAAAGAGCTGTTTACACCATTCTAATATTACAGTGTACACCTAGAAATCTTCTTAATAAGCAAGGAAGGAGCATGCTGCTCTAAAAGGAAATATTCACACTTTATGTCACTGGTAAAGAGGAAACGCTTAATGAAATCACATTTTTTTTTTTCAAAGAAAGGCTATTTTTAGTAAGTTACAGTTTATATGTTGAAGTCTAAACTGCAAATTATGCGTATATAATATGCTGTAATTCACCTGAGTGCAATTATCATTCCTGATTTCTTCTTCTAGAAAAGATGAACCGTGTAACTGTAAAAGACATGATTAATTGTAAGATTTGTTTATAACTTCTATGCAATACTAAATAGAATTTCTGTGAGAAAATAAACAAATTCCATATATTATTAAAAAAATAATACTTACATAAGGGATTGTGTCCAAGGTGTCTGTGTTGACAATTATAGGGGCAGGGCTTGCCTGAAAGGGGGAAAAAAGAAAGAGAAATTAAAACATATGAAATTCATAAATATTGAAATGCTTATAATGATACATTAAATTAAAAGTCTAAAAGCCTGTCTTCCCATTGAATTCACATCATACAACAGTATATAACGCTGGGTACTGTTCAATCAATTAAGGATGAAGGAAATAGATTCTCAGCCTCCAAATCAGAGCTCACTGTGGTCTGTCATTCCAATTTCATTAGACTTTGGATCACATCCTGAATATATAATAACTAGTCATTCATTTTTTAGTAGAACTACAAGAAACGTGATGTATTCAACTTACAATTAGGGTACCCTGGGGGAGGGGGTTTCAGTTTCCCTTACCTTACAAGTCCACTTTTGTGTTTGAGCAAGACCAAGATGATCTTTACACAGGATAAACATCAGCATATTATGTTTATGCTACTTATCTGTATGCAGTATATGTAAGTGCACATATAATATGATATTTATGGCAAAGCTATATATTTTGCATAGTTCATATGCACTTAGC